>ML778295.1:1541797-1630294 GCA_009831015.1 Picea engelmannii | reverse complement strand
TTAAAATCCCTATGAGACTAACATGTGGACATTGTGGTCCGTTACTATCCTTTAACTCCCTATGTGTGAGTTAATCTAGAAAAAGTAGGAAACTATCCTAGATTGAACATGTGGGCATGTGTGGGCCCGCTACAAACCTTTTAAACTCTCCTAGTTTTCTTATCTAAGAAAGCAGAAATTCAAACACTATTCTAGCTTTGTTGACATGTGGGCATGTATGGGCCCGTTACAAGAATGCGTTTGAAAAATGAAACTAAGAGGGGTCTCAAAACAAGCCGTTGTCCTCTCCTAAAAGTTTTGAAATTTTTAAGGGAGATGAGATCGTTTTCGCAATCTATTTCTGATTCTCAAGGTCGCCTGAGGGCACGAGAGAAGAGCATACTTAAGATTGTTTACTTGCGACTTCTAGTCCCGATTGTGAGTTTAGGTGTGATTACAATTTGATGTTCAACTTAGATTATGAATCAAAAACAAGCCATCCATGTGGCTGAAAGCAAATAAGGGAAAAATGATTTTAATCCTCCTAAGTGCCTATCTTCGACTATCCCCTTTATAAGTTGAGGGGTCTAAGTGGTGCAGTGTTTAGAGCATGACTTACATCAGTGTTGAAAAAGGAAAATCACATCCAAAACCTTTACAATGAAAAATTTTAGTCAAATGCGCGGCTCTTAGCATGGACAGGTGCGCGTGTGCGCGGTCTGTATCAAAAAGTCAGAGTGCATGCGCGCGTCTGTGGGGTGGAAAACCCGCGAGTTTGAGAAAAAAACACCGGTTCTCTCGATTCTGTTGTGAATCGACCGGGTAACAGGTCGGCGAAAGGCGGTTTGAATCCCTGCAAGTTAAAAACGACAAAAGGAAAGCGAATTGAACCCAATTGAAAGAGGATTTAATACCTTAACTCCCCAATGGATTCGCCAGTCTGTTCGTGCTCGAATCGTCGCCGGGTGAGCAAAAATGGGAGCACTAGCATGCCCTGTTGGGCTCGGCAAGGCAGAACAGGATGCTGTGGAGCAAAAAGGGTTAACAGAAAAAAAAAAAACACAACCGAATACAATTTATCTAACAGCTGAAAGCAAATAACAATTCAAAAATAAACAAAAACATTAAACACGAGACAAGGGAGTCATCAATGGTTTCATGGCTTGATATATTAGCGAAAACCATAGAACACGCTGAATAAAGGGATAACGGTTCCTCTTCCCTCCAGTGGAAGGTCCTTTGGGAATCCTCAACAGAATGCCTTCCTTACAAAATAAACAGAACAGAAATGGGTGGTGAGAGAACTCTGGATTACACAGCTGATGGACTGGTTGTCAAAGGCTAGGCTCTGAATCATCTGGATAGCGTAACTCTGCTTTGAATTCTCTGCTGAAACAATGAGTCTTCACGTCTATTTATAGCATTTTCCAGGCAGTCACGTAACCAGCTTCCGGTGTAAACACAGACCTATTTAGGGTTCACTTAAGTCATTTAATTCGCCAAATTTGCAGAGCCGACCCTGATCTGAGGGTCAAATCATTTTGGGGGCCGGTCCACAGGCGGTCGGGAGGCTGACTTAAGCAATTAATGCACCGTATTAGAAGATGCACGGCTTTTTATGTTGACAGGTGCGCGTCGGGGTGCGCATGCACCAGAAACACGTTTTTGTCCCGCGCATATGCGCGCGCACCAAGCTGCTGTAAAGTGCCCTTCAATTTTTGGTTACTTTGTATAGTTTTTTACCCTTCTGGAATGCTGTGAACTTAATTCAGTGCCGTGAATGACTTCATTGCTGTTTTGATGATGTGGATTTCTTGTCGCCATGTGCAGACGAAATTTCAGTGATAACAAATATCTTTCGCGGATCACCGGGTTGGCGGGTTCAAACAATTTTGAATTCCTAGTCGTTGTTTTCTGTACCCGCCAGCTTCTCACTTCTTTCCAAGGATATGAAATAAGTATATAACTTCTCCAAAAACATGCAGAAAATATATTTCCAGGAAATGGGATATCTATTACAGATGTGAATATATTAGCCCTTCTTTTTTTTCTTCTATACTTAACCAAATTCTTGTTTCTCTTTTCCCTGTACTTTGTCTTTCTCATCACTTACTCATTTTTCTGAAAATGTCTAGCTATGCAGGTTGGTAGACTTATGGGCTCACATTTTCACTCATTCTTTTATATCATGACTCTGACTGACTGCTTCCCCATTCCATACCCAACCACTATTCCGATCGTGGATTCCTGGGTAGGTGGGCTCTATATTGCACTTCTATTTTTTCGTGACCTGCAAACAGTACCCTGACTTCCACGATATACAAATTTACAACTAGACTTGCATCATACCATATTACTTATTACAGTCTACCTATAATTCCCTCTTCCGTGGTACACATTTTTCATTGAAAACTTCTTAGACATACAATTTGACCATCGGGTCCTCACGTCTCCTATGGAACTATTCTCACCCCATTTTCAAGCAAGTCCGTCCTCTTTCCATACTTCACCATTTCTTTGAATTTCTTTCGCAGATCATCAGGTTGGTGGGTTCAAGAAATATCCAATTCCTAATCGTTGTTTCCTGTGACTGTGCCCTTTTCAATTAACAGTTATCAAGTATATATAAGATCTTATTTCTAAGTATGAAATTAGCAACCATTAATGCTAAGCCAAGATTTGGGGAGATCTCTCATTAACACGCATAAAACCAAAATTTTTGGATGGTTATATTATCCCTGTTGAGTGTTAATTTCAAACGTCATGGAATGTCATTTGCATGTCGTCGGGTTGTTCCGTTCACAAAATCTTGAATCCTCAATTCCAAAAATGAGTTCGACCAACTATTTCCCTATTCCATACTTAGCCACTTTTCCGGTATTCCACAAATATACAAACCGACCGCTGAACTTCCCCATCATGCTCTCTTTCGTTTTACATGTTTTGTAGTAAAAAATTCTAATACATAAAATTTGATCGTCGGACACTCACCTCTCCTGAGTATCCCCCGTAACCCTATATTGAATCTTTTTCGAATACTTTTCAGACCTTTCCATTCCTTCCTTACTCTTCCCCGTCTCCGTGACCTTCACACTTGTCTAAAAATTTATATATATATATATATTGTTTCTAAATATGCAATTGGTGACCTTTAATTCTAACAACTCATTGTGCAAGAGTCATATAGATTGTCATTGATGAGTGAAAGTCTTGAGGAGATCTCCTATTAATACACATTAAACCAATATTTGCAGAGGGTTATATTATCCCTTCCGAGTGTTGATTTCAAAATCATGAAATGTCGTTCGCACATCGTTGGGTTGGCACATTCACAAAACCTCCAATACTTAATTGTTCTTCACCATACCTGCCACCTTTGCACTTATAAATATGCAGTAAGTAAGCTTTACTGTTAACAAATCATCATGCAACACCCATAAAGATTGTCATTAATAAGAAAAAGGATCAAGGAGCATTTCCATTCATAGGCATTGAATCAACATTTGCAGAGAGTTATATTATCTCCTCCAACTGTTCATTTAAACCATCGTTTTGAGAAAACGAACGTTCTAATAAACTTATGGAATCATCTTGATAGAAGTTCTGTGGAGATACAATGAACATCTTCGGGTGCGAGGACCAAAACTTCTAGTGGTACAGGGCATATTCTGATTACTCATCCCTTGCCGCCTAAAACGAAGTAATTTGGACCTTTGGGATTGCTCGTGCAGGATGTGTCCCTGAAGTTTTTGACTATAAGAATATGGTCTCTCGATGCACTGATAAATTTATTTCAGACCAAAGAATTATTCCACTGCGGGACCGCTCTTCTGTTTCTTTGTCACCTCAAGTCTTTTGCCAGATGTTATGATTGTAGAGCCAACATTGATGTTCAAAGGAGAATATTCCATGCAGTTCCTAAGAAAGCATAATAACGGGTTGGGCCTCTTATCACAATCTTGCAGGTTAGTTCATTTAGAAATCCATTCCGGAAAATTTCCTCGTTGTTTACAAGAATAATAGGACATAATTCCACAACAACTATTTCCCGGATGGCTCTTTATATTTTTTATTTCACAATCAATGAAAAATCCATTTTTTATTGGGGCAAGTTATTTTCCCATGAAATCTGTTCCCAGTTATCAAGATTAAAAAAAGAGAAGAAATTTTATATGTCATCCTACTTAATTTTTGCGATAGCACATTGCTGCCAATTTCCAAAACTGTGTTTGTCCAAGAAGTTCAACTAAGAATTCGACCCAGTAATGTTCTGGTACTAGGCCTTGTTGAAGCACAAGGCCTCCCAATTTTTTTATGAGGTTTTTAATTACTTCTTGTCTGTTTTCAAAGTTTTGTTGTTAGGAGAAGATACTCCTTGCATATCTGACCAAGAAAACAGGTTTTTGGACAGGAAGGGAGCACTTGAACATATGGATAATTACACCGTGATAAGTATTTTTGGCTCCAGTGAAAAACCTGCTCTCCTTGCATGTCACATTACAGACATAATGTTTGTTACAGAAGTAGCAAGGCAATACAACTACTAGTTGCATCTATTCCAAGAGAAGAGAAAAAAATAGTCCATTCCTTGGCCTTGGATAGTCGGGGACTTAGTGTTGAGGAACGTCAAAAAATATTGACGAATTCACAACCAATTTTAGTAAATTAAACCTAATATATGCTGGAAGCCTAAGAGGGTTCGACCCCAATAATTGTTTTTTACATCATTTACAAACACTTGGATTCGAAAATTCTTTTTTCAAAAAACACCTGACCAAAAATAGAGACACTGACGACAACGCTCTTGCTTCTGATGTCGGCAACCTAGACACACTGCAAAGCACCACTGAATTGGACAAGCAACAGGGAAAAGGCCCTAGTGAGAAGAGTGCTCAATCGGTGGATAACAATCCCAAACGTATGACATCCCAGAGAATCACTCCAACAGACCACCACCACAACAAAGAAATTCAAAGTTATTCAAACGAAGGAGGAGATAATGACCATCCTCACCCTAAAATTGATAGTTCTCACTAGCTTCCAGTGGACAAGAAGAGAAAAAAAATTGTGGGACAGGCAGAAGAGCCCCAAATTGAGAGTGAGAACATGGAACTTGAGCCTCATCTGGATAGCGTATTCAACTACCTTGATTAACCCAAAGAAGCGATCTAGCATAGTCTTCCAATGGACATATCTGATACCAAAAATTTTGACCAGGATGAATCGTTCGTGTCCCAGAGCGTTGTTTTTGACAGCCAGTCCAAAAAATTAATTATTGAAAAGAAAGATGTAAAAAAGAAGAAAGGAAAATCTCATTCAAAGGTTAACCTTGCTAAAATGTGGTCGTCCCAAATATGTCTACTTCACATAGAAACCACATATTCTCTTGATGATTCCATTGGAGGCATTGAGGCCAAGAATGCCAAACTGAAGGATCGAGTCAAGGAATTGGAAGAAGCTTTGATTCCTATGCCATTGATTGCCAATCATTTGGCAATAGCCATGCCTTCCACCCCTCCAACAAAGTTAAAAGGATCCTCCAGCCTCGTCGTATCGTGTAGAGGATATGTGGAGAATAATATCAAAAAAAGAATGGAACTGATTATTGAAGTGTGGGAAACATCACAAACCATGACTTCCCTTTGAACGAGGAACATAATTCACTCGAACATTTGCAGGCGGATATAAAAGATGAAGAACATTTCTATTTAGACATGGTCCTTCCTTTTGGCACCATTGTCAACAACATGATAGAAATGAGAAGAAGACAACAATATCTCCCATCCAAAAATTGGATCGGTCAATTAAATGCATGCTGGAAAGAAAAAGCGAAGAACCTGCATGTCATTGTCCAGTCATGTGAACAAGCCATATCAAAGAAAGAAAAATTATTCACAAATCTAACCAGAATATATTTAGCCGGAAGGACCAATGACTTCCAAGACTCTAACTTAATCGTCAACTCCTTGTGTTTAACTATGAAATCCTTCGATAAACAGGTTGATATTTTTAAGGCGTTGTCTTTGGAAAAGTTTTACAACATTGTTGAATATGGTCAAGATGATGTCGACAACTAGCTATTCGACTATTCGATATAGAATGAGGAAATTGATTAGGATCTGCGTAGTCTTTCTATCGACTTCAGGGAATTAGAAAATGAAATTTTCAACATAAAAATTCAGAATGAGATCAACGTCGCCCTAATGAGAAGCTACATTGAAGAATGGCTCGAAAGGGAATTGAAACAGGTCATTGACAAAAGGAAACAAGTAGTTTCCATGATTCTAGTAGTCGTCGACGACATCAATGAAAAGGTTTTAGCAAGCAAATAGCAAAAGAGGTCATATGTACCATCACTGTAAGTCTATACTGATCACATTCTACTTTGTTTATCAACCCATTTATTCCACTTTTTTAAATAGAAATGTCTAGCCAAAGATTGATACCTTTCAATTTATTCTTTTCAGGTATTATACTCTACCGTCGTCGACTTCTTCTTTCTACAATCCTATTTGTTGTACATATTTCTCTTATGGTCTGTGGGAACCCAAATCCCAGTCTATATGACAAGCACATTTAAATTTCTAGGAATATGTAATAGACAATATTATTTTTTGACATATTTCAAATAAAACTGTTTTTAATCTCCTTTTATATTTGTGTCCTGATTTTTTTTTATCTTCCACTATGCTTATGGTCCGTGCGAGCCCCAATCCCAGTGTATATGACAAATGCATTTAAATTTCCAGGAATATGTAACTTTTTTGATATATTTCCAATTAAATTGTTTTTCATCTCCTTTTATATTCATGTCGTCATGAATTTTTATCTTCGAGTATGTTGAATGTCAAGAAATTGTATTTAATTTGAATGTAACTTTTTTTTGTCCTGCTACATATAGAGACAAAATAGACAGCAATTTTCAGCATAGAAAAATAGATTATATACTTTCAAAAACTAAATGAGACTCTAGAGGCCACGTGTCATTTACTGCATGGATACCACCTATGCTTCATGTTGCTTGCCACATATCCGTTGCAGTTTCCATTAGACTCCACTACTTTTTCCCATCCCTGTGCATTTATTCCCAATTCAACTCGGTAGGGACTACGCTACCACACAACACTTGTTATAGAAAGTTTCATACTTTAATTTCTTGAAAAAGTCAAAAGAAACTCCAATAGAATCATGGAAGAGAAAGTGAAAACCATTCTCTAATTATTTAAAAAGTTAAACTTTTAATGTTGATGAAATTTGATAGTTTACCATGACAAAAGTTCAAGACATTCTCTGATCATGTTATGGTGGAGATAAGTGTGCTTTTATCGAAGTAATAATAAACTTTATTTTAACATAAACAATTGTTTTTCTTAGTAGTAGACCGATACATCATATATTCAAAAGGGATGTCTACAACTATTTTGTAGATCTTCAACCTTCCTTCATAGAACATGGAAGAACATGCAAGTGAGAAGACAAATTTTCCTACAAGAGATTTTAATGCCAAATCTTTGATTACATAAATAGATTCTAACAAACTGATTCCAAATGATAACATAGAAAAAAACATAACTATCTCATGTTTTATTTAGTCCATCCTTTAATCCACTAGAATCCAAGAGTTTCTTGTATTGTCAAGCGAATATTCTTTTGTGCTTCATGATAAATATGATCCCTATTATACTTCCCCTTGTAAGACGAGGGGAAGGATTCGGGGTAGTATTTTTTAAGGCATCAACAAAAGAAAAAGATTTAGTGGGTTCAACATGAGCCTGCATTTTTGGCACCAAATTCTCTTGTCTGGAATTCTTTTCATCCCCTTCTAATTCTATAGTGTCCTCTTTATCCTCCTCTATCTCCTCGATGCCTTTTCCTTCTTCCTCATTTATCTCCTTAAATCCTTCTCCTTCTTCTTCTGTTGAATTTTCATCTTGTTTTTTTTTTATTTAGAGTTGACCATCGGTTTTTCAA
Source organism: Picea engelmannii (assembly GCA_009831015.1). Taxonomy (NCBI): domain Eukaryota; kingdom Viridiplantae; phylum Streptophyta; class Pinopsida; order Pinales; family Pinaceae; genus Picea; species Picea engelmannii. Next base: position 1,622,344 of record ML778295.1, on the reverse strand, counting down.
AAGATCGATATAAACCTTTGTCAATATTTGTTCCAGGGTCCTTCTCTAGATCTTCTGTGTTTTGTGTATCATCTAAATTCCAAAGGGATCCAAGATGATTATTCTAGAAATTATCCTAGGGTTTGCTTAGCTAAGATGGCCCCTTATGCTATGATTTTTTGCACTTGCTTGTGACTATTTTAAATTTTGATTCTTCTGTTGGATTTTGTTCTAAATAAAGTTGTTTTATTGATCTTTTGAATAGTTTTTGGAAAAACTCCCATGTTGATGATAAATTTGGCACTTGAATGGAATTTGTTCATAGTCTAAAGTCTATATGAAGCTCTACTCTTATAATTTTCTTTGTATAGCCTTTGGAAGTCCCTTCTCGAAATCCATTTCCACAGAGATTTTTGCACAAAAATACCTATTTCCTTTTGGTTTCACTTGATTAATGTATTTTCCTAGCGCCCTAAGATAAGTGTCTTTCTAGAAAATTTGAGGAAGATAAAGAAATCTTAACCACATCGGGGTTGCATATATTTCGTCCTTTGTATTTAAATATAAGAATCATGGGAAAGATACATTCCACTAGATCCCATAATATATGAATTAGAGAAGAATATTAAATCCCACTCTTTTTTGTTGATACAAGTAAAAATAAAATAACCCCAACGTACAACAATACCTTTGAGTTAAGGATACCAATGCTATACCACCCATGATTCCACGAACTTTGGGCAGTCCAAATCCTAGCAGAATTGACTACTACAACATGTTCAATAAAATCCAAAGATAACCTTCAAGGTTGCAGATATGAAAACTCTAGATGAGGAATATCTTCTATCAGATTTACAAAATGACTAAATTGAGGAAGATTTATTTTCCTTAGGTTGATAGATTGAATCAAGGAGAAAAATGCCTCTATTTTAGCATTGGTATCAACACCCATATTTGCAAACCATTACAACCTAACTCAGTGGCGTGGCTAAAAAGTTAGGCAGTTAGAACAGCTCACACATGACAATTTCCAGTGAACTCAACTCAATTCACATGAACCATCTTCAATCATTAATAAGTGGTGGCTACGGTAAACCCTAGTCGCAATGGAGAGTGCGTGCGATATTCATGCTTATCAAAATATGAAGTAATAATAAACTTTACACTCCGAGGAATGTCAAGATAAAACTCTGATAAAGTGATAAATTGACTCTAGTAATGTTGTGACAGAGTTAAGACATTTCAATTCGAGTAAAAATAAAATTTTAACCTCCACCAAAGTATTGATAGGATTCAGATGGAAATTTAATATTTTGCCTGATGAAGTAAATATTTAAATGTTCTCTGATGGTCGAAGGAAACAATGACTTTTTACTAACACAAAGTAAATCATGAGCTCCGAGAAATGTGTTAAAATTCATTGATACATGTATGAAAGGAAAAAGCATCAGATTCATTTTTGGATTTTACAAAGTGGTTTCTTCAGTATTTTCTGCGATGAAATCTGTTTAAATCACTAATCACTTCACCTTTTCACTTCCCTTTTAAATATTTCATGGAATATAAAGATAGATTTTGACATCCAATAAAATGAAAAGCTTCACTTGATATCCATTGAACTTCACTGTCTTGCAATTAATGTTTAACTGATTAGTTGTTGATATGTCTTGTTCGATAGGAGTGGCCATTACAATTATAAATCTTACAAAATCCTCAAGTCAACTATTTTATCATGATAAAAATTTGAATCTTATTCCATTTAAATCGACACATACACATGATTTTCTTCACCCAATATATATATATATATATATATATATATATATATATATATATATATATATATATATTGCAATCGCACTAGGCAACAAACTTTGTTATTGTAGTACCCTATGAACATGTCACTTGTATAATTTTGGTTATCGCATTGCATCCACTATGAGTCAAATTTATATATTTTGGTAATTTCTAAATACTAGTAAGAATGATTAAGGGAACTAGATGAAAAAGCTTCCTTCTTACTTCTATCCTTTTCCTTGAAATTTGTTGCTACTAGATAAATTTAAAACACATGTTATTTATTTTTTTTTGTATTATTTCATACCGTGTTATTTATTAAATAAGTTGAAGTAGATTTTATATCAACAGGGAATTTTATGAATTAAGTAATTTTAGTTTTATTTTTAATTAAGATAGCATGCCTCTCCGCGCATCATCTTTTAGAACTCTTAAAAACTTACCAAAGGGGAAAAAATATTATCACAAAACCTATAGAACAAATTAATAGTGAGATGGAGGTTACTCCATAAAAAAATACACCAGTCATTCAATTGATTTAACAATAAATTGAGCTATTGTGTCTGAAATTAAAAGACATTGAGCCTCTTATTAATACTCAAATTCCTTCTTTTGGATGAGGGGGTACCTAAAGAAGATTTAGAAAAGAATACTATCTAAGCATAGTTTCCCCAAGTGACCCTATTATGAGGAATGTAGATTATATGGTGTTTACCAACATCAAAAGGTCACACTTACATATTGTCATTGCTAGAACACCAGTTATGCCCTACTCATAGGCTATTGAATGGATAATAAAACATGCAAATATTGGTAATATAACAATGTTGAATGATGAATGGATATGTATAAACTTTTATCAACCATTAAATCTTAAAAAATATTATATGCTTCACTAGCTTAAGTGACATATTTTTCAATTACTTTCTAACTAATTAGTAAGAAACTGAAAAAGTGTACATTTAATTATCAATCTGAGTCGTATCTTACTTATGGACTGTCGTGCAACGTATATGCAAGTTGTAGTGCTATTTTTCTATGGGGTTGTAGTACTTTGAATGTGAAAGATCAAGGGTTCAATGTACTTAATTAGGTCAGGAAACTAAATTATTTCCTAAGTTGCAAGGAAGTATATCGAACTTATAGGAAAGGAAGTCACACTTGCGAAATTGAAATCACACTTGTAGAAATTGAAATCGTGCTTGCGGAAATTGAAATCATGCTTGCAAAAATTGAAATCATGCTTGCAGAAATTGAAATCACTCTTGCAGGAATTGAAATCACGCTTGCAGAAATCGAATTCACACTTATGGAAATTGAAATCTATATTATGATCTACTAGTGACTTGCTCAAGCATAATGAAGATCATGTTTTGTTGGGACAATTAAGTGTTCATTCATCCAGTAGAAATCCAATAATACCAATATCAAACTGTTGAAGACTAACGCTATCACAAATTATGAAGAAAACAAAATAAAGTGCACTTGCACGTGGATTTGTAACAATGAAGCTGCAACATGAAAATGAATCTCAGTAACGTGATTTGCAATAGCGCAAGTTGCAGCAATGTAGACTACATCGACAAAGTAATAGCATGAGAATAGTAGTGATCTAGATTTTATGAGAAGAATGAAATGAATATAGATTATTAACAGGTGTTTAACACAAAATAATAGAGATACAGTAAAACTGGTTTTCTATTCAATAACGAAATAAGCTGAAACTATAAAATGCAGTGGAAACAAGTTTGTTGGAATGGTGGCAGCTTATCTCTGAGAAGAGATGTGATGGCTATGTGCATTCGCAAGAAGTAGATTACAATGAGGCTTTGAAGGCCTTTTTACCATAAACAAGAATACCAAAAACCCTAGACATCCAAAAACCTAACTGTAGGAGATGAAGCACCAAAAGTCATGTGGGCCCCGTTTGGGTAAGTTAGTACATCAACTTCCCAGCGTCGTAACTTTTGCATACGATCTTCGTTTTAGGCGTGTGATAGCCCGTTGGAAAGGCATCGTCAAGGAGATTCATTTTGGGGGCTCAATCATGCCTTTGGCTATCATTGAGGATCTCAATCCTTAAAAAACTTCATTTAGTCCCTCAAAATGGCCTCGAAAGTTAAAACTGCTAAAAATAGTAAATTACCAAAATTGTCAGAAAACTATTTTGAGCTAGATGGAAAAGGTGGGTGACCATCGATATCCATATGGATCAATCCTCCCTCCTTAGGAAGAAATAGTCTCCATTGCATTGAGGTCCCCCATTAGATGAGGAAATTTCTTTTGAATTTGGCCCTGGGTGAGCCACTTGCCTTGGTGTAGGAGTTGCCCTGCTTTGACTACTCGACAAAGCTGGATCCTTTATTGTCGAGTGTCCTTGATCTGTGTGTCTACAATTTGATCATTGGATTCTTGTTGTATGTTGTCATGGTTGAGCTCTATTGGTGTCAGTCGTTCTACTACTTCTAAGGTGTTGAATAATGGTGGGAAATAAGGGCGAAGGAGATCCACGTTGAACACTGAGTGCAAGCCAAGGAAGTGAGGAATGTTGAGCTCAAAATAATTATCCCCGACGACCTTGGTGATAGTGTACGACCCATAATGGAGCGGGCAAAGCTTCCGATGGGGTCTTGTAAGGCGTTCTTTTTGCAAGTACAACCAAACTTTGTCGCCCACCTAAAACTTATGTGGCACCCGATGTTGATCATGGAGTTGTTTGTACTTGTCATTGGACTTCTGTTGGATATCCTAAACCTGTTGGCAGATGTGCTGGATCTTCTCAATGAACCAAGTGGCTTTGTCATCTTCATTTGGAGAAGGAGATGAGTCGGTCGAGGTGACTGCAAGGGGAAGTGCAACATCTATGGGACCCAATGGCTGGAATCCCAACCCCACCTGAAAGGTCTGTGGCCCATTGAGCTATGCAGGGCTCGGTTCTAGCTATGTTGGACATATGGAAGGCTCTCATCCCATGTGCAAGGGTTCTTTGAATTATACATGCGAAGGATACGCACAATCATTCTATTTACAACCTCGGTTTGGCCATCTGTCTGGGGGTGGAAGGCCGTGGATTTGGTGAGCTTGGTGTCCAACAGTGACCAGAGGCTTGACCAAAATGTGCTGAGAAATCGACTATCCTTATTTGAGACAATGGTTTGTGGGATTCCAAAATGTACCTAGATGCATTCAAAGAAGAGCTTGGCAGTGGCCTCTATTGTGATGCTCTTCTTGTAGGCAACCATAATCACCATCGTAGAAAAGTGATCAACAACCACAAAAACACAGTCATTTCCCCACTTGGTGGATGGGAGGCCCGACATGTAGTCCATTGCGATGGATTCCCATGGCCTGTCAGGATTAGGAAGAGGGGTGTACATGCCTTGTTTCTTAGTGGCCGGCTTGGCAATAGTGCAGGCAGTACAGGACCTGATATACATGATGACCTCTTGTCAAAGTTTCAACCCGTAGAAATGTTTTTGTAGCATCGCCACTATCTTTTCGATGCTGAAGTGTCCTGCCACCCGACTGTAGCGGGCTTCCTAGATCAGCTTTGCTTGCTCACTTGATGGAACACATATATGGCCTAGACGACACAACAACCCATCTTGAAGATGGTAATTATTGACAACTGTGTTTGCACCTAACATTTGGTAGGTGGTGGAGAAGTCAGGGTCTGTCTCATAGAGTTGGGGCCATCTAGATGTCACATGGCTACAAGAGTCTAGCACTGTGGTGAGTGTCGCGACTGGCAGTCTACTGAGGAAATCAACGACGCGATTGGTGCTTTATGTTTTATACTTGATGTTGAGGTGGAATTGATGCAAGTATGTGGACCACTTTTGATGGTGGTCATTCTGCAATTTTCCTGTGTCTACATGAACTGTAGTGACTTATGATCAGTGTGGATGACTATCTCCTTCCCAAGAATGTAATGTCTCCATTGGCGACAAGCTTGTACCATGGAGTACATTTGTTTTTCGTAAGTAGTGTACTTACGGATAGTATCTGACAGTGTCTCACTATGATAGGCCATAGGCTAGCTGTGCAGAGTGAGAACGATGCCCACAACATAGTCTGAAGCATCTATCTATATTTCAAAGGGATGTTGCAGGTCTGGTAGTGAAAGTATTGGGGCTGAGCACAAGCACTGCTTCAAATCATCGAACACTTGTTGTTGGGACCAACCCCACACAAATTTTGCCTTACCACCACCCCTGTTTATTTGGCTGAGGGTCCATGCAATATGGGAGAATCCCAACATGAACCTGCGGTAGAGATTGGCAAGGCCCAAGAAGCTTCGAATCTTAGTGAGTGTTGTTGGGGCTGGCCAGTCACGGATGACTTGGATATTGGCTAGATTCATATGTATGCCATGCTAATCAATGATGTAGCATAGGTAAAGGAAATTGTCCATGCCGAAGGAACATTTTTCCAAGTTGGCGTATATCTTGTGTTGCCGCAGGGTGTGCAGAACCTGCTGAATATGTTGCAAGTGTTTGACCCAAGTCTTGTTGTAAATTAGAATGTCATATAGATACACCACTACAAAATTATTGGTGAATGGTTGTAGGATATCATCCATCATCCTCATGAAAGTGGCTGGAGAATTTTTCAAACCAAAAGGCATGACCAACCATTCAAAAAGGCCTTCCTTTGACTTGAAGGTAGTCTTCCATACATCTGTTTGTTCTATCGAGACCTAGTGGTATCCAGACTTCATATCAATATTACTGAAGTATTTGGCCTCCGTGAGTTGATCAAGGAGGTATTCAATTTAGTGAATCAAGTACCGGTTTTTTACTGTTATTTTATTCAGAGCCCGATAATCAATACAGAGTTTCCAAGTTCCATCTTTCTTATGTACCAACATGATTGGTCTCCCGCAAGGTGATGAGATGGGACGTATGTGCCCCTTGTGGAGTAGCTCTTGGATATTTCTCTTGATCTCCTCACTCTCTAACAAAGAGCGACGATAGACTTTCCCATTGGGCAGCAGTGCGCCAGGGGTTAGATCGATGGCGTGCTTGACTTGGCAGTGCAGAGGTATCCCTGTAAGTGAGGAGAATATGTATGAGTATTCTTCCATGACCTTATCTACTTTATTTTTCTATGTGGAGAGGTCGGTCATAGAAACCTTGGATGTGGCTATGATCTTTCGCTTATTCTGAGAGAAAATCATGAAGAAGACAAACTTCCCCATCTGAGAGATCACCTTCCTACATTTCTTACCAGAGATCAAGGAAATAGCACTAGGTGGGACTGCCTCAGGTATCCTGTACAATTTCCTGTTCAAAGTAATAATAACACTATGAGGCCTAGACTCATATAAAACATGACGTTTCCATAAATAGGGTTGGCCCAAAATAACATCACAAACTTAGAGAGGATCAACATCACATAATACCTCATCTTTGAAGGGCTTGATGTCGTATGACAGTCGTCATTGTTGGCTGACACAAAGATTGCTTCCTTGGCGGAGCCATCCAATGGTGTAGGGTTGTGGGTGCGACATTGTTGGCAGGGTGAGCTGCTTGATGACCTCTACTGAGATGAGGTTATTTTGGATACCACTATAAATGATGAAGTGCAACGGGGTGCCTTTTACCCACATCTGTGAATGGAAGAGGTGCTCTCTTTCTTCTGGCTTGTCTGGTTCACCAGGCTCGAGCTTGGTGGTAGCAACAGTGGCACTGGGTTCTATGTCAATGATCTGTCTTCCCCTTTCTTCTTTTGGCTTAGATTCATAATCCGTATCTGATTCAGAGGATTTCACTTCGAACACCAACAACTGCTTTGAGTGGTAGTCAACAATGTTATGCTAACGACTCTTATGGAAGTCGCACCACTTCCCAGTATCTTTCTTTGTCTTTCCGGTGTCCTTTTTGCTTAGGGCTTGGACTGGTTGTCCTAATATTGTCCATCTTTTCTCTATCATTTTTTTTTGGGTTGGGGATGCCCTTTCCCGACTTTTGTTGTGAGGGGTTCCCAGGCCCAAATTGTCGCGTCTTTTGTTTGAGCTTCTACTCGATTTTGACGGCATATCGATAGGCCACGCCCAAGGATGAGATGTCTAGAAATTCCATTTCGGTCTGGATGTATCTATGCAGAGCACTGCAATACGTGAGCACCATATGTCGCTCTGAATCTTTGATACCCAACTTGGTGTGCAAGGTATGGAATATATTTGTGAAATATGACACCGCTTGGTCTCTTTCTTGCCACAGTGTGGTCCATTTGGTATACAGGTCATCATAACTTTCGACATGGTAGTATTGTTCCTTAATAACATCCCTGAAGGATTCCCAAGCAGTCGTGACTGAAAATAATGAGGTTTCTTTTGTTTCCTTTTTCTCACATAAAGTTTCCCACCAATCTTTGACATGGGGAATGGCTTTGAGGAGAGCGAAGTAATCTTTTCTCTATTTGAAAATTTATGGACAAAAAAATACCCTTCTAGTAGATTCAACCACTTATCTACAGCATCTGCATCTATATAACCTTCAAATATAGGAATATCGAAGTTTATTTTTACCTTGAAGGGGGCAGTGCCTCTGTTCGAAGAAGATGTGTCACCTGTTGGTAGCCGTCGAAGGATTTGCACAAAACTATCCATCATCTCGTTCCTCTGTTGTGTGAGGGATTCCTCAATCAACAGTTTGAAAGGATATCCTATCCTATCATATTTATTTTCTCCTACCATGAGAGGTCGCTTAGGCATTCAAGAGGTTCTTTCCTCAAGAGAAACAAGCTCGAGACTCAACTCTTTGTACTCCGACCTCGTTGGGGACATGCATTAAGACGACAAGGAGCAAACCGCTCTGATACCATTGATCCAAATTTTATGAGAAGAATGAAATGAATACAAATTATTAATAGGCTCTTAACAAAAAATAACAGAGATACAGTAAAACTGGTTTTCTATTCAATAACAAAATAAGCTGAAACTGTAAAATGCAGCGGAAACAAGCTTGTTGGAATGGTGGTGGATTATCTCTAAGAAGAGATGTGATGACTGCGCACATTCACAAGAAAAAGATTAAAATGAGGATATGAATGCCTTTTTACAATAAACAAGAATGCCAAAAACCCTAGACATCCAAAAACCTAACCCTAGGAGATGAAGCACCAAAAGTCATGTGGGCCCTGTTTGGGTAAGTTAGTACATCAACTTCCCAAGGTCGTAACTTTTGCATACGATCTCTGTTTTAGGCGTGTGATAAACCATTGGAAAGGTATAGTCAAGGAGATTCATTTTTGGGGCTCAATCATGCATTTGTCTATAATTGAGGATCTAGATCCCAAAAAACCTTCATTTAGGCCTTCAAAATGGCCCTAGAAGTTAAAACTGCTAAAAGTAGTAAATTACCAAAATTGACAGAAAACTGTTTTGAGCCAATTGGAAAAGGTGGGTGGCCACCGATATCCATTTGGATCAAGTAGTGAGGCGAATTCCAACAATTAGGAGCTACATCGCATATGTGATTATGACTTCACGAAAATAGAACCAATGCATAATTGTAGCTTAAGAGTGCTTATTGTTAACAACAAGAATTTAAATATCAAGCACACATGAATTCCAGTGACTATTCTACCAAATTTTAGAATTTCATTAGATTGAAAAGATAAAGAAGAAAAAAATTAAATAAACAAAATTGAAAGGTTAAATCTTGCACTAATATACATGCAATACCTAACTAAGTAAGGGGGCCTACCCCCTTAGACACGACACTAAGCTATAGAATCATAACCATGTGATCACCAACACATCAACATGTGAATGCAAGTAGGAACAAAAATTAAATTTCAAAATTTGAAAGTACAATAAAAATTGAATGCTTATCAATAGAATAATTTCCTCCCCCTCAACTATGGGGAAGCTAAGTTTTTTATAAAACATGACTGATGTCTAAAATTATACAAAGCAATAGATGGATAGCTGTGAGGATCAGGCTATTCATCCGGTTACATTGATTTTGTCAAACTTTAGTGAGAATAGGGAATGTGCTCACTCAATAGGAAAACAAATTTCTTCTTTTAGTTTCCTACTTGCCTCTTATCGCTTTCCTATATGAATACTATTTCCCAACTTCTGGATGAAGTGTTAACCATTGTGTTTGTGGGTTTTGTACTAGGAATCACAACAATGATAGACTAAGAGTAATGACAATGGAGAGTATTCTTGGATTCGTAGTCGTTGTTTAGAGTCGCAACAACAAAGAATGTGCTCAGAGTTGCATTGTTTTTCTAGAGTTGTAGCAACAACGAGTGCACTTGAAGTTGCAGCAATTGGTTTGTGCTTGGTTACTTGGATTTGCAACAGGAAGAGTGCACTTGGAGTTGCAATAGTTGGATCATGCCCAAAATTGTAACAACAAAAACTACACTTGGAGTTGCAACACAGAGTTATTGCACCCACTGTGAGGAGTTGCAATTGTTGTATTACTCATGTGTAGTAGTATTAGTACATGAAATTAGCAAGTTCCTTTGATAAATATGCAAGAATAGCGCAAAAATGGCCTATGGGGAAGGATTCATACCTTAGTGATAAGTAAGGAAAACTGGGTAAGGAGAGTATCATAAAGGAAGTTATCAATGGAAAATGGAAAGAAAAAAGGTATTAGACAAGTGTTGAAAGTATGCCAATATAGGTACCTGTCATCTCTCCCATCCAGAAACTATTGAATTTCCCCATGCAACCAACAATAAATTAGTGTTAGAGAATTGAGGGTGACCCTAGTATCACTAACACCACATGATACCTCTTGTGTTTCCTAATTCTCCTCACTGATATCATGTTCTACTGGAACTCTTTTGTTTTCTTGCTCAGTCTCTATATGAGTGGCCTCATCAACTAAGTTATAAGAAATCTGTATCCTAGGAAACTGCTTATTTTGCCTCTTTGATTTGAGCTATTTCTTGTTATCTGGTTAAGGGTTCCCCTACAACAAGTGGACTTGTTGTAGGGTAGCCTGATTTCTCAGGTTCCCTTTGTTCCTCAAGCTCATCTTTCAACATTTTAAAATTGATATGTAGATTCCAATTTTTGATTCTTAACATTCTCTTTTGTCTCACCAAAGATGCATAAATAGGTAGAGAGTGTGGGATTCTTACCCATGTGGGAGTGATTCTTTGTTCTATATTAGCAGAGTTTTTTTTTGGTTCCTGTAGCCCTAGGTATGGTGCAACAACTGATTCATCTCTATAGGTATTTACTAGTGGAATCTCTTCTACTTCATGTTCTTCTCTGTCTGAATTTTTTGAGTGGGAGGTCGTTCCCCTGGAGAACTTCCTACTAGTTCTTGTGTAACAATAGGGGCCTATAGTTATGCTTCTTTATTCTTTTATGGAGTAGCAATATTTGATTCGTCAAGAGTGCCCCTTTCTAATTCAACCAGAGGAATTGTTTCCTGTTTTTTTCCTCAATTATTCTTACAACTATATCGACGATAACCTCTAAATATTCGTTATATGTTGTATTACAATACTGCTCTGGCTTCTCCAACTGTGGCTTCTCTTGCCTAGAAGAATGTGTTGGAAGGGTGATTTATGCTAATTTTGGTGAAACAATAGAAGCTTCTTCCTCTTGTACCTATTTTCTTTGTGTTGGGTCCTCTGCCTCTATTGTATCTTGTTCTTTAGAAGGGATCCCACTAGTTCTGGTGGGTAAGTGGGAGATTTCACCTCTACCTTTTATTCATCTAAGTATGCTTCCAGGAGAGAGATAAGGCCTTCACCAAGAGTGCAATTGTATGTTTCTTGTGTGCCATCCAAGGTCTTGTTGACGTCCAGGTAAATTTCCTCAGGTTCTTGTGTGTTAGAGGTGGGTTATGCTTCCTCTATTTCCCAGTGCTCCTCCCAGACTTATTCTTTGGGATTATCAATTATCCTCCTTTTACGTTGAGTTGCAATTGCATAGTTGGTTCTTTATTTCCTTGGAATGGGGGTTTACCTCTTTTTCAACCCTTTGAATCTCTTTGTAGGGGGTTTTATGGAAGTTACCTCAATGGTGTTGTCATGGTTTTCCTTCACCAAAGTTGCAGCAGGCTGGCCCCTTTTCCTAGTTTCCCTTCTGTATTTCTTGGATGGAGGAGTCACATGAATGAGGCTTGTTGTAGCCATGACGTTATTCCCTGGTGGAGGATTTGCACTATTTTGACTCATCATGCCCACAATATTGGTACCAAGTGAAGGAGTTTCATCGATGGCGCCATCTAGTGCATAAATTGTAGGTGTTTTCTGTTCGGATTCCTAAAGTGCAGACACTTCACTTTCGATGAGAAGAACATGTTTCACAATGATGTTCTAGGTGTGGCATTCTTCATGCATGGCATGCTCCACTAAGATATTTATAAGGTCGTTGTGAAATACAAATTATGTGGGGTTCTTTTCCCTTTGAACAAGAATGACCATTATCTACAGTGTCCCAGATAAGAAATATGGTATGTTGGAGATGTTGTACGAGTATGACATTATTGGAGATGCGATAACAAAGGATGGAGTCAAATCAGTAGTCCTAACCAGGAATTGAAACATTCACATTGTTAATTCTATTGACCATAACTGAAATGTTGTCCGTACTTACAAAGTGTAGGATGCGAGTGGAGTCACAACAAAAAGAGTTGAAACGATGAAGTTGCACCATCGAGAGTTGGAACAAATGGCGATGAGGCGCAGTGGTGGAGACAGGAATTGCAACATCAATGATGTGGGTTAAAGGTATGGGTGGAATGTGCAAAAATGAAATAAATTTGAAGGTAGATTTGCGATGATGTGAGTCGCAACAATGAAGATGCAACAAAAAAAATGAAGGGGTTAGGATTGAGAAAGGGAGGGGAGCTATGAGTGGAGTTGTAGAAAAATAAATGAGAGAAGGGAGATTTTCGCAATGAAGGAGGTTTGCGGGTAGAGTTTCATCCAAGGGAATGAGAGAAGGGAGATTTATGAAATGAAGGAGGTTTGCAAGTGGAGTTTTAGCCAAGGGAATGGGAGAAGGGAAATTTTCATAATGGAGCAGAGATGCAAAGGGGAATTGCAACAACATGTGTTGCTATAGTAAAATGGTTTGGTTGTGGAAAGTGGAGTTGCAGGAATAGGAATAGTTTTGAAAAAGGAAGTTGCAACAAACAGGATTGTAGCAACAAGAGTTGTGGAAAAAGGAGTTGCACTGATGGGAACTACAATAATAGGGATTTCAACAACAGTAATTGTGGAAACAAGAGTAGTAGCAATGAGAACTAAAACAATAGGAGTTGCAGAAACTAGAAATGCAACAACATTATTTTGTCCTGCATATCCTGAAAAAGGAATATTATTAGGAAAAATAAGTGTCTATGAAAATTTCTTAAGGATCCTTCCATAACCATCACAAAATCGTGAAGTGCCCCTTTTTTTTAATTTTTTATAATATGCCAGCTAGGCTAGTTTTCACTTATTTTGTTTTTTTTAAAGCCGAATAAGAACATAGATTATCTTGTTAGGACTCGTTCATCTTGAACAAGTTCCAGATCATTTTCTGGCCATCCATTTGCAATCTTTCTTAAAAATCCTTCCTTTGATAATGGTCGTTGATATAAGTAAAGTCTATGTCCATTGGCCATTAGAGGAATTGTGTCTTCATCTATTTTACTTATTTTGATGGCCCCACTATCATATACTATATGAATATCATATGGATCAATCCATCCAGTATGAAATTTTCCTCTAAAGTCCTTGAACCTAGAATCAAATAATAATGTGTAGTCTCCATCTTTAAACTTATTTTTATTAATAAAATTATCATTCCATCTAGCCCTTTGGTATTGTATCATTATGGCTCAGTGTATGACATATTTTTGTATCTCATCCAACTCAATAATTTGTATCACTATTTGTTTTTGATCCTTTGATAGGTCCAACCCAAGTTCTACTATTGTCCTAAGTGTCTATATTTTTGTCTAAATGGGTAGTAGTACTCTTTTCCCATATATTAACTCATAGGGTGTGCATCCTGTAATAGTCCTCCATGTGGTTATGTAGACCCATAAAGATTCAACGAGTCTATCGACCCATTCCTTAATATGTATTCTGACGGTTTTAATGGTGATGGCCTCAAGGATCTTATTATCCCCCTCTACTTGTCCATTTTCCCATGGGTGATATGGTGTTATTATTCTATGCTTGATCTTGTAATTGTCCATTAGGTATCTAGAAGTCCATGATGTGAACTGAGTTCCTCCATCGGTCACTATCTATTTTGGTATTATGAACCTTACAAAGATCTGTTCATGGAGAAAATCCACTACTACTTGTTCGGTTTCTTCTAGAAGTTATTTTACCTCCATCCATTTTGTGACATATTTTGTGCAAACGAGGATGTAGGAGTGTCGAAGGGAAGAGATATTTATTGGTCTCACAAAATCAATGGCCCATTCATTGAAAGGTTCTAACACCATATTTGGTTGTAGTGGAATTCCATTTATTTGTATGGGTCTACCCATGCATTGGAAACTATCGCACCTCTTCACATACTCTTTGGTGTATATGAAAAGAGTGGGACAATAATACCCCTGATGGAGTACCTTGTACCTTGTCATTTTATCTACAAAATAGCCCCCACATGGACCATAATGACAATATTTTAGTATTTTATGGAATTATTCCTCTCGTACAGATCTTATGATAATTAATTCAGGCCTAGTGTAGAAGAGGAAGCCATCAATCCATGAAAATATTTCACTTTTCCTGATGATACTTTTTCCTTCTTTGGGAGTCAGATGATGTGGAATTTTTCCCACAACCAAAAATTTAACAATGTCTGCAAACCAAGGTGAGTTAGTAGACACTGAAAAGAGGTGGTCATATGGGAAACAATATTCTACTAGAGGTTCTTTCTCATTATATGTTATTTTAGAAAGAAAGTCAGCAACCACATTAGCTTTTCCTAGTTTATCTAGAATGGTAATATCAAATTCTTACAATAAAAGAAACCATCTAGTGACCTTTCCATTGGCGATTGTTTTTTGTTAAACTACGTTTTTCGTTAGATGAAAACCCCCAAGTGTTAGTCGGAGTTAGGATCCACAAGAGGGGGTTAACCCATGTCACGAAACCCATGGGATGCATCGAACCCAATGTCCAACAATCCCCCTAGTGCATGTCAGGCAAGTTTCAAACTCCAGACATGTCACTATTATACCATTTGTTGGACCATGATTATTGTTAGACCAAAACCCATAGGTGTTAGTCTCCGCCACAATCATCGGAGTTAGGATTCGCCAGTGGGGGTTAACCCATGTTGCAAAACTCACAGGAAACGTTGAACCTAATGTCCAACACTTTGTTCATTAAATATTTGATAACAACATGATTAATGTGTAATATTATAGGATATTTGGTAACGTGGTGTCTAAACTAGTTTATTGCATGAATAATAGAAATAAACTCTTTTTTGGTTACCATATAGTTCAATTTTGCAAGTGAGAGATTCTTACTGACATAATAAATTGCATATGGGTCCTTTCCTTTGATTTTATGAGAATGACTTCGACAATTGTGTCAAATGCATGTGTGGAAATGTGGAATGGGAAGTTCCAATCGATCCCTCTCAGTACATGAGCGTTAGACACTTTGTTTTTCAGTTCATCAAGTGCATGCTAGCATGTCTTTGTCCATACAAAATCATTATGTTTTTTAAGTAAAGAGAATAATGGACGAGCAATACCTGGAAATTTTTCAATGAATCTACGATAATAACCAACATATCCTAGGAAGCTTCGTACTTGCTTCTATGAAGTTGGAGTTGGGAAATTTAATATTACCTTTACATTTTCTGGATCGACTTGAATACCTTTCTCTAAGATGCAATGTCCTAGTCCGATGCCATCAGTTTCCATCATCAAACAATTTTCATTACTAAGGGAAACATTTGACTATTTTCTCCTTATTAATGTCTTTTCTAGATTGGATAATGCCTCATCAAATTCATCCCCATATATTGTGAAATATTCCATATATATTTCCATGCAATCAAGATTTATATTAGAGAATATACCTATAACAACTCACTAAAAGGTGGCAGAGGAATTTCATAACCCAAATGGTAGAGAAAAGAGGCAAATGTCCCCCAAGTACTGGTGAACATTGTTTTATCCTAGTCTTTAGGTGCAATTTGGATTTGGTTGTATCCACTGAATCTGTCAAGGAAAGAAAAATGCTTATATGTTGCTAACATGTTGAGGACCTAGTTGATAAATGGTAATGGGAAGTTATATTTATGTGTTTCCTTATTTAGTTCTCTATAATCTACACAAATTCTCCATATACCATTTTTATTTTGTACCATGAAAAGAGGGGAGACCCAATGACTATCAGAAATGGGATAGATTATGTTAGTTGTAAGAAGTTTCTATAGCTCCTCTTTGACTATGTCTTTCATTGTCGGGTTCATCTGGTGCTAGGGTTGGCCAATGGGTCTGGTTCCTTCCTTAATATATATATATGATGTGTGCATAGGTCAGGATGTATTCCCGTCATGTCAGAGTAATATCGCGCTAAGGAATCATTGTTGCTTTTGTAGAACTTGAACCAATCGCTCCTTTTGTTGTTCAGTGGGTCCTCGTTTGATTTTCAAGGTTTTTCGTAGGCTGAGTTCTATGGTTTCTATAAGGGATCCTTGATATTTTTTTGGCATGGTTTTTTGTTCTATCAACGAAAATGTTTGTTGAGGCTAAATAAACCCGAGTTTCTAGTTTCATAACATTCTCAATAATATGCTTTTTTTTTTAGGAAGAGGCTATAAAATCATTGATTTATTTGTCCTTTTTTTTTATCTCTTATAGATAAGTATTTATCTATTGAGAGGACTTGATGGGCTTCCCCTTCTTCATCACTCTCTTCTCCATCAACCAAAAGTGGTGTTTCTAAGTTTATGGTGGGTTTACCAGCATGGTAGAGGGTTAATTGGTTGGTGTATGTTCATGGGAAATGGTCATGTTGCCTAACCAACAACTGATGTAGGCATCGACAGTGGCGAATAAAGGTCATCCTAGGATTAGAAGATACTAGTCCAAAGAGGTTTTCTATAATGTCCCCAAGGTCGAGCCCTGTTGTAAACCTTGTTTACGAAATGAGTTGTAAAAATGTTTTATAGGCTGGTGAGCCAAGTTTATATAAGCTGGTAGGATTATGTGTTATTAGGCCAGAGAGCCTAAGTGTTGAAGGCCAAGAGTCTGATTTTGTACATGTATCTATTCACATTATTCATAAAATATAAACACCGCCATATACAGACCAACCACGATGAATGAGTGATGGGGGACTAAGCTTCCACAGAGTGGGCAAGGGATTAGGGGCTGGAAGGTGGGAAGAGGGGCTAAGTGTTGAGCCTAGGGGGCTAAGCCTAGGGGCTTAAGTCCTTGGGGAATAATATTTTAATATTATTCCAAACGACATGTGAATAATATGTTTTTATCCTAAGTTCTTTTGGAATGATATGTGACCTCCAAATGGTGGGAGGAACGCACGCTGATGGAAGCATGCAACTTCACGGGTGACAAGTGTAAACCCAAGCCCATGCAAATAAAATGGCTAAGATGAGCCGTGGTGGGGGGGTGGCCTCCATTCTACCCAACCGTCTAAGCGTGAATCGGTCAGATCTTAACAAGAGACCTTGTGCATCTTCTGAACTGTACATCCCCTGAACCAGAAGCCCGTGTTGATTTCAGGAAAAAGTCTGTGTTTGTTCTAGAAAGTCGATACACCCCTTCTCTGTTCTAAACCATGGAGTCTGAATCGACCCCTGCGTGGACAAATCATCACGCATCCCTGAGAATCCTGAGTGTGAATCTATTCCATGTTTCCAGATTGAGAAAACAGAAGTGCCCCATCCCTGCTAAGCCTGGTTATGCTGTTGCACCTATCTATAGCTGTCTCGGGGTGTTCGTGTCTAGATTCTCTTTGATTGTGGTGGACGTGTAGTGTTTGATCCTGTGTGTCTTGTTGGACAGTTAGCACAACACTCTCTCCAGGTGAGAGAGGTGGTGAAGTTGGAAGAACAGGTTTTTGGGCCTGTGAGTGACTCTCTCTAGGTGAGAGAGTGCACAGAGGAAGGAGAGAACTCTTGGAAGGAATCATGTAGATGCCACAAAGATCGGAGACTTCTGGTCTGGTCTGTTGCTGAAACCAAAGGTAAGGGAGGTTAGCAGCCAAAGGATTGTCTAGGTGACAGAGAAGGTGTATAATCCTGGGGTGGAGCAGGCATGTGGGGAAGGAGAGTCTGTGAGCAATGAGTATGAGTGGTTCCTGGAAGAGAATTCCTTCCTTGTGACTGTGTGTTTACCCTGTAACCTCAGCCTAGCCTAGGATTCCTTGCCTTGGGGGTGGAGCTTAGTCCCAACTCAAGGGTGACCCACTGTTGGGCTTGATGAGCAGTGTGGTCTAAGGCTGGGAGGTTCATGGAAGGCCTGGACCTGGTTGGTGGAATTAACACCATTTCAAAAATAAGTACCAGATGATGTTTTAATTACATTTTTGCATGTATATGTATTTATATTTATCATGTATTCTATTGTGCATACGAAGTAATGTTAAATCCATTGATTATTTATAATAGTAGTAATTCTTATGGTTACTCTGAGTTTAAATGTGTTTCATTTTCTTAAATGCATGTTTTATATATAGAATTAAGTATGAGATTATTATTCCGTGAAATAGCGCCTGCTCGACCCAGAATGGGGGCATTATAGTTTGGTATCAGAGCCAAGGTTTTGACGTTGAGCCTAGATGGGCCAGTTGAGTGGTCTTTGAGGGTTTGAGGAGAAATTGTGTCTGGAGGACCAATTTTAGACCTTTGAATGCTCCGGAGTGTCAAGGAGTTACTTGACCATGTTACCAAGCTCAGAAGGTGTAGCGGTGTTATGAAACCGCATTCGGGGTGGCATCTGGCCATAGGGAGAGAGGAATCCACACCAAAGGTGTTGGAGCCTTAGGATCCGTTTAGGAGGGAAGGAGAACCCTCGTGACCGTTAGACCTGGAAAATGTGCGCAGGGTTTAAAAACCCTTTTGAGTTGCACAGGAACGCGAAAATCGCGATACGTGAAATTTCGAAACGATCTACACCGTAGATCGTAAGTGACCTTCGGATCAAGTGGAAGAATAGACCGTAATTTCAGAATTTTGGCAAACGAAATTTTGAGATGTGGGGATGCATGAACTCTCGATGCCAAAACCCCGAAACGCTGAAAAGATTTGCGACGTAGATCTAAGAGAAGTCTAACCGTTGGATTGCCTTGGAATGGATGTGGACACATGGTTGTGCACCACATTCCAGTGAGTCGAGAAGACAAGTGACAATGGTGAGACCTGATGACATCACCGAAGGTGACATGGACCCTCCTGAATGTGCCATGCGCCACCGTGATTAAGGGAGACAACTGTATTGTGGGCCCGGAGAGTAAAGTAAATCGAAATTTCAGAATTCGGGAGTTGGAGTGACAAGGGGTTGAGAGTCTCATGGAATGAGACCCCGAAGCCAGAAGTCTCGAAAGCGAGTGTGAGAGCCTCGTGGACCAAAACCCCAAAACCCAAAGTCTCGAAGTCCCAAAATTTGCAGAGTCGTCAGAGCTTAGAAAAACATTGTGAAGTCAAAACATTTTCTCACTCACGTTGGTTTATGAATATTGCGATTTTGTTAAGGGTTTAATTCCTGACAAACTTCAGTTGACTTCACGTTATGTGTGTAGAGTTTAACAAGTGTCAAGACAGCCGAAAACCAATGCTGAGTATGGAATTGGAAGAGGTACATATTGCCTCCGAAACAGAGGACGAAAGGGTAGGAAGGAATGTCAACCTGGGAGTTGAAGGATCGAACTCCAATGGGAATGGAAGAGAATGGGATAAGGAAGGGAATATAATGAAACTCATTGAGAGATTGCATAAAGATACCGAAGCTCACCGAGATGATAGCCGAAAGATCATGAGGGTCAGGGATCAATAGGGTGAATTAAACTTAAAAATGTTGAAGAGCCTGGAAAGAATAGAAAGGAAATTGGATAAGGGGAGTGACTCAAACAAGACAGAGAGTCGCAGGACCCCTAAGAGGAAAAGAAGATCAAGAAGTGTCACAATCCCTGAGAGAAAAAGAAGATCGAGGAGTTGTAGTAGACATCATCATCACTCCCCAAAGCATTCTGGTAAGGAAGCACACAGTAGTTCCAACCCATCTCCTACCAAAAAACACCGAAGATCTGGAGTGGATGAATTGAAGGGAGAAATGAACAAGATCAAACCTCCAAAATTCGATGGAGAACATAAGAAGGAGGAAGATGTTGAAACCTAGTTTCTTGGCATGAGGAAATATTTCCAACTACAAAATTATTCCACTCATGCAAAAGGAAGAATTGCGATGTATTAATTGAAAGGAAAAGCATCCATGTGGTGGGATTAGTTTGTGCAGGTGCAACACATCAGAGATAAAGATGTCACTTGGAAGGAGTTCAAGGGGTATTTCGAGAAGAAATACATGACTAAAATATACTATGATAGAAAGATGAAGGAGTTATTAGAACTCAAGATAGGTAGCATGACCATTGATGAATATACGAACGAAGGTTCTTGGAACTACTGAAGTATGTTCCATTCATCAAAGATGAGGCTATCAAGATTCAGAGATATCTGAGTGGACTGCCAGCTTCCATTAGTGACAAGATCTAGTATGATGATCCCAAGACTATGGAAGAAACAATAAGAAGAAAAAAATGCTTGTATGAACAACAAAGAGAAAGGCCTACTTTTCTGAAGGCTTGGGATGATCAGAAGAAGTTCAGGAAAGAGCAAAGGCTAAAGGGAAACAAGCCTCCCTTTTTCAGAAATAGTCCTCAGGGACAACCATCCTTTAGGGAGCCCAGGAAGCCTGAAGTGGATGAACAAATGCCCAAACCGCCACCTATGGAGTGTTGGGGATGTAAAGGAAACCATAGGTACCGAGATTGCCCCGATAGAAAAGATAAAGCGAGAACCGTCCATAATGTTTAGCAAGATGAAACAGTGGAGTATATGGACAACATAATGCCAAGGATCTACGTAGCCTTGGACAACAAGCAAGCATAATTTCAATCACACATGATTGAAGTGGAAGGTATGATTAACAACCGACCATTTAGTATTTTAATTGTTTAAGGGGCTAGCCATAGTTATGTAGATCCTAGGGTGGTGGAAGGTTTTCATTTATCAAGAAGCAAACATGAAAAGTCTTGGTTAGTGCAGTTGTCTATAGGAACCAAGAGGAATGTCGCTGAGTTGGTGAAGTCCTACCCAATGGACATGAAAGGACTGAGCACGAAGGCTGAATTGAATATTTTTCCTTTCGGATCTTATGACTATTTAATTGGAATGGACTGGTTGGACCAACACCATGCCCTCCTGGACTATCGTAACAAGAGGTTTACATGCCTCGATGAGGAGGGGAATCATAAAATAGTCCAAGGGATTCCTAGAGTTGTGGTTGTTAGAGAAATCTTAGCCATGCAGCTGAAGAAGTGCTACATAAAAGGTTGTCAATTATTTCCAGCCCGTGTGGAGGAAGCATCTAGAGATAAAGTCTCAAGGATTGAAGACCATGAGGCACTCACAGAATTCAAAGACATATTTCAGGAGGTACCTGGACTACCTCTGAAGAGAGACATCGATTTTTCGATAAATTGATGCCTGGAGTAGCTCCAGTGTCGAAAGCTCCATATAGAACGAGTATGCTAGAGCTAAAAGAGTTGCAATTGTAGCTTGAAGAGATTCTAAAGAAGGGGTACATTTGCCCCAATGTGTCACCTTGGGGTGCCTCGGTCCTGTTCGTGAAGAATAAGGATGGGATGTTGAGGCTGTGCATTGATTTTTAGCAGTTGAACAAGGTAACTGTCAAGAACAAGTATCCTCTGCCGAGGATCGATGATCTTTTCGATCAATTGAAGGGTGCGAAAATATTTTTGAATATAGATCTCAGATCAGGATATAACTAGGTAAGAATAAAGGATGAGGACATTAGCAAGACCACCTTTAGAACAAGGTACAGTCATTACGAGTTCACAGTGGTGCCGTTTGGACTGTCAAACGCACCTGTTGTTTTTATGTGCTTGATGAATGGTGTATTCAGGGACTATTTAGACAAGTTTGTCATAGTCTTCCTAGATGACATCTTGGTGTATTCCAAGTCAGAGAAAGAGCATGAACAACACCTGAGACTAGTGCTGCAAGTGTTGAGAGGAAACCAATTGTATGCCAAATTGAACAAATTCTCATTTTACCAAAGGAAGATCCATTACTTGGGGCACATTATTTCAGAAGAAGGGATCGTTGTGGATCCTGAGAAGGTTGAGGCCATCCAAGAATGGTCAATGCCAAGGAATGTGGTGGAAGTCAAATCCTTTGTGGGTCTGGCAGGCTACTACAAAAGGTTTATAATAGGGTTCTCAAAGATAGCGCACCCTATCACTTCTTTGCAAAGGAAGGAGAAAAAGTTTCAGTGGACTGAAGAGTGTGAGAAAGGTTTCCAACGATTGAAGAAGTTGTTAAACATCGCTCCAATATTAAGGATTACAGATCCAAATATGGATTTTGTGGTGTGCACAGATGCATGTAAGGAAGGGTTGGGAAGTGTTCTCAGCCAAGATGGATTTGTAATCTGTTATGAGTCTAGGAAGCTGAAAGAGAATGAAAATAATTATGCCACTCACGATTTGGAGCTGGCAGCAATCGTCAATGCTTTGAGGAAATGGAGACATTACCTCATGGGAAAGAGATTTGAATTGAGAAGAAACCACAACAGTTTGAAATATTTGTTTGGTCAGCCGAATTTAAATGCTAGACAAAGTAGGTGGCTGGAGTTTCTGTGCGAATACGACTTTGATATCAAGCATATCAAGGGGAAGGAAAACAAGGTGGCTGATGCACTCAGCAGAAAAGTGCATGAATTGCATGCTATAGCCAGTAGCATGTACAGGACTGATATCAAGGGTAGAATTTTGGAAGCTACAAATGTTGATTTGTAGTAGAGAGACTTAGTAGCAAATCTATAGTAGTGTGAGAGACCACAAAAAGAGGGAAATTACATCTTGGGAGCTGATGGAATACTTTTGTATAAAAACAGAGTGTATATACCCAATGTCCAGGAATTGAAACTTGCGATTCTAAAAGAAATGCATTATGTGACATATGATGGACACCCTGGATATCAGAAGACTGTGGCAGTAGTCAAAATCCATTACTTTTGGCCGAGTCTGAAGAGGGATATCGTTGAATACATCACCAGATGTATGGAATGCCAGAAATTTAAGGTTGAGCATAGGCACCCAGCAGGGTTGCTGCATCCTTTACCCATTCTGGAATGGAAGTGGGAAGTGGTGACCATGGATTTTATTACAGGATTGCCCAGAACAAGCAAGCAGCATGATTTGATCATGGTTGTGGTGGACAAGCTTACAAAAGAAGCCCATTTTATTCCACTGAAAACCACTCACAAGGCAACATATGTTGTTGATATCTTCTTAAAAGAAGTGGCACGCTTGCATGGAATTTCTAAAACGATTGTGTCTGATAGGGACCCAAAATTCACCTCAAATTTCTGGAAAGGACTATTCAAAGGATTCAAAACAAATCTGAATTTTAGTACAATGTATCATCCTGAGTCTGATGGATAGACAGAGAGGGTGAACAGAGTAATAGAGGACATGTTGAGAATGTACATGATGTAGAAACCATCAATATGGGAGGACTACCTACATTTGGTAGAATTCACCTACAATAATGGATATCATGCATCAGTGAAGATGAGCCCATTTGAAGCACTTTATGGAAGAAAGTGAAACACTCCAGTGAGCTGGGATAATCCAATTGACAGAGTAGTAGTTGGGCCAGAGTTGCTCAAGGAGATGGAGGACCAATTGATAAAAATTAAATAGAATTTGAAAACTGCCCGGGACAGGCAGAAAAGTTATGTTGATAAGAATAGAACCCACCAAGAATTCAAAGTGGGTGATCATGTTTTCTTGAAAGTGAAAACTAACAGGAGTTCCCTAAAGCTGGGAAGTTGCGCCAAGTTGGTAGCAAGATTTTTTGGGCCATTTGAAATCCCAGAAAGGATTGGGCCAGTTGCATACATGCTTGCATTACCTGCATCTATGACTGTACATAATGTGTTTCATGTTTCAGTTCTTAATAAATATATACCTGATGCTAAGCATGTTATTGACTGGAATGTGATTTAGGTGGAACCAGAAGGTGTCCTGAAAGTGCATCCTGTGCACATATTGGACAGGAAAATAAAACAGCTCTGGAATTGAGCTACAAATCTTGTAAAGGTCCAGTGGACCTGGTACGGTCCTGAGGACACAACATGGGAGCATGAAGATGTTATGCGTGCAGAGTAGCCACATCTTTTTGAAAATTTTGAAAATCTTGCAGAAGTTGTGCAAAGTTGCACTGATGACAGTGCAGAAATAAGGGGAGGGGGATTGTAATGTCCCCAAGGCCAAGCCCTGTTGTAAACCTTGTTTACAAAATGAGTTGTAAAAATGTTTTATAGGCTAGTGAATCAAGTTTACATAAGTTGGTGGGCTTATGTGTTATTCGGCCGAAGAGCCTAAGTGTTGAAGGCCAAGAGTCTGATTTTGTACATGTATCTATGCACATTATTAATAAAATATAAACACCACTCCGTGCAGACCGACCATGATGAATGAGTGATGGGGGACTAAGATTCCACAGAGTGGGCAAGGGATTAGGGGCTGGAAGGTGGGAAGAGGGGATAAGTGTTGAGTCTAGGGGGCTAAGCCTAGGGGCTTAAGTCCTTGGGGAATAATATTTTAATATTATTCCAAAAGACATGTGAATAATATGTTTTTATCCTAAGTTATTTTGGAATGACATGTGACTTCCAAATGGTGGGAGGAACGCACGTTGATGGAAGCATGCAGCTTCACAGGTGATAAGTGTCAACCCAAGCCCATGCAAATAAAATGAATGAGATGAGTCGTGGTGGGGGGGGCACCTCCATTCTACCTGATCGTCTAAGTGTGAACCGGTAAGACCTTGGCAAGAGACCTTGTGCATCTTCTGAACCATACATCCCCTGAACTAGAAGCCTATGTTGATTTTGGGAAAAAATCTGTGTTTGTTCTGGAAATCTGATACACCCCTTCTCTATTCTCAACCATGGAGTCTGACTCAACCCCTGTGTGGACAACTCATCACGCATCCCTAAGAATACAGAGTATGAATCTATTCCATGTTGCCAGATTGAGAAAACAAAAGTGTGTCGCCCCTGCTAAGCCTGGTTATGCTGTTGTACCTGTCTATAGCTATCCTGGGGTGTTCATGTCTAGATTTCCATTGATTGTGGTGGAAGTGTAGTGTTTGATCCTGTGTGGCTTGTTGTCTAGTTAGCACAAAACTCTCTCCAGGTGAGAGAGGTGGTGAAGTTGGAAGAACAGGTTGCTAGGCCTATGAGTGACTCTCTTATGGTGAGAGAGTGCGCAGAGGAAGGAGAGAACTCTTGGAAGGAACCCTGTAGCTGCCACATAGCTCGAATACTTCCAATCTGGTCTGTTGCTAAAACCCAAGTAAAGGGAGGTTAGCAGTCGAAGGACTATCTAGGTGACAAAGAAGGTGTATACTCCTCGGGTGGAGAAGGCATGTGGGGAAGGAGAGTCTGTGAGCAATGAGTATGAGTGGTTCATGGAAGAGAATTCCTTCCTTGTGACTGTGTGTTTACCCTGTAACCTCAGCCTAGCCTAGGATTCCTTTCCTTGGGGGTGGAGCTTAGTCCTAGCTCGGGGGTGACCGACTGCTAAGCTTGATGAGCAATGTGGTCTAAGGATGGGAGGTTCATGGAAGGCCTGCACCTGGTTGTTGGAATTACTGTCGTTTCAAAGATAAGTACCAGATGATGTTTTAATTATGTTTCTGCATGTCTATGTATTTATATTTATCATGTATTCTATTGTGCATATGAAGTAATGTTAAAGCCATTGATTATTTATAATAGTAGTAATTCTTATGGTTACTCCGAGTTTAAATGTGTTTCATTTTCTTAAATGCATGTTTTCTATATAGAATTAAGTATGAGATTGTTATTCCGCGAAGTAGCGCTTGCCCGACCCAGAATGGGGGCGTTACATTTTGGGTTGTAGGACCATGAAGTTAGCGGGATATTCGCATGAATCCATGGAGATCACTACATGTTCTATAATTCCCTCTATTTTAATGGTTGATCTATCAACGAGTTGAATTATAGTGTGGGTTCTCCTAAGGCCTATAATACATCATTCTTGCATGGTCTCATGTGTCATAACATTAATGGAAACCCCAAGGTCGATTAATGTGCTACTAATGGGTGTGTTTTGTTAGATTATTGAAAGGCTGGGGTGAATCAATAATGAGCAATTATACCAATTATTAATCCTTTAAACCACAATGTATATTATTTTACTTATTAATCCATGTTCATATGTTCATCATCAATATATTACTGTATCATAAGCATTAACATTCAACAGTGCATAATAAACAATAAAAAAAAAACATCCACACAATCCACATTACACCAATATATACGTGGAAACCTAATGCAGGAGAAAACCATGAAATTCTTTTCTTATATGTCAAGAATTACATTCAAGGAAGCATCAACTTCCAAATCTCCAACTACAACTGGAAGGAGGCTCTGACCCCCTAGTTTCTTAGGCTACAACCTGAGGGAAGATCCAACTCCCTGATTCTCTAGCTACAACCAGAAGAAGGCTACAACCCCCTATGTTCTCCAACTACAACCGGAAGGTGGCTACAACCACCTATCATTTCCCCATCCACCCACCCTGAAATATAAGTAGAATGATGAAACCACTATCACATTGTCACTATGATATATACTGATGTAAACTTGTACCAATCTATGTCGTTGACCTGTAATCAACCTGTGCCACTGTCCTGTAACCAACCTGCACATATGACTTGAATGTACCAACAAAACTAAATTCACCAACAACATGTACCAATACTCTCCTCAATATATCAAATCTGATAACATAGATCTTATACCCAAAATCACAATAATATCACTCAAACCATGTGTCAACAATGAACATCAGTCATGTACATCAACCATTTACATCAACACTATACAAAGATAACCAAAACATGTAACAATAATATATCAACAACAAAACAAACTATGCCTCAACAAGATGTATCAATATCACCATGTACTTCAAGCATGTATCTCATCCATGGACCATCATATACCTCTACCATATACCAAAAAAATACACCAAGATACCAACAAGATACCTCTAGCAATGCACCACACTCTCCATAAATCAAATACCATAAATCCTCACGTCAACCATGTGCCACAACCTCACTGTTATACAACCTCTATCTATACCAATAACTTCAACAACATACCTCAACCAAAATCCCTCAGACATGAACGAATACTAAACTTCAGTAGATCTACCTCAACTCTACAACAGGACCTAAACTTCCAAGAGGGAATCCAACATATTTACAAGGAAAAACCTCAACCAGATACATAGATTCAACACTACACATGAATACCATACCTTTTTCTTCTTGTAGCATTCTCTTGTCGTGGTTTTGCTGCAATGATTTTTCTACCACAGTTCTTCTACTGTGATTTTTCTGCTGCACTTTTTTTGATAGACTTTTCTTTCCATGATTTTTATGATGCACATTTCATTTCGAACTTTTTATGCTATGATTTTTCTTTTGTGGCTGTGGTTTTTCTGTCACACTTTTCTTGCCGCGATTTTCCTGCCGCACATTTCCTATCGCGATTTTTCTTCCGCACTTTTTCTACCGTACTTTTCCTATTGGACTTTTTCTACCCCAATCTTTTTGGCATGATTTTCTTGTCACACTTTTTTTGTTGCACTTTTCTTTCCTTGATTTTTTTGCTGCACTTTTCCTACAACACTTTTCCTTTCGCGATTTTTCTGCCACACTTTTTCTCTATCAATAATACCTTCCTAAAAAACCTTTCACAAAATAGATATTCAATGATATTCAATAGGTGCTAATTGGAGATCCTTTCTTTATTATTTATACTTCCATGTAGCTTCCTCAAGGGGTTACCTTCTAATGAACTTAACCGACTTTCCTTCTTTCAGGGCTAACCCATTTCTAATCACTTGTCCACTTAACTTAACCACTTTCCACAAATAGTAAGTTCTCCACTCCTAGTTGCAACTAACTTTGTTATTTAATTAATTTCTTTTGCAACCACTTTGAATTATCCATAAATAGTAAAATCCCCACTTCTTCCTGCAACCACTTTATTATTTAAATAATTTCTCTTTGCAACAACTTTGACTACTTTATTCTTTAAATAATTTCTCTTTACTCACAACTTCAGGTTGCAACTAACTTTTCTATAATTAGTCCATTCATAACTTATTTTCCCTTAAATAAATTCTTGCTCCAACCACTTTATTATTTAATGTATTTCATGGTCAACCACTTTGACTATTTAATCTTCCCATCATAACTACTTTACCATAATTACCAAACTCACAACTTATTGTTGCAACTAATGTATTTTTAATTATTTTATTAATGCAACAACTATACCCATGATTAACTCCTAGTTACCATAAACTTGACTAGTACACTTCTTCTAGGATATTCTAGAATAATTGACTTATTTGACCTTCTAGGGGCTTCTAGATAACTCATGAGGGTTCTCCAACTTCATATGGCCATAACTCTCTAATCGTGAGGAGTTATGTGACGTTCCACATATCACCAGAAATGGTATGAAAAATACTATACATATAGAACATTCTTACCTGTAAATTCATTGATCTTCATTCTTTTATACCTCAAACAAACTCAGGTCCCTTACCCATTAATTTTTGCTACCGAAATTCGCTACTGGACTTCTCAAATGGTTGACATTAGTCACTAAGGGTTGACATCAATCTACAATATCACTCTAAAAGGGTTGAAATTAGTGACAACAAAGATTTCAAACCAACTGTCTGACATGTTTTGTATCTACACAATACTGAATGGACTTCTAGGGTCACAGTATTTATTTACGAGAACTCCCCCCATCATTAGGCCTTATAGTTTTCCCACGACATGAATGGTTTGGGAATTCTTTTTTTTCCTACCGGGTTTCCTCAAATAAATTTCTCATACCGATTTTGAATAAATAGGTACATCCTTAATTGCTTGGAATAGTGGTATTTTGAAGGACACATTTTTTAGTTCTCCTAAGAAATCAAACTCAGGTTGTGTAAATGGTTTTTCTTACTTTATTGTTTCAGGATAGGGTGGGTCTTGAAGTTCATGGTGGGAATTATGAACTATTGAAAGTTCCTCAGATTTTTTTTGTTCTCATTCTTCATTTGGGACCTCCTCTTTCAAATATTCAATGATAATGCGAGGTTGGTCCTTGGTTAGAGTCTTCCTAGATCTAAGGTGAATATTGTTACAGTCTAAGGAAGATATAGAGTAAGTAGGGTAGGTTGCAAGTCTGGTATCTTACGCTAGTTGACTTGGCCTTCCATTATTTTTATAGCCCTAAAATGCCCTACTCCTTCATACATGGCATTGGCCCTCTTACTTGCATAATTTTCCAAAGCACTGTTGAGAAGCTCTTCTTAAAAAAGCATTTTTTAGAACATGTACGTGCTCTACACCATTACATGTTGCATACATATGCTTGCTGCACCACTAAAGATCACGTACCTACACTTGTTGCACACTAAACAACCTGCGTATGCTTGAAAAAATTGCAAAAATTAAAAAGTTGCAAGGAATTCATTGAAATTCACGTGCTATTAGAGTTTTCCCAACTAATACACCTACTATAGCCCATCACCCAACCGAATAACAATCCTTTTTTCATATAAAAGGAGGTGTTGGGGTCTCATTTCACATCCAAGCAAAATAACCATGAAACTCTGCCCAATTCCACTTACCCTCCTTGCCCAAGCTTTTGCTACCTTTTGTGAGATATTACCTCAACATTCTCTCATCATCCCCTTCTTCCTCAATTCAATCCATTCCCTTCCTTTGAGGTGATGAGAAGATTGAGAGAAGATGCATAGTCAAAGTGCACTTGGAGAATTGTAAAGAGGAGCCTGAACTAGGTTCACAGAACGGTGGCCGACATAGATTGTAAGTTTCAGTCATTGTTTGATGAATAAAATAATCTATTTTCCCTGTCCCAAATGATGATATTTTGTATATTTTCATTGATTTATACTTAGCATTTGATATCTAATCCTAACTCATGAATAGAATAACATGCTTGTAGTCCTTGTTTGCCTTTTTTTTTATGCAGGTGAGACTTGGGAGGAGACGTACATTCATTGGAATTAAAGGGCTTGAGGAGATCATCACCGGACATGGGATAAAAGGTACAATTAGATGATCATTTGGGGTAGAGTAGAGAATAGATTGAATTTTAGATGGTCATTCGCTGTATATACATCTTAAACCCTAGTGTAGTTAGAGGGGGGATTTTTCCGCTAGCAGAACCAACGACCATACTGGGGAGCTCTCTAGGGTTTCTTTAGGGGTTTTTGGGTTGATTGATTGGTTTGTTTTCCTTTCAAGTTTATTTCAATTTTCCTAAGTCTGTCAAGGGGTTCTAGTCACCTCGAGGGTGCATACCAGTTTTCCTTGCCCTATAGGACTGCCTAGTCGTTTTAATTTTTGAAAATACACAGAGGTGTATGCGCCCTGTCTTGGGTCAACCCACGTACATACGTTCTCTGCATAGTAAATTTCCCACGTACATACATAGCTTGTTGATGCAAAAACCCGTGTCTCTATTTCATGAAAGTTTTTTGAAAAAGAGGGACTTTTCTTCTTTCCTGATTGAAGTTTACACTTCTCAGGGATTTATTGGATCAACCAGAGTCTATGTCTATAGTTTTAGCTCGGGTATAGGTTCTAGTTTACTTATTTCCTTAGTCTTCTTGTGTTTACCCTAAAAAGGTTTTTGAGCAAGATTTTGAGTCTTATATCTGCCCTTTTGGTTTCTTGGTTGAATCCCTGCGATCCGCAGTGGGATGAAGGTCTTTGCCAGTCTTTTTTTAGTTTTCTTTTAATCCTTTTTTACTTTCATTGAAAAAAGAAAAAGTTTACTTCTATTTTTCTCTTTAAAGCAGTTAAAAAAAAAGAGAATTTCATTTTCTTTCATTTTAGTTTGGTAGAGTAGTTAAAGTTGTTTTTTACAAAAAGGAAAAACAGACTTTATTTCCATGTTCTTTTTTATTTCCTGAAACATAAGTAGTTCGAAGTCAAACGAAAGCAAGTTTTAGTATTTTTTAATTTATAAGATCTTGAGATATCATTTAGAAAATTTTAGTTTACAAATTGTTGGATACAAGCTTTGCTTTTAATTTCGACGTAATTTTTCTTTCAAGTACTTTAAAGTTCTTCTCCTTATTCGTCTCTTTATAAAACCATTAATTTCAGTAATGTACCTTTTGAGTAAATCAAGACTTAAAAACAATTCCTAATCTAAAATACATTAGACTTTTTATGTTTGTAGGGTTCACAAACTAGTTTAGGGTTTTAGGGCCTTGAATTAGGTTTGAAGAGGAAACTCTTCAAGGCCACTTTAAAACAAACATTGGAGTCTGAGTTAGGGATTGATTTAAGTCTAGTGTTGTAAGAGTTATCTGGGACCCCCCTCTAATACAAGAGATAAACAAGAGGTCGCATGAGGAAAGGCAGAGGATATAACGCCTCCAAAGCTGGACTGAACGTAGTGGGGATTGTATATTGAAGATATTTCCTGGGAACAATACTAATTGCATTTGGCTACGGAGCTTCATGGACCTTGAATCAGTTTGAGATCCTTAGTTGTCTTTCAGACCATTTTATTTCAATACCCTTGAAGGGATTTGTACTTGTTATTCTTCTCATTATGATATGCCCAACTGTCGATTGTACCAACCTGGTAACTGACTACGAGATGGCAACCTAGGTGTCGATATTTTACTGACTTACATAGATGACTGAGGGGGTATACCATGGTACCTAGGGTATATTTTGGATAGCACTTCACAGAGTATACCTAGAGGGTGCTTTCGTGTTCAAGTTGCACTTGCATCGGTTAGTTTCTCTAGTGTCGATTGGCGTAACCATCCTTCCCACTTGATTTTCTTTCAGGAACTTTTAGCGTGTGCTCTGTGATCCCTATTTTTCCATAGTGATTTAGGGAGTCATTACTTTGGGTCTCTAACCTAAGGTTGTAGGCCGCCCACTCTGTCGATCATGAGGAATTTTTCATTCTTCTTCTTAGAAATGTGGAGCTGCCTCTTTATAGGCATTGTTTTTTATAACACTGGAGTCAGCGTGTGAGACTTTTATGGACTTGAAAAATCCCGCAAGGGGAGAACCTGTGCATAATATCTTCATGGCTAAAGTTCCCAATGATACCAACCAAGGAACCCCTTTAGAAGGGGATTCTTGTGCTTTTCCTTTTTTCATAAACGTTGGTGTCCCTTTTGTTAGCCTATGGATTACCTTTACCAATCACTAAGTGTAAATTATCACCTATATTTGTATTATTCATTTAGGATATTAGTAATATATCCTCAAGTGATGAGTCATGAGTTAGTTAAGATTGCCTAGCCTAGTCATCATGCATGATTTTAGGATCTAGAGCAAATCTCTCTATGAGGTGGCATCACCCATTGTACTATAAATATGTAACATTGGAGTGAATAAGTAAGTGTTGGCTAGTGAGCCTTTTCCGCCATGTTCTTCTTGTTTATGTTTTATCAATTGGTATCAGAGCCATGGTGAAAATATGATGATAATATCAAAGCTTGACTGGGCTTAGCTCCCTAACAGGAGTGTCCAAGAATATGATAGAATGAGAGGTAGTATTCCTTAAGATTGTAGGAGTAGATTGGTGTGAGTTTTATGTGTCAGTATTTATTTATTTTTTTGTTATTTGTAGATCTACGTCCTGTTAGTGAGAAAAAAATTTATGTGTAGATTTGCGTCGTTTTATGAAAGCCTTCATTATTTTTTTTTAT
This sequence comes from Picea engelmannii, assembly GCA_009831015.1. Taxonomy (NCBI): domain Eukaryota; kingdom Viridiplantae; phylum Streptophyta; class Pinopsida; order Pinales; family Pinaceae; genus Picea; species Picea engelmannii. The sequence goes on along the minus strand of ML778295.1, from coordinate 1,589,518 downwards.
TTTTTTTCTGTTTGTTTAATCGTTTCCTATGGCTTGATCTGCTAATGTTCACTCGCATTGCCATATTCTTATTAAATGTTTCTTCTTTCTAGCCTGTGGGAGGAACAACAAGATTTTATGACTTCATCATTTCTTCGCCTAGGGTTATTGTGCGCAAAGGTTCTGGTGTGTGTAACCAAGGTCCGTCAATGCAACAGAGCTAGTATTCTCATGCAGTAATATTCCCATTATTTTGCCTCGAATCCGGTATGATCTGGTGCGATTCGGTTTCCATATCCATTTTTTTAAGGAAACTCAAACAGATCGATCAACGTTGAAATCGCTATAGATCTGAACTGTTTGGAGACTATTCTGCTCATTGGAGGGGTGCACACTATTTTATCCGTTTATTGATTCATGGGATAAAATGGACATCTCGATCTGGGGGATGCAATTACCAAAGTATAATAACTCTCTCAAAATCCCTCCATGATCGACGCGATCGTTGGAGTGTAGAGCATTCGCTTTGTTGAACAGCCATGTCGTTGTTGTGAAATATGTGCAGATCTGAGCCACGAACACATGATGAAGACTGTGAATTGGGTTTTTGGTCCAATTCTAGTATAAGTATCACTGCCAGGTTCAATTCCCACTTCCCTCAAACATCGCGCATGTATTATCATCCAACTTCCAACAACTTTCATTATTAATTTCTTCATTTAATAATGCAAACTGCGTGCTAGTATTTTCTATGTATAGCCTATTTTTTCATCCCTGATGAAGTGTTGGAGCACGTATTGGCATTCCTGTCATCACACAGGGACAGGAACGCGGTTTCCCTGGTCTACAAGTCGTGGTTTCAAATCGAGGCATGCAGTAGGCAGTGGGTTTTCATCGAAAATTGCTACACGCTGAGCCCTGCTATACTCACCAGGAGGTTCCTGAGGATAAAGTCTGTTGCGCTCAAGGGGAAGCCCCATTTTGTGGACTTTAACTTGGTGCCCACCACGGATGACTCGATGGAGTGGCACACATTTTGATCGATGATATTCTGCACCCACCATGAGCTGGGGGTATTCACCATTACCAAGCGAGTGTTGTATAGTCTTCCTGAGCTCGGGTCAAGGGTTCGATTCATGGTGTCCACCTCCACAATGTGGGAAAGCGTGGATTTGTTCTTAGGATCTATGAATTTTTTCCATTTTGCTGCGGTCACCCGCTCCTAGGGATGCTAGTAGGCGTGCTCCTGTGTGTATGCCTTCACCATCTTTTGCAGTTGCAGAGGACCATTTCCCCCAATGAAAATAGGAAAAAGGAAAACCCGTTCAACGTTTGTCCTTAAACAAGGTGTAAATGTCCGATCAGGGTTTTATTCTTTGGCACAAATCAAAAGCCAATGGAGTAGCTCTAGTGGCACCAAACAATTCAATTTCAAACTCCTTATGGAAGTATATCTTGCTACTAATCTCTCAAGTTATTCAAATTTCACCTCACTATTTAGACATGCAAAGTTTAATGAAACAAGCGATGTGCATGAGTCTGGAAAACAACTTAGCCAATGGCCACCACAATCATCAATGTCATTATCTTGCAAATCTAGCTCTGTAATATGCCTGTAGTGTGCGACAATGGTGGCAAGATTGTTCGTGCTGAAGCTGTCGCAACTGGTAAGCACGAGAACCTTGAAATTGGGAAAAGAATGCGCGAGGAGCTCAAGGCTCTCGTCAGTGACCACCATGTGTTTCAGCTTGAGTTCTTCCAGCCGAGAATAGTCACATCAAGGAGTTGAAGTCTTGTGTTAATGTCGGATAGAGTTGTGTTAATCTCTTGGTGAAGTCATAGCAAGGAGTTGAAGTCTATTTTGTCTTAATTTGTAGAGAAAAACAATGCCACTCTTCACGGGAGATAAAGATTTCAAATATCCTTTTACAAAATTTATAGAGAAATGATGGTTTAAGGTGACAGATCTTAAATGGAATAAGAGGAATGCACCAGAATGGTGGAGGTTTATTCAATATTGAATTACCAAAGGAAAAATCTATGTAATTGAAAATAGAGAGATAATGAACTGGAGGTCAGGTTACAAATCCAAATTGTAGTGTTTAGACTGAGATGGCTCCAGCCAACCTTGAATGAATAATGATGGTCCACCTAAGTCAGGCTGAAAGATTTGAGGGTGAGTCAATTACTTATAATTTGATCATGTAAGAATCAAATATAAGTTGAATTGTATTGTAAATGATGGGTGCATCATTGTGATTGTAAAGAGGATATCTTAATAAAATCATTTTTTTTTGTGGTCGCTCTCATCCTAGATCCACCCGAAATTGAAAAAGGGGATCTTAGGAACACCTTGCATTGTGTGTGATGGTGAATGCTTCCATGAATGTTTCCATAGTTTTTTTATGTAATACTTTATGTCTATTTTTGACATAACTACACTTACATACGACCATACACAGAGAGAGTACACAACAAGTTAAGAAAATTCAAGCACACAATTAATGCAATCAAAGCATCTGCAATCAAGTAGTCACAAAGAACATTCAAGCATTTTAAGAGTCAACATCAGCATTCAACAACGATTCTACATCAATCATTGAAATAAAGGGAAAATCAAGTAAATGAAGCATAGTTAAGAATATAAATTTGCAGATCATTCACTACTTGCAATAGTTTTTGTAAGTGTCAAATCAAATCAAATTGAGTTATTGTAATTTTCGGGTGCATTCTCAGTTGAAACCAACACCCGTTTGAGTCATTGTAAGTAAAAAATTAATAAGGTTGAGTAAAATTCAAATCATTTTTATACTTTTGGATGCATTTTTGGTGGTAACCGACATCCTCAACTTCTTGTAAGAAAAGTTCAAGCTAGCATGAAGTTCAAGTGAGGCAAGTTCAAGCGAGCATGAAACAAAATCAAGCAAGCGTGAAGTTCAAGTGAGCGATTCAAGTGAGCGAATTGCAAATAAACCTTCTTCTGTCGAGTCAAATTGTAATCAGGATCTACCTGCACAAGGAGACCTCTTTTAGTGTTTTGGAAATGGCTCGAAATCTAGAATTATTAGAGTTATTGAACACTCTAATAAACACCACTGAAGACAACACAGTGACATTGAACAAAACAACTCTTCAATCAGTGCTAACTTGTTTGCAAGTGACACAAGATAAAGTTAGACTTCTTCAATCTCTATCCCAACTATTGAATGATGAGTTGACTAATCTCAAAAATCAACAGCCAGTGAAGTGTTCTGAACTAGTTTTTGTTCAGCACAACCCTCTCTATGATGATGATGATGATGATGATGTTTTTTATCAACAGTCGGTGAATGAAAAACACAATGATACAACTTCAGAATTAGTTTCAGATGAAGTTGAATCTATTCATGAACCTACATTTAAGTTTTATTTTGATTTCAGTAAAGAAAACTTTTCAATGATGCATCAACATGCAATAAATCCACTTCCACAGATTTCAAAGCAACAGGTTCAAAATACTCTTTCCATGCCCATCATCAGACCTTGGGAAGAAATCATCCAAGAATAGAACAAGAATTGGATATGACAAGGAAGTTACCTTTCATATTCCTAATTATTCCAGACCAATCAAGTTCCAAAGCGCTGGATTCCTTCAAGAAGCTTCAACTTCACCTATTCAAGTTCAGCATCAGAATGATAAGTGTCAACATTGTAATCAAGTTGGTCACAAGGAGAATCAATGTTTTGATCTCCATCCTTGCCATCATTGTGGCAAGCATAACCATTCGTCAGACAGATGTTTAACACTGAAGAAACCTACAAGATTGAAGATTCACTATGAGTGGATTGATCCTTGGAAATGGTCATCAACAACCAAGTGATTATATCTTATCGTAGAATTTAATCTTGAGTAAAGACCAATCTTGTATCACATAACATTTTTGTACCTCACATAAGTGGTCCCCTTATGGTGTAGCTTTTGAGCATGGCCCTCATGGGATGAGATAACATGTGGTTTTTTCTACATGCCCACTTTGTGTTGTACTCAAATGGAACAAGTATGGTACTCTCTTGAGCCTAGAAGGGGGGAGTACAATGATGAAACTCTCATGCACCTTAAAGGGGGGAGTTTAAAATTCTAGTGAATATGGTTCATGAAACCACTTATAGTCTCTCCTTTCAGCTGACAAAGGGGGGAATTGATGATGGAATTGGTTGTCAGACAGAAAGTTTTGAGTATGCCAGATGGGCATGAAATTTTCCAAATGGGCAACTGGGGTTTGTAGATGACAGACTTTGGTAGAATTATGGTTCAATAAGTTTAATTTGAGTCATATAGATTTTGAGAGCAATGATGTGAACATTTGGTTCACATAGATGGTCATTCGACCTAGCAGAGGACAAGAGGATACTTCTGCATTGCATCTTGCCATTTGATTGAGTTGTCAGGCATTTTTAGGGATGTGTTAGACTAGAAGCTGATTCACTTCTCTTGGTTCGCTCTTATCAGATTGGAGCATACATTAAGTAAACAAATTGCATGCATCCTAGCTCACATGATTACATAGTGAAATTTTCCAAAGATGGCAGGCTTTGATGGGATTATGGTTCAATGACTTGCAATTGAATCATACACATTATACATTGGGATGTTGTTGGACACCTAAAAGTGTCAAGATTGGTCAGTGGTTATCCCAAACCATAGATTCAGAGAGCCCTTTCAGTGATACATTGATAGTTGAGTGGTGATACTACATGTTCACCAATCAACATAAGACATCAGATTCTTCTAGCTAAAATACTTGGAAAAATGATCAAATTGTCAAGCAATCAAGGAATGTTAAGATATTGTAGTTGTTCACTTCCATATCTCAGCTCTCTTCTAGTTCATTTCAAATGAACATGTTCAACATCTAGATTCGCGGTTTTTCAGGTAGTTTTTCATTGAGGCTCAACACAGAAGTTTCAGTATGAAGACTTGGAATTGATACCAATTTATTCTTTATTGTTGGTATTATTGATCGGACTTGTGATTGAGGGGGGGATTGTTAGCCTATGTATTACCTTTACCAATCACTAAGTCTAAATTGTCACCTATATTTGTATTATTCATTAAGGATATTAGTAATATATCCTCAAGTGATGACTAATGAGTTAGTTAAGATTGCCTAGCCTAGTCATCATGCATGATTTGAGGATCTAGAAAAAATCTCTCTATGAGGTGGCATCACCCATTGTACTATAAATATGTAACATTGGAGTGAATAAGTAAGTGTTGGCTAGTGAGCCTTTTCCGCCATGTTCTTCTTGTTTATGTTTTATCACCTTTGATGGCCACTTTGTATATTCCTGGGTTGGATGTGGGACTATCGGTTTGGCTGGGTACTATTCCAAATGTCCCAAACATACTTGATGATTCTCAGTTAAGAACGTTATGTCATGGACATCACGTTGATGTTCCTTTTTCAGCAAAAGCTTCTCCTCTTCCTTCTGCCTTCCCTAGTGAAAGTATAGCTACTAGTAACAGAAAGTCTAAATGAAATAGAAAGAGGAAGAATAGGAAGAAGAAATCACCAACCTCTACGAATCATGTTGGAGACAGGTCATCAACCTATACAAGTCATGTTGAATACCACCACCTGACCTTTGCAACTCATGTTGGGGGTAAAAATCCAACCTCTACGATTCATGTTGGAGATAGGTCATCAACCTCTACAAGTCATGTTCAAGACCAACACCCAACCTCTGCAAGTCATGCTAGGGGAAAAAGTCTAGTCACTACTAGTAATAATGGTAATAGGTCTATAGCCTTTGCGAATCATGTTATCGACCAATCACCAACATCTGCAAGTCATGTTGGAGATGTGCAACCAACTACTACTAGTCATGATGGGGACATTGATTCTATTGAGAAACCTAGATGGATAGGACGTAATCCTAAGTTCCCTTGTAATATTTGCAAGGGAGATCACCTTACTCATTTATTCCCTGGCCTAACAGAGGTACAAATATTGTGGTCCCTATATGAAATATCTTTTGATTCTAAGTATTTTGAGGTTTCCTCAAAGTCTATTCAAACTTTTGTTGATGAAGTGGTCCTTCCGATGCAATATTCAATTGATCCCACTCCTATTTTGGGGGGTGAGGTGACTTTATACCATGAAGTCTCGCATCCTATTCAACCAGTGGTTGAGGAAGTGGTCACACCGATGCAATCATCGGTTGAATATCCTACTCTTCTCTTGGAGAGTGTCGCGTCTAATAAGGTCACGTTGATGCAATATTCGACTATCTCACTCTTCTCTTGGGAAGTGATTTGTCTACCAACTATGTTTTTAGCATTTCCAATTGAGTACTTTCATAACAAGGGAGCACTCTGCTCACTTAGAGCACGGCCCCTCCAAGCCATAGGATGGTTTCCTTTGATTGGAATGACCTTTTTGAGCCTCGTCTTCCTTCTTCTGCACCTTTTCAAATAAGGGTTGAAGTTAATTCAAGTAACATTTACCGATGTATTGTAGATGAAGGAGCCTCCTTAAGTATTTTATCCTCCTCGACTTGGCAAGATTTGGGTTCTCCCGAGCTTATGTCTTCTTCCCACGAGTTGTTGGATTTTGACAGGCGTCCTAGTGAATATTTGGGGGTTCTTCCTCAGTTTCCTATCTCATTAGGTGGGAATATTGTCCTTGTCGATGTTATAGTGGTTCAAGGCCCGTTAGATTTCAATATGCTTCTCAGGTGTGATTATGTATATGATATGAACGTTGTGGTGTCTACGCTCTTCTGAGTGATGCATTTCTGTCACAATGGAAGCGTTGTCACTATCTACCAGCTGGCATATGATGATCACCATCCTAATTTGACATTAGTTCAGGCTATCCCTTTATGTGTTCCTATTATTTGTGTAGACTCTACCTCACCATAGGGAAATTATGCAACGTCTTATCATCAGTGTTCAATTTATATTGAGCAGGAACTTGTTCACTCATGTTTTCCTTCTAGATACTTTCTCTCAACAATTGATCCATTGGTTTATCCAATGGGGAAATGGGAGCCCTTGCTTACCCCTCTTGGTCCGAGTGATCTTGAGTATCCTTTTGATTCTGATCTCATTGTTTGTAGATCCTCAAGCCCTCATGCTTGTGATTCTTCATTGATAGACTCTGCAAGTCTCGGAAAAAACCTCCATCTCCATATGGAATATGGTCAGTTTACCTCACCCTTTGGGAGTGTTGATCCTCCTCGTTCGTGTAATTTATTGGATTTTGAATTTCCTTCAGATGAGGCTATCCTTGAAGCCATGACTACGGTCTATACCATGGGAAGACTTACACTGTGGTTTGTGTTTTCTTCCCTTTTGGGATACTTTCCAGGTTGACTATCAAAGAGACTCTTGGTCAGATCCTAACAATGGGCTCTACCTGAAATACTACCATGCAGGAGCCATAAGGTTGTGCAGTGCCTTGTACATATTGTATAGTCCATGTTTGTTGTTTTCAAGTTTTGTATTCAGTAGAACCTCTTATTCTCTGAAGTTTCTATCTATATTGGATTTATTAACTTTTGGATGAGTGTGATTGGACTTATATACAGGATCTTGGAGACATTTGTTTTTACATTTGTTCATCGTATTGATCCGTTCTGACAGGTATTGACTTCGAAAATGGAATATAGGTTAGATTTTCCCCTACTTACATTTTTGCATTATTCGTTTCCTAGTTCATTTGGCCTTAGGATCGACCCCACTGAAATGCGACACAGAACCTTATTTGATTTTTTAGAAGTGTCATAATTAGGTGGTAGATCCTACCTCTACATGGATGCCCTAGGTAGATCCTTTGTTGAATTTTGGCATCCATGCTGTCAGTTTTGACTATAGGCTTGGGAGTCCTTGTTATTCCTGTCATGATTACATATTGAAGCCTCATTCTTTTGTTAATCATCATTATTTGGGTTGGGTATGGGTCCTACAAGTATTTTTGTTCAAAGAGTAGTGGATGTGGATGCATGCATTCGAGGAGTAGGAAGGAGTTGCATGGGTGCCTATGTCATATGGTGGGATTTATCCATCCTTTTTTCCATAATTGGTTAGGAGGAGGAGGAGCTACCCATTTTTTTATTGGCATACCCCATGGTTAAGAATAATATGGAATTGAAGGGTAAGTCCAATATGAATTTCAATATTGAAATTGATCTTGGATCATACCTTCAGGTTTCAGATTTCAGGGTCGCTTCTGAGAGACATAGCATAATTGTTTTGGTTCTTCAAATTTCTAGTAAATATATTTTAATCTTGGTAAGGATTAATAGTTATGAGTAGCATTATCCTCATTTCATATTCCACAAACCTTGATATGATCCAATGGAAATTCTTTCCTTAGGTGCTTGATTATTCATATCAGACAAAAGATAGCCAACACTTGTTCTATTTCTTCTTTCTTCTTTTTCATTTGCAGTGTATCCAATTGGGAGCTCAGGGAACTACGTATTTTGGTCTTGAATTATTCTAACATGTTCCTGATTTATACTCTCGTGACTCCACTTTCAATAGTTTTACCTATTTTTTCTAGTATATCTATTGGATCCTTGTCCATTGTTTATGTTCCTCTCAAATACTTACGACAAAGTTCCAAGATAATATCATATTCTAACTGAGAAACATCTTCCCCACCTATCAGATTGAGGATTTCTATACAATCATCTCAGATTCCTCTTAGGAACAAGACATGTCGTGTCTTTGGAACCAAGTATCCCTACTTTTCCATCTACAAGTTATAGGTGAACCATTCAATATAGTCTTCGAGACTCTCATCTTCACACTGCATCATCTTGAAGATTTCCTCTCTTCTTTCTTTGTATTTGTAGTAGTATCGATACTTGTCTAAAAACTTCTTTGTAATTTGATCCCATAAGTGGATAATATCCTTTCCAAGATCCACGAACCATCGTAGTGCAATTCTCTTGAGTGTAGTGAGAAAAAGCTTCAATTTTTGGGTGTCTGTCACATAGTCGTAGCTTCTTGAAAACACATTAAACTCGAAGAGGAAGGTATCGAGATATTATTTAGATAACACATGAAAGTTTGACAAGGATGAATGAGGGATGTTCTTCATCTTGGTCTCCTCGTCTGTCTCTTTTGTTGGAAATATGAAATTCATGGGTTCCTCCTTGACAATATCATGTGCCATTTGTTTTTTTATGGATTTACTTTGTTTCTAAAGGTGCCTCAGGAAAAGGAACTCTCTGGAGTGATATTGCGCATTGATATGCTCTTCCGAAAGTTGAACCTCTATGGGTAGAGACCCTTGTACAATCTCTCATTCATAAGGAGATGTTTTGAGGTTCTTCTTGGAAAGAGAAGTTGTTGTAGGGGATAAGTCATTTGGTTGATTGAGCTCCTTTCCCTCTTATGATTGATCTGCACTATTAGAGTTTTGGGAGTTTTTGGAAGAGTTAATAAATATACCTTGTTGATCTCTAGATTGGGCATAGAAAATATTAGAAAAACATTCTACAAATTACTGAAAAAGAAATCATAACATTTAATCTACTATAATGAAGGAAATAAACACATCTAACAACAACTACCTTCTTTTGACAGTTCCCCGACGATGGCGCCAAAAATTAATGACTTTTCAATTACTTTCTAATTAATTAGCGATAAACCAAAAAGTGTGTATTTAATTAGCAATCCAAGGTCATATCTTACTTACGAACAGTCATGCACTGTATATGGAAGTTGTAGTGTTGTTTTTCTATGGGGTTGTAGTACTTTGAATGTCACAAATCAAGGGTTCAAGATATTTAATTAAGTCACCAAATTAAACTATTTCCTAAGTTGCAGGGAAGTAAATATTGCACTTGAAAGAAAGGAAAGTCACACTTGCAAAATCGAAATCACACTTGAAATAATTGAAATCACAATTGAGAAAATTGAAATAACACTTGTGGAAATAGAAATCACACTTGCAGAAATTGAAATCACTCTTGTAATAATTGAAATCACTCTTGCATAAATTGAAATCACACTTGCAAGAATTGAAATCACACTTGTGGAAATTGAAATCACACTTGCAGAAATTGAAATCTATATTACGATCTACTAGTAACTTTCTCAAGCATAATGAATATATTTTTTTGTTGGGACAATTAAGTGTTTATTCATCGAATATAAATCCCATAATACCAATCTCAAACCATTGAAGCCTAACACTATAAAAAATTAGGAAGAAAATAAAATAAAGTGCAGCTACAAGAGGAGTTCCAACAACGTGAGTTGCAACACGAAAATGAATCACAATGATGTGAGTTGCAACAATGTGAGTTACAAAAACATGAGTTGTAGAAACATGAGTTGAAACAATGTAGAGTGCAACGACAAAACAACAACGTGAGAACAATAGTGAGTAAAATGTCAACAATTAGGAGCTGCAACACATCTGCAATTATGACTTCACAAAAATAGAACCAATGCAAAATTGTATCTTAAGATACAATTTTAACAACAAGAAAACAAAAAGAAATTAAATATTAACAAGAAATCTCCTGATCAATATGAAGTGAATCTTTTGATCAATGAAAAGAGATCTCCATATTCTCCACTTTTTTTCTTCTTCTACACCATTTTCTCAAAGCTTTATTCTTGAATTTTTGAATTAAGCACAAGGATGATATTCTTGAGTGTTCCTCTTGTATTCTTCAACATAATTTTCTTATATGATCATGGAGTATTCAAAACCATGTTTATGACTATCATATATTTTATGTATTGTTGAATATATTTCATGAATAAAACTCCACGAAGAATTACTTCGAGGCATGACTTCAATGATGTTTCAGATCTTGATATTTCTAAGTGTAATATATTTGAATTATTCTTATCAAATTCTCTTCTTTTTTAACTACAATACTCTTTTAAAATTCTTCGAGATGATCAAAACTATTTTCTCCAATTCCTTGTGAGAATATATGGATATATCCACTTTCATATGTGATTAAGAGGGTTGTATATATGATGTTGATTACAAATATATTATGATATATAATCCTTCCTTCAATTTTCTTTCTTATTGTAAAGAAACTTCTTACTGCACATAAAGATCAAATCAGGTTATTAAATAACCATTTCATATATATAAAGAAATAAAGATTCGGGTTTTTTTGTCTATCATTCTTCTTAATCCAAAATACTCAAGATATATATTTTATTCAAAGAGGGGTACCACCTCTATAAAAATGTAGAGGAGTCCATATCCCTGTGAGGTTGTTGTTTCGATCCTAATAGATCCAAACATCAACATGTGTCCCCAAAATACCTTCATGTGCCCCATAGATGACCATGTTGCGCTTATATACTAATATGAACCTTCTCAGGATCCCATCTGTGCCAAGCTTGTACAAATGCATGATGATCAATTGGTAGTAAAAGATTTGGGTCACAATTTTTTTGAATTGTGTCTAAGTATATTCTTATGACGCATGTCTCGTAGTGGAGTCTTCAACCCTAACAAGTTGTCTATTAGGGAGCTCATCATATAGCATAGATCCTTCTCCTGCACACCCTTCTGGTATGGTTTCTCTTATATTCATATTTGATCTTACTACTCATTCATCACACCTTTCTTTCCTTTCTCTTCTTCTTGATTTGACTCGCCTCCTTAAATTATCTTTTCTTGCATATATATTAACTCTTCTTCTCCTCTGCTCTTTTGTATTCATTCTCTTCTCACCTCATCTCATCTTCTTTTAGATCCCTTCTTTTGGATCCATGTTTCTTTCATCTTTTCTTCTTCCCCTTCTTTCCATTCCCACATAAACTTGGGGAGGGGGGGGGGTTACTTTTCCATTCTATCAGGATCCATGTGCATTAACCCCTTCTCTATGAACAACATCTTGATCCATAAATGGATTTCCTCCAACAATCTCTTTCTAGGGTTGGTTGCAAACTTTCTTTCATCACTGCAAAAATACTCATTGCATTCCATAACAAGATCAATAATATAACCTTCTTTCACTCACTAAAACTATAATTTGATAGCTCTGGTCCACTTATTATCCATAGATCTCAACTTATTGAATGAATCTTGGTGTGAAACTAGTGGTTCTTCAGTTCTCCATATATATTTAATCTCTATCTGTTTCTTTTTCCACTCATGCAATAAACAAGGGAACTCAACAAATAAAATTTCATGTAGATTATGTGTATATGTACCTTTGTTTACATCGCTCTATTTTGATCTACAAGTTATTGATTTGTTATTGCATGAACCTATCTTCCTTATTAGAGATCCAATCTTGTATCTCCTCCCTTGAGTGTTTCCATGTCATGTTCTATCTTTAATATTTAGCAATAAACCTTCAGGTCTCGACAACAAATCCAATTGTTGGCTCTAGGTTTCATACCTAGTGTTCAAAAGGATTTACCAACAAATATCCCATAGGTTATAACATATTCAATCTTTAATGACTAAATAAGGTCTCACCTGAGATGACCTGAGAACCATAGAGAACATAGGTTTCATGCAAACCATATAGGAACAATACATACAATAAACATCACATTCATATCCATGCATTCACTTCTAATTCATTCATAACATTCATGTAAGTGCTACATAGAATTATAAGTTAAAAACATAAGTTCAAACCAAAATATTCAATATATAGAGACCAAATGTGTTTTAGGATTTCTTTATTAATATTAACAACATTCATATACAATTACTACAAATGTCAAATCCTAGACAGTGTGCATTCATAATAAAACAAGAGAAAAACAAAGAGCTCAGATCTAGATCCACTTTCTCGCTCATATTCACATCATATAAACATAACAAGAACTGATACAATGTATTAGTGGATCTATAACTCATTTACAACTATCTTAACAATAATGGAATCTTAGTGAATAAAAAAAAACCCTTACATATCCTAATACATTCCCCCTATCTCCCATAGAGCGTAGAAATCGTAACAATCTTACCATCTCACCCACAACCTTGACCATGACCAGTCAGTTTGTTACAAACAAATTTACAATCATTGAATATCTTCAAGGACTTGGCATGCATGTGATCTCTTCAAGTCTTTGCATGCAATACAAAATAGGTTAGCACATGCAATAGACCCCTAGTCAGCACATGTGCGTTGCATCGTTGTGTCACACAATGAAAACTCTTGGGTGTACGCGTAGTGTTGACTTTTGTTGTGCATGCAGTGTTTCCAAAACCTTAGGCTACCAACAAATATGGTTTGTTTTCTTTTATTATAGTTTATTAATTCTAGATAAACCACTTCCTCAATAGGGTCTGGTGTATTTTGATCTCCCCATGATAAAGTGTTCTCCAAGCTACCAAGTGTAGCTACTTGCCCCACCTTAGTGAATTTATCCTTGATTTATTTGTAACTTGTTTTGGAATAATTTAATCTTCCATGGTTATATAAATAAAAATTCTTCAAGGTGGTCCAATTTTTTACGTAGGTTTCTCAGATGTTTTATCTATAAACTATTGTCCATGGTTATGTTCTTTGTCTCTTGAAACCTCTTCTTTATCTTCTTCCATTTTAGATTTTCTTTCATGTTCATATTTTTATCCTATAATGTTTTCTTCATTTTAGTTTCTTCTAACCTCTTAGCCTCAACCACTTTGTATTTGATCTCCTCCATCTATTCATCAGATGCCATTCCATGAGTGGAAGTAGAATATTTTGATTTTAATCTCATGAGCACTTCATCCCATGTATATTCATTCTCATATGGCACTTCATGATTCCAATTCTCATGGTCATATGGCCATGTTATGTAAACAAAAACACTTTGTTTCACAACTATCCCTAGAGGATCATGCATTCAAAATTTCCCTTGAGAAAACATGTATTCCAACATTTCATTGGTTCATGTATATCTCATTTGGAATTCAATATTCCATAGTTCCCAATATACATATTTTATGGGACAAACGTTCTTTTCCTAGAGTCTTTGGCTAATGAAGCATTAAAACCTTGCAAAATTGCTTGGTAAGAAATTTCCCCATGTATTAATCTATTAGGTACATACTTGGGTAATAGGAGAGGGGGAGAAGTGACACCATAAATCCTCAAGTATGTGTAATCCTCTTGATCATACTAATTTCCAATGCTAGTTAATATCTTCATTGACACTTTACTTAGCGTAGGGAACTCTTTACAATATATCAATTTATAAAGGGGAGAAAGGAATAAATCACAAAGTTGTCTGCAATTCCTTTTGTATTTTTTATTCCACATAGGTTGAAATTAAACATGAATTGGACTACCTACTATATTCCAACTCCAATTAACCCATGGAAAAGGGTTGCTAGCACAAATAACATCTAGAAAATAGTATTCCATTTAAAAACTGGGAAATATTTTAAAATTAGGAATTTAATATATATCACTATGCTCTATTCAAGGAGTGGTATAATATAGTTTCCTAATTGAAGATTGATCCTATGGTGATAATAGTGTGGATTATAGGAATACATGTATCTTTGAAGCTGATACAATTAGATTCTCCATATCATCTACACATTAATAACATAGCATAAGTGTATGGATCCCTCAAGTTAATCATGGTGTAGAATCTATAATTTTTCCCAATGAACCTTTTTTCCTCCACCCACCAACTTGATAAAATCATTTGGATGTCAATATCTTGATGAAATTTTCAACAAACCCAGTAATCATGTACTGAGTGAAGGGCACCTAAATTGGCATACTTTAAGAACCCGTCTAAGACCTTTTTCCTTACCATTTTATATTGATCACTTCCTTTATGATACTTTCCTTATTTAGTTTTCCTTACTTATCACTAAGGTATGAATCCTTCCCCATATTTCATCTTAACGCTATTATTACATATTTATTAAAGGAACTTGCTACTTTCATGTACTAATACTGCTACATAGGAGTAATACAACAACTACAACTCCTCATAGTGTCTTCAATACCTCTCTGCTTCAAATCCAAGAACACATTTTTTTGGTGGAATTTCCAGAATGATCCAACTGCTACAACTTCACGTACACTCTTTTTGTTGCGACTACTGGTAACCATGCACAAAACAACTATCGCAACTCCAAGTGAACTCATTATTGTTGTAACTCCAAGCACACTCTCCATTGTTGTAACTCCAGACAATGGATGAAACTCCAAGAATACTCTTTGTTGTCATGAATTCGAGTCTAGCATTGTTGCAATTATGAGTACAAAGCTTACCAACAAAACAATAAACACTACAACTGATAGTTCATAAATTGTTTTCATATAGGAAAGTGATAGAATGAAAGTGGGCCTCTAAAATAAGAAATCAATTTTCTATCAAGCCAACACATTCCTGATTCTCACTAAAGTTAGACAAAATCAATGTAACCAGATGAACAACTGGATTCTCATGACTATCCATTCCTCACTTTGTATAATTTAAGACATCAATCATGTTGTATAAAATCCCCAGCTTCCCCATAGATTAGGGGGAGGAAAATATTGTTGGCATGTTTACAGGTAGAGTGTTCTTGTCATTGATGGAAAGAACAATATCGACGATGACATGTTTACATGAAAGAAAAGAAGCAACGGTGGCATGATTATAGGCAGAGTGTGCAATGAGGGAAAATAGGAAAGCATCAATGATAGCATCAGGAATGACGATACCATGATACATTTTTGTCTACAACATCAAAAGGACGAGCACAGGGCACAAAGTTGGAGTTTCTATACTAGTACATGGCACAGAGTTAGAGTTTCCAGATAGCCAGAGGTTATCATGAAGGCCACAAGGAGCATCCACAAGATTCATTAGAATATGTGAGTTTGCAGAAGGAATCAAAGCTCAGGAGGAATAGCGTAGAGTTTCACACAGAGCACAAGTGTGTGCCAAGGCTGAGGTTAAATTTATTTCCAAAGCTCAGGAGAGATAACATTTTCAGAAACACAGGCGAGTCCCAAAGTCATCAGGACTCACAGAAGGATCAAAGGTCAAGGCCTTTGACACTTAGATATTATTCCAAATTGAGAGAAAGTGTAAGCTCATGAGGAGGAGTGACAGTGACCATTGGATCGAACACTATGAATAATCTAGACCGTTATATCAAAGTCCAGACAAGAGGAATGAGTGAGAAAGAGAGGAGCATATCCCATCCATTGGATCTGAGTGCAAAGGACCAACAACTGTTAGATCTAGTGGATTTGCAAGGAGGATAAGCTCATGAGGAATACCCAAAAATGATTGGATCATTCTAAAGTGGAAGGATAGGATACACAAAGAAGAACACAAGAGAGAGTTGACTTCACAAAGTCTGATTTTGTGAAGAGGATATCTCGACCTTTGGATCACAGAGAGATCGTGGACCGTCGATATGATGCAAGCACAAGTTCGGGAATAGAAAGAAGGGAGGTTCTCTAACCTCCGACATCATGAGTCGCTAAATATCGAAGTGCAAATAAGGTGATCATAGCCATTGATCGAGGAATTTTATGATTTGTCGATCAGACAAGACTCGAAACGTGAAACTCACGAAATCACTATTCGCGAAGGTGAGATCTGGACCATCGGATCACTAAGGATTGTGGACCTTTGATCATGCACAACGAAGTTCAGAAGTTTTTGAAATGCGAAGCACCCTTTTTCTTGGTCCCTGGTCACAGCCAAGGTCACATCAACAAAAAATAAGGGAGGAGCTAGCATGTCGCTAGGCTCCACTTCGGATTTCGCGAGTTGGGAGAATCGAGGCAACTCACACCTGAATATCCAATGTGCGAAGTCACGAAGCACTCAGAAGTTAGACTTGTGGTCACAACCATGGCACATCAATGAAGGTTAAAGGAGGAGCTAGCATGTGGCTAGGCTACACTTTGAATATCGTAAGTTGGGAGAATCGAGGAAACTCACAATAGATTATCGGATACACGAAGTCTCGAAATGCCCAGAAGATTAATCCCTGGGTCAGAGTCGGAGGTCACATCATCAGAGGATAAAGGGAATGAAGCTAGCAATGTTAAGCTCTTCTTCGAAAATCGAGAGTTGGGAGAGACGGGGTGACTCACAACAGAAAATATGAAATGCGAAGTCGCAAAGAGTCATCTTGGTTAATGAGTGGTCACCGCCGGTGATAACATGAAAGGAAGGGGCTTAGCAAGAAACATTAGTGACCACTGTGAAGTTTTTTCATGAAGGGAAAAGGTGCCAAAGGGATGTGCATGTAGAGGTTCTCTCTTTAATTTCTAGAAAGAAGTGATTGTCTCTGCCAGAGAATTCAAAGATCTTCAAGGTGATCACTAGAGAATTTGAAGAGTCTCGAGGTAACTGCCAATAGAATGAAGACATATCATAGAGACAATTGACATATGGAAAAGTTTCAAAGACTGTAACTTCTATAGAATCCAAAGAATCTTGGGATAAAAATCACTGATCAAGAACAGACTCAGCATAATCTCTAGAGAGGACGAAGAGTTGTTTGTATGATCTAGAAGAGGACTTGGCATGATAAATATATGTAGAACAAAGAATAGATGGTTGCTTATTTTGATAGTTATTTGTGCGAGTAGAAGCATGTTGGGCATAACAGATGAAGCACACAGAAGAGGAGTAGTGCATAGAAATGAAATGGTGCACATAGAATAATATGAAAAAGAAAAATATAGAACAAAGATAGATATATGTGAAAGGAAGAGAAATCCCAAGTGTAGATGCAAAGGCAGAGAAGAAGAATAGAAAGCGCAAGAATATTTGAGCAGGAAGACACTGATGCAAGTAGAGCACAACATCATAGCAGAGAAAGGATAAGATTGGTAAGCCATTGTTAAATTGTTAAATAATGTATCATTGAATAAATTTTTGTAACAAAGATTTATATCTCAGGGTGGTAGGGAGGTTCTAGGGAGGACTATTGTCCTCAGAGTTTCAAGTGGGTGCTTGAACACATGGAGTTGTAGCTTCCATCTAGTTGCAGCTAGAAAACCAGGGTGGTAGGGTGGTGCAAGGGAGAACCATTGTTCTCTATTATACAGGTTGGTGCCTGTGTAACTGGAAGTTGATGCTTCCATCTAGTTGGTTTTGGAACACTTAGGGAGTTGGTGCTTCCTTCTAGTGGGTGCTAGATAATATAGAGAGTTGGTTCTCTCAGCAAGTTGTAGCATGTACAGGTTGGTGCCTGTGTGTCTGGAAGTTGGTTCTTCCATCTAGTTAGTGCTGGAACACAAAGGGAGTTGGTGCTTGCTTCTAGTGGGTGGTAGAGAAACCAAAGAGTTTGTGCTCTCAACAAGTTGCTTATTGTAAAAAAGAGGTGGTAGCCTCAAAAGGAGTTGGTTCTTATAAGAATGATAATGTACATAAAATAAAGACTACTTATCATATCAAGAAGAAGAGGTTTTCTCCCTTTATGGGTTTCCTCAGGAATATCTGTCTCTCTATATTTCATGTGTGTGATTGATGTTGAATATTCTATTGCTTACCTCCCTGCATTATTGTGATTATCATTGAGTGTTCTATAATGATTTTTAAATGGGAATAATTGTTTAAGCACAGTAACAACTGATTCACCCCCCCCTCAGTTGTCCAAAAGTTGGTATCAGAGAAATTTCCCTTTCTTTAAGGTTAGATCCTAGAGCTTAAACATGACTAGCCATGAAGGAACTTCAACCAACAAGGTCCCTTTGTTCAATTGAACAAACTTTGCCTTCTGGAATGGTAGGATGAGAACCTACATAATGGCTTTAGGTGTAGAAGTCTAGAATGTGGTAGAGACTGATTATGTAAATCTTGTTGTACTAGCTTCTAAGGATGACAAGCTAGAATTCAACTTCAATGCTAAGGCTATGAATGCTATTATGAGTGGGCTTACAAAAGAAGAATTTTTAAAAGTTAAGCACTTAGAATCTGCCAAAGAAATGTGGGACAAACTCATCAACAGTTATGAAGGTAATGAGAAGGTAATGGATGCCAAGCTTCAAACCTATAGATTATAGTTTGAATAGCTGAAGATGAAAGAGGATGAAACTATTGAGAAGTGATTTCTAAGAATTGAAAAACTAGTAAATGCAATGAAAGGGATTGGTGAAAAAATTGAGGAAGCCTCTTTAGTTCATAAAATTTTGAGATCTCTGCCAGATAGGTTCAACCCAAAGGTATCTTCTATAGAAGAACTTAATGTTCTCAAAGTTCTACCTTTTTATCAACTTCTAGGAATGTTGACTACATATGAAATGGGGATAGGTAAATATAAACCCACCTCAAGAGAAGCATCATGTAAAGCAGATAAGAATGAGGATTCTGAGCCTGATGAAATTGAAAAAAAAATTGTCAGAAGACTAAAGAAAGGATCAGACGAGTACCAAGAAAAGTTTCCCTCCAAATGTTTTAACTGTAGAAATATATATCACTTTTCATCTAAGTGTCCACACAAGAATAAGGACCAGAACTCTGAAGGTGAAGAGAAGTTGAAGTCCAAAAGATTTGATACAAAGAAAAGTTTATGTGTAAACAATGATGAGTCTTCAAGAGACACAGATATTAACTCTTATTGTGAAGATAAGGTTAATGAATTTATGCTTATGGCCAAAGAGGATTATGATAATAAAATCAAAGGAAGTGATGTTAATGATGAAGAAGTTGTGGTTGACTTGGAAGGAGAACTGATCAGTGCCCTAGAAGAAATTGCTAGAATTAGATTTAAGAAGAAAAAGAAAAAGCAATTGTTGATATAGTTCGAGAAAGATAGTAAACAACCTGATGAAGACTTTGCCCCACTAAAAGTGGAATTAGAAGAGGCAAAAAAAATAGAGGACATTCTGAAGCAACATTTATCAGAGAAGAAGGTAAGATGTGAAGCCTTGGTAGAAGAGGTAGTAAAAACCATAAAAGAGATGGAGAAGTTTAAAGCATTGTATGTCCAAAATCTTCCAAGCATTAAAGCCTCAGCAGAACTAAACGACATTCTGAGCAAACATAGATCTCCTTTGTTGAATATTGGTTTAGGTTATGTAAGTGGTTCAAACAACAAACAACCAGAAATCAAAGAGCCAGTAAAGATGATCAAGTTCCAAGTTAACAGACAATCAGATCATGTGAGTACTTTGTCACCCAAAGATAATAAAGACAAGATGATCCCTGATAAAAAACAAAGATATCAGAAGATGGAGCAAAAAATGCCAAGAAGAAGGCCATCCTTCAGGTACCAATATTTCTTCCATAGTTATTGTTTTTACTGCTCTAATTTTGGTCATAAGATTGCAAATTGTCAAATTAAGTTTAGAGACATGCAACTGAGGAGGTCAAGAAATAAACAATCTTTTCTACATAGAACTAAACAACCAATGAGTAGAAAACATTGCACCAATCTCTTTGACCTATTAAACGATAAGCTTGAGCTCTATAACTGCCATAACTTCGGCCACAAGGCTACAAAATGCCATCTGAAGAATTACAAAGCAGATCGAAGGATAAACCTCTTAGCTAGAAATTTCATCACATGGAAAAAGAAAGATAGTGAAAAATGTGGTCTAGTACTTTCAGCTCAAAAACAAAAATACCCCTGGAATATAAATAGTGGACGTTCCAAGCACATGAATGTAGACAAGGATAAGCCTTTGTCTATAAGTAAAAGAAAAACAAGAAATGTGACATTTGGAAATGATGAACCAGGTAAAATCAAGGGTAAAGGGATGGTGAGTTTGAGTAATTGCAAAGGAGATGTCCAGGATGTTCTGCTTGTAGATGGGATGAAACATAATTTGCTCAGTGTAATTCAAATTTGTGACAGAGGCTGTGAAGAGGTGTTCATGTCCAAATATTGTAAGGTAAATAATGTAAACTCAGGACAAGTGGTCGCTAAAGGCATAAGGATAGATAATAATGCATGTGTGCTAAAATAAGATAGAGAAGAGTGTCATCTAAGAAAACATGATGAAATATGGTTATGGCATAGGAAACTTGGACATCTAACTTTGACCACTTAATAAAGCTCAAAAATCTTGAGGTAGTAAAAGATCTTCCAAAATGATCAAATCCACAAGATTTTGTATATAAACCCTGCCAAGTAGGAAAGCTAGCCAGGACATGGTTTAAATCCAAAGAGATCTACTTCAACAGAGAAACCACTCCAATTAGTTCATATGGATTTATGTGGACCATCAAGGTAGGAAGGCACAACGAAGGTTAACGACTTCATGTTTATCATTAATGATTACTCTAGACTCACTTGGGTTGTTTTTCTCGAAGAAAAAAAAATGAAGCATTTGAGAAATTTAAAATATTTAAAGATTTAATTGAGATTCAAATAAGCAACATGTTAAAGGAAGTAAGACCAGACAAAGGAGGAGAATTTATGTCAAGTGATTTGAAGGAATTATGTGATAAACATGGGATCATGAGAGAATACACAATCCGAGGAACTCCACAACAAAATGGAGTAGTTGAGATGTAAGTATGATGACAGGGCTGATGAAGGCATCTTCATAGGATATTATACCAATGGTAAAGGATATAGATGATTTAATAAAAGATTGTATAAATTGGTTGATTGCATTCATTTAAAGTTTGATGAAGGAGTCCCAGTAAGAGAGGTGAGCAATATTGAATCTACTATAGAGGACACAGCTAAAGTTGAAGATGAACAGGTTGAAGAATCCAATATTTAATTCCAAGACCAAGCTCATCCCCATAAAATACCATTTTATGAGAGAGCAGGTCACCAATAAGAATGTTCAGGCTCATTACATTCCAACCACAAAACAAATTGTAGACATTTTTACTAAACCCTTACCCAAGACACCATTTGAGTATATCTGATAGAAGCTAGGTGTCATATCTTCTCTCACCTAAGAGATTCTATCCTATTAGGGGGAGTTTTTGTTGGTTCAATATCTGATCCCTCCGAAAAGTATTGCAACAACTCAGTGGGAGCATGTTTTATTTTAGATTGATGTCAAAGAGAGAGAAACGGTGTGGTCTGGATGCTACAATTGGAGGTCTAAGTATAACAATGCAATCTTTCAGGGTTGCCATCAATGCCAAAGGGGGAGATTGTTGGCATGTTTACAGGCAGAGTTTGCTTGTCATTGATGGAAAGAACAACAACGACGATGGCATGTTTATAGGAAATAACATCAACAATGATTGCATGATTACAGGAAGAGTGTGCAATGACAACAAATAGGAAAGAAGCAACGATACCATCGGGAATGATGATACCATGAGAATTTTTTGTCTACAATCTGAGGAGGAAGAGAATAGGGCACAGAGTTGGAGTTTCCAAATGAGCATAGGGAACAGAGTAGGATTTTCCAGATAGCTAGAGGTTATCATAAAGGTCACAAGGAGCATGCACAAGATTCCTTAGAATCTGTGAGTTTGCAGAAGGAATCAAAGCTCAGGAGGAATAACGTAGAGTTTCACACAGAGTGCAAGTGTGCGCCATGGCTGAGGTTAACTTCATTTCCAAATCTCAGGAGAGATAGCATTTTAAAAAACGTAGACAAGTCCCAAAGTCATCAAGACTAGCAAAAGGATCAAAGGTCAAGGCATTTGACACTTAGATATTCTTCTAAGTCGGGAGGAAGCATAATCTCGGGAGGAGGTGTGACATTGGACATTGGATCGAACACTATGAAGAATCTGGACCATTATATTAGAGCCCATAAAGGAAATTAAATATTAACCACACAGAATTGCAGTGACTATTCTACCATNACAACTACATAATTAAATAAAAAAAACTAAAAGGTTAAATCCTACACTAATATACAAGCATTAGCTAACTAAGGAGGGGGACCTACCTCCTTATACAAGGAACTAAGATACAAAATCAAAACCATGCGATCACCAACACATCAACACATGAATGAAATAAGGAATAAAAATTATATTACACAAGTTTGAAAGTACAATTATAGTCGAATGATTATTACTAGAATAATTGTTAGACAAATGAGAGGGTGGGGGGGGGATGAATCGGTTGTTACTATTCTTAAACAATTATGACCATTTAAAACTCATTACAGATTACTCAATGATAATCACAATAATGCAGGGAAGTAAGCAATAGAATATTCAACATCAATCACACACATGAAATATACATTGACAAATATTCCTGAGGAAACCCATAAAGGGAGAAAACCTCTTCTTCTTGATATGATAATTAGTCTTTATTTTCTATACATTATCAGTCTTATGAGCATCAACTCCTTGTGAGGCTACCACCTCTGTTTTACAAGCAACAATTTGCTGAGAGAATGAACTCTCTGGTTTCTCTAGCAACCACTAAAAGGAAGCCCCAATTCCCTTTGTGTTCCAGCACCAACTGGATGGAAGCACCAACTTCCAGACACACATGCACCAACCTATAAAAGATGAAACTTGCTAAGAGAATAAACTCTCTAGATGCTCTAGCACCCACTAGAATGAATCACCAACTCCCTGAGTGTTCCAACACCAACTGGATGGAAGCATCAATTTCCAGTTACACAGGCACCAACCTATATAACAGAGAACAATGGTTCTCCCTTGCACCACCCTACCACCCTATTTTTTCTATCTACAACCTGATGGAAGCTACAACTCCCTGTGTTCAAGCACCCACTTGAAACTCTGAGGACAAAATTCCTCTCTAGCACCTCCCTACCACCCTGAGATATAAATATTTGCTACTGAAATTTATTCAGTGATACATTATTTAACAATGCCTTACTAGTCTTATCACTGTTCTGCTACGTTGTTGTGCTCTACCTGCATCAATGTCTTCCTACTCACATATTCGTATGCTTTATGTTCTAATTCTTTGTCTCTGCATATGCACCTAGGATTTCTCTTCCTTTCTCATATATGTATCTCTATTCTATATTTTCCTTTTGCGTCTTATTCTCTGTGCACGATTTCCATTCTATGCACTACGCCTCTTCTGTGTGCTTCAGCTATTGCGCACACAATGCTTCTACCAACATTAATAACTATCAAAATAAGAAATCATCTCTTCTTTGTTCTACATATATTTATCATGCCAATTCCCCTGCCAGATCATACACACAACTGTTCGTCCTCTCTGGTGATTATACTAAGTTTTTTCTTCATCAATGGTCATTATACCGAGATTCTTTGGATTCTCTGGCAGTTACAGTATTCAACACTTTTCCATCTGTTAATTGTCTCTATGATGAGTCTTCATTCCATTGCCAGTTACCTTGAGACTCTTTAACTTCTCTGGTGATCACCCTGAAGGTCTTCGAATTATTTGGCAGATACAATCACTCCATTCTGGAGGCTGCAGAGAGAACCTCCACGTGCTCATCCCTTTGGTGCCTTTTCCCTTCATGAGAAAACTCCACAGTGGGAGCTATATTTTCTTGATAAGCCCCTTCCTTTCACCTGACCAACAGTGGTGACCACTCATCAACCAAGACGAATCTTCGCGACTTCAAATTTCATATTTTCTGCTGCGAGTCACCCCGACTCTCCCAACTCCCAATTTATGAAGAAGTTCCTAGCACTACTAGCTTCATTCCCTTTATCCTCCGATGATGTGACCTCCGACTCTGACTTGGGGCTTAATGTCCTGGGTGCTTTGTGACTTCATGTATCAGTAATCTATTGTGATTTTCCTCGATTATCCCAACTCGCGATATCCGAAGTGGAGCCTAGGGATGTGCTAGCTCCTCCCTTGACCTTCACTGATGTGACCATGCCTATGACTATAGGCCTAACTTTCGATAACTCCACAACTTCGCACATCGGATATTCAGTTGCGCATTTCCTCGATTTTCCCAACTCGGGAAATTAAAAGTGGAGCCTAGTGATGTGATAGATTCTCCCTTATTTTCCGTTGATGTGACCTTTACTATGACTAGGGGCCAAGAAAAATGGTGCTTCACATTTCATGAACTCGTGAACTTCATCATGCCTGATCAGTGGTCCATGATCCTTAGTGATCTGACATTCCATATCTCACCTTCGTGATTTTCATGTTTCGAGTCTTGTCCGATCGACGACTCACAACATTCCTTGATCAACATTTACAATCACCTTCTTTGCACTTCAATATTTCGCGACTTGTGATGTCGAAGGTTAGAGCACCTCCCTTCTTCCAATTCCCAAAATTGTGCTTGCGTCAAATCGATGGTCCACAATCTCTCTGTGATCCAATGGTCAATATATCATCTTCACAAACTCTGAGTTCGTGAAGTTAACACTCTCTTGTGTTCTTATTTTCTTATCCTATCCTTCCACTTCAGAATGATCAATCAGTTGTCGGGTATTCCTCATGTGCTTATCCTCCTTGCAAATCCATTGGATCTAATGGTTGTTGGTCCTTCATGCTCAGATGCAATAGATGGGATTTGTTCCTCTCTTGTGCACTTGTTCCTCCTATCTTGACTCTGATCTAATGGTCCAGATTCTTCATAGTGTTCGATCCACTCTCGCTCCTCCTCGTGAGCTTACCCTTCCTCCTAAATTAGAAGAATATCTAAGTGTCAAAGGCCTCGACCTTTGATCATTCTGCGAGTCCTGATGACTTTGGGAATCATTTGTGTTTATGAAAATTCTATCTCTCCTAAGCTTTGGAAATGAAGTTAACCTCGGCCTTGGTGCACACTTGCACTCTGTGTGAAACTCTACGCTATTCCTCCCGATATTTGATTCCTAATGCAAACTCACAGATTCTAATGAATCCTATGTATTCTCCTTGTAGCCTTCATAATAACCACTTGCTATCTAGAAAATCCTACTCTGTTCCCTTTGCTCGTCTGGAAACTCCTACTCTATTCCCTGTTCTCGTCCTCCTCTGCTTGTAGAAATTTTTTTATCATGGTCTCATCATTCCTGATGGTATCATTGCTTCTTTCTTGTTTGTCATGATTGCACACACTCTTAATGTAATCATATCATCGTTGTTGATGTTATTTCCTATAAACATGCCATCGTCATTGTTGTTCTTTCCATCAATGACAAGCACACTCTTCCTATAAACATGCCAACAATATCCCCCTTTGGCATTAATGGCAACCTTGAAGGATTGCACTATTATACTTAGACCTCCAACTGTAGCATCTAGACCACACCGTTTCTCCCCCTTTGACATCAATGTAAACTAAAACATGCTCCCCCTGAGTTGTTGTATTACTTTTCGGAGGGATCAGATACTGAACCAACACAAACTCCCCCTGATAGGATAGAATCTCTTAGGTGAGAGAAGATATGACACCGAGCTTCTGTCATATATATTCAAATGGTGTCTTGGCTAGGGGTTTAGTAAAAATGTTTGCAATTTGTTTTGTGGTTGGAATGTAATGAGCCTGAACAATCTTATTGGTGACCTGCTCTCTCATAAAATGGTACTTTATGGGGATGATCTTGGTCTTGGAATGAAATACTGTATTCTTCGACCTGTTCATCTTCAACTTCAGTTGTGTCCTCTATAGTAGACTCAATATTGCTCACCTCTCTTACTGGGACTCCTTCATCAACCTTTAAATGAATGCAATCAACTAATTTATACAATCTTTTATTAAAGCATCTATATCCTTTACCATTGGTAGAATATCCTAAGAAGATGCCTTTATTAGCTTTGTCATCATACTTGCTTCTCAACTACTCCATGTTGTCGCAGAGTTCCTCGGATTGTGTATTCTTTCATGATCCCATGTTTATCACATAATTCCTTCAAATCACTTGACATAAATTCTCCTCCTCTGTCTGATCTTACTTCCTTTAACATGTTTCCTGTTTGAATCTCAATTAAAGCTTTAAATATTTAAATTTCTCAAATGCTTCAGTTTTTTTTTTCTTTGACAAAAACAACCCAAGTGAGTCTAGAGTAATCATCAATGATCAGCATGAAGTATTTTTCCTTCACTGTGACTTCCTGCCTTGATGGTCCACATAAATCCATATGAACTAATTAGAGTGGTTTCTATGTTGAAGTAGAGCTCTTTGGATTTAAACTGTGTCCTGGTTAGCTTTCCTACTTGGCAGGGTTTATATACAAAATCTTGTGGCTTTGATAATTTTGGAAGATCTTTTATTGCCTCAAGATTTTTGAGCTTGATTAAGTGGTCAAAGTTTAGATGTCCAAGTCTCCTATTCCATAACCAGCTTTCATCATGTTTTCTTAGATGACACTCTTCTCTATCTTCTTTCAACACACATGCATTATTATCTGTCCTTATGCCTTTAGCCACCAGTTGTCCTGAGTTTACATTATTTAACTTACAATATTTGGATGTGAACACCTCTTCACAACCTCTGTCACACATTTGACTTACACTGAGCAAATTTTGTTTCATCCCATCTATAAGCAGAACATCCTGGACATCTCCTTTGCAATTACTCAAACTCACCATCCCTTTACCCTTGATTTTACCTGGTTCATCATTTCCAAAGTTCACATTAACTATTTTGCTTCTACTTATAGATAGAGGCTTATCCTTGTCTCCATTCATGTGCTTGGAACATCCACTATTTATATTCCAGGGGTCTTTTGTTTTTGAGATGAAAGTACTAGACCACATTTTTCACTATCTTTCTTTTTCCATGTGCTGAAATTTCTAGCTAAGAGGTTTATCCTTGGATCTGCTTTGTAATTCTTCATATGGAAGTTTTCATCTTTGTGGCCGAAATTATGATAGTTATAGAATTCAAGCTTGTCTTTCAATAGGTCAAAGATATTGGAGCAACTTTGTCTACTCATTGGTTGTTTAGT
Organism: Picea engelmannii; assembly: GCA_009831015.1. Lineage (NCBI taxonomy): Eukaryota > Viridiplantae > Streptophyta > Pinopsida > Pinales > Pinaceae > Picea > Picea engelmannii. The sequence continues at coordinate 1,561,850 of ML778295.1, read as the reverse complement.
TCTATGTTGCAAAGATTGTTTATTTCTTGACCTCCTCAGTTGCATGTCTCTAAACTTAATTTGACAATTTACAATCTTATGACCAAAATTAGAGCAGTAAGAACAGTAACCATGGAAGAAATATTGGTACCTAAAGGATGGCCTTCTTCTTGGCATTTGTTGCTCCATCTTCTGATATCTTTTTTTTTTATCAGGGATCATCTTGTCTTTATTATATTTTGGTGACAGAGTACTCACATGATCTGATTGTTTGCTGACTTGGAACTTGATCATATTTATTGGCTCTTTGCTTTCTAGTTGTTTGTTGTTTGAACCACTTACATAACCTAAACCAGTATTCAACAAAGGAGATCTATGTTTTCTCAGAATGTCATTTAGTTCTTTTGAGGCTATAATGCTTGGAATATTTTTGACATATAATGCTTTAAACTTCTCCATCTCTTTTATGGTTTTCACTACCTCTTCTTCCAAGGCTTCACATCTTTCCTTCTTCTCTGATAAAAGCTACTTCAGAATGTCCTCTATTTTTTTTTCCTCTTCTAATTCCACTTTTAGTAGGGAAAAGTCTTCATCAGGTTGTTTACTGTCTTTCTCGAACTATATCAAGATTTTTTTTTTTTTTTTTCTTCTTAAATCTGAGTCTGGAAATTTATTCTAGGGCATTGATCAGTTCTCTTTCCAACTCAACCACAACTTCTTCATCATTAACATCACTTCCTGTGATTTTATTATCATAATCCTCTTTGGCCATAAGAATAAATTCATTAACCTTATCTTCAAAAGAAGAGTCACTATCTGTGTCTCTTGAAGACTCATCATTGTTTACACATAAACTTTTCTTTGTATCAAATCTCTTGGATTTCGACTTCTCTTCACCTTTAGAGTTCTGTCCTTCTTCTTGTGTGGAAACTTAAATGCAAAGTGATATATCTTTCCATAGTTAAAACATTTGGAGGGAAACTTTCCTTGGTACTCATCTGATCCTTTCTTTAGTCTTCTGACAAATTTTTCTTCAATTTCATCAGGCTCATAATCCTCATTCTTATCTTCTTTACATGATGCTTCTCTCAAGGTGGGTTTATATTTACCTATGCTCTTTTCATATACAGTCAAAATTCCTATAAGTTGATAAAAAGGTAGAACTTTTAGAACATTAAGTTATTCTATAGCGGAGACCTTTGGGTTGAACCTATCTGGTAGAGATCTCAAAATTTTATGAACTAAAGAGGCTTCCCCAATGTTTTCACCAAGCCCTTTCATTGCATTTACTAGTTTTTCAATTCTTAGAAAGTACTTCTCAATAGTTTCATCCTCTTTCATCTTTAACTGTTCAAACTGTAATCTATAGGTTTGAATCTTGGCATCCATTACCTTCTCATTACCTTCATAACTGCTAATGAGTTTGTCCCACATTTCTTTGGCAGATTCTAAGTGCATAACTTTTAAAAATTCTTCTTTCGTAAGCCCACTCATAATAGCATTCATAGACTTAGTATTGAAGCTGAATTCTAGATTTTCATCCTTAGAAGCTAGTACAACTAGCTTTACATAACCAATCTCTGCCACATTCTAGACATCTGCACCTAAAGCCATTATGTAGGTTCTCATCCTACCTTTCCAGAAGGCAAAGTTTGTTCCATTGAATAGAGGGAACTTGTTGGTTGAAGTTCCTTCATGGAAAGTCATGTTTAAGCTCTAGGATCTACGCTTAAATAAAGGGAACTTTCTTTGATACCAACTGTTGGACAACTGAGAGGGGGGGGGGGTGAATCAGTTGTTACCATGCTTAAACAATTATACCCATTCAAAACTCATTACAGAACACTCAATGATAATCACAATAATGCAGGGAGGTAAGCAATAGAATATTCAACATCAATCACACACATGAAATATACAGAGATATATATTCCTGAGGAAACCCATAAAGGGAGAAAAAATCTTCATCTTGATATGATAAGTAATCTTTATTTTATGTACATTAGCATTCTTATAAGAACCAACTCCTTTTGAGGCTACCACCTCTTTTTTACAAGAAGCAACTTGCTGAGAGCACCAAATCTTTGGTTTCTCTACCACCCACTAGAAGGAAGCACCAACTCCTTTTGTGTTCTAGCACCAATTGGATGGAAGCACCAACTTCTAGACACACAGGGACCAACCTGTATAAGCTGCAACTTGCTGAGAGCACCGACTCTCTAGATTCTCTAGTGCCCACTAGAAGGAAGCACCAACTCCCTAAGTGTTCCAACACTAACTGGATGGAAGCATCAACTTCCAGTTACACAGGCACCAACCTATGTAATAGAGAGAAATGGTTCTCCCTTACACCACCCTACCACCCTAGCTTTTCTGGCTGCAACCAGATGGAAGCTACAACTCCATGTGTTCAAGCACCCACTTAAAACTTTGAGGACAACAGTCCTCCGTAACACCTCCCTACCACCTTGAGATATAAATATTTGTTACTAAAATTTATTTAGTGATACATTATTTAACAATGGCTTACCAGTCTTATCCCTACTCTACTATGTTGTTGTGCTCTACTTGCATCAGTGTCTTCCTGCCTGAATATTCTTGTACTTTCTGTTCTGTCTCTGCATGTGCACCTAGGATTTCTCTTCCTTTCTCATATATGTATCTTTTTTCAATCTTTTCATTTTGCATCTTATTCTTTGTGCATCATTTCCATTCTATGTGCTACTCCTCTTCTGTGTGCTTCAGTTGTTATGCACAACATGCTTCTACCCGCATGAATAACTATCAAAAGAAGCAACCATCTATTAATTGTTCTGCATATATTTATCATGCCATGTCCTTTGATATATCATACACACAACTCTTCATCCTCTCTGGAGATTATGTTGAGTCTGTTCTTCATCAGTGGTCATTATCCCGAGATTCTTTGGATTCTATGGAAGTTACAGTCTTTGAAACTTTTCCATCTGTCAATTGCCTCTATGATGTGTCTTCATTCCACTCGTAGTTACCTCGAGACTCTTCAGCTTCTATGGAGATCACCTTGAAGCTCTTCAAATTCTCTGGAAGATACAATCACTTTGATCTATGATGCAGGAGCATCGCAAGGGCGTGCAAGCATAGCCAGCAGCGAGACAGCACGGAGATAAGAGACAGCTGGAAAAGCACCGAGCAGATTTTTTGAAAATGTTTTGAAAATTAATGAAGTCATTAAGTCGAGACATGCTTGTATGCTTGTAAAAGGACCTTGAGCGATCCACTCTTGTCCATAGTAGATACGAGCCTTTATGTGTAATGAATGTAGGTAGATAGAACTAAATTTTAGATTAGTCAGTTTTAGAGCGCAAGAGGGAAATAGGATATAGACACCCTCATTGTACAGTTGTAAGATTATTATGTCAAGAGAGAGAATAGAGCATAGAGAAGAGAGCAGAGAGTTGTAGTTGAAAACACCCATGTATAGAGATTTGAATTAATAGAAAGAGCTTCGATTCAAATTCATGGTGTCGTATTTGTTCTCTGTGTATGCATGTTGAATGTTATGCTCATGGATGTTTACTTTCTGTTACACATTTTCTTTATATGTTGTGTATATGATTTCATGCTTTGTGTTTGAAGTCTGAGAGAGAGTAAGGAATGAGTTTCAATTGTTTCTCTATCTGAGCTCTTGCAAGGAGTGCAATGAAGTTGTCCACAAGGAGTGTGTTGACAGAAGTCAGAGTTTTATCTCTGAAAGCTCAGGAGGGTTAACATTGTTCTCATTATTGTAGAAGTGCAAGCTGAGCACAGGAGCTGTGTAAGGAGTGTATAGGCTGAGTAAAGTCTTAGAGTTTGCGAACCTGAGAAATTGTTGAAGGACTACTGCTACAGGGAGTGCGTAGAGTCGAAGGACTTCAATTCTTTGAAGTAATTGAAGGATTTTCCGCAAGGAGTGCATGCGGGAGTCTTCTTTAAGACTCAGAGTTGGAGAAAGCTCAGGAGGGATAGGGTCTTCGCAGTTGTCGAAGAAAAGCACAGAACGCTGGTGCCTTGAAGCAGTGAAAGGAGTTGTAGCAAGTTTGCGTTGCAGGCGGGTAAGTTCCGCAGAGAAATACTTGGTTAAAATTCGCAGGAATTGTCCAGGAAGAAATGGATGGTCAGAATTCTTTGAGAAGAATTTGTGAAGTCACAAGAGCCGTTAGATCTTGCAGAGAAGCAGGAACATTACGATGAAATTTCCTAAAGTGTAGGATCCAAGTCAGCCAGGGTCGTTGGATCGCTCATGAAATCTCATTTCAGGGTTTCGTGAGTTGAAGGGTCGAAGGTTTTGCATCAAGGTTCACGAAGTCACGAAAGGCGAGTAGCGAAGTGGTGAGTGGATTAGAGCCGTCCATCTGGGAAGGAAAGGTGGCAGATATCTAGAGATCTCGCATACTCAGAGGGTTGCGAGGTGAGAGCCCAAAGGTTGGGTACTCTAGGTTGCGAAAGGCGAAGTCCCGAAAGGGCAAGAAGTTTCGTTGTGGGACTGAGTGGATGCATGTTGTCTTTTGAAAGAAGTCAACACCCCATTGAACTCTCATGTCTTGGGGATTCATGAGACAAGAGCTGGGAGTTTGACATCAAACCTCACGAAGCGACGAGAAGTGAAAAGTGCTAGAGTTAGCCTAGTCGGTGGTCATGCGCGAAGGGTGCTGACACAAGGGAGCTATACCCGTATTAGTACTTCGGGTATCAAAGAATTGAGGAGAAAGAGTCGAGAGACTAGACTCATGAACCCGCGAAGTCGCAAAGTTATGACAAGGGAATTGTGGTTGTTAGGAGGTAAAGGGCTCACACCTAGTACTATTCGCACAGGAGAGCTCCCGAAAAAGGACCTGTGGATCAACAAATTGCAGATTCCAGCAAGGAATCCGCAAGAGTTGATCTGGATCAAGGGAAAATAAAGAATGATCCTGTGAGAAGACATAGCCAGAAGGGCAGAGAGGTTCTGTGTCTGCACCATCTGATATCAGAGCCTGATTCTTGTTTGTATATTTCAGGCAGGAAAAGCGAGAAGGAATTTCAGCCATGCCACCAAGGAGAAGAGACATACAAACACCCGATCTGCCAGAGGATAGGGAAATGCCAGAAGGAAGGGGCAGGCAAGTGCAGAATCCAGAAGTGGAAAGAGATATGCATGACATTCACACTAGACTCGTGGATGTGGAAATAAAACAAAGGTGCATAGCTGATATTGGAGATGTCAGTGAGTCTGAAAGCAAAGATGACGCTGGGCATGAAGAAGAAGAAATTACAATAGAAGATGCAACAAATGAACGTTTGATTAGAGATGTTGCAAGAATGAGTGCAAGAGCCAAAATGGACATTCCAATTAATGAGGGAAACATGGATACTGAAGAGCTTCTAGACTGGATTAGAGCTCTGGACACATATTTTGACTATGAAGATGTCGAAGAAGACAAGAAGGTCAAACATGCTATCACGAGACTTAAAGGACATGTAGCATTGTGGTGGGATGAACTACAAGCTGACAGACGCTGCCAAGGTAAGCAAAAAATCAAGAGTTGGGATAGGGTGATTGCAAAGATGAAAGCGAAATTCATTCCCAGAGATTACCAAATTACTCTATTTTGAAGGATGCAGAATTTGAGATAGAAGCTGATGTCAGTAAAGAAGTACACTGAAGAGTTCTACAGGCTAAACATCAGAGCAGGTCATCATGAAAGTAATGATGAAAAGGTTGCCAGGTATATGAATGGTCTGAGATACGAAATTCAAGATGAGATGAGCATGATGACCATTCGAATGGTGGAAGATGCTTATCAAATGGCTCTAAAGGCAGAAGAGAAGCTGAGCCAAAAACAAGGTGAAAGAGGCTGAGGAAGAAGTCAAGCCAAGGGAAAATCAGTCGTCCAAGATAGAAATCAGAAACCCAAGGAAGAATGGAAGAAACCTCATATTGAGGGAGGTGGAAGCTCACAGAAAGGGAAATATGCTGGGCAGAGAAGGAAGTATGATGATCAGGGAGGAGAGTATGTTGATAACAACATTTTTCCTCGTACTAGAGGTAGATGAAGAGGAAGAGGTGGAGTGATAAAATGCTTCACGTGCGGAAAGGTAGGACACAAGTCTTATGAATGTCCAGACAAGAAGAAAGAGGAAGGAGAGACTCACATTGCCGAAGCACAAAGGCGAAATTTTGAGGCAGAGGATGTTGAAGGCAGAAGATCGTTGATGATGTGAAAAGTTATTTTGACACCAGAGAAGGAGGTGGAGAGTTCAATCCAAAGAAACAGACTTTTTCAGACTGCTTACAAGACCAAGGACAGGGTATGTAAGGTCATTGTGGACAGTGGTAGCACAGATAATCTCATTTCTATAGAAATGGTAGAAAAACTGGAGCTGGAGATGATTGATCATCCAAGCCCATACAGAGTTTCATGGTTGAGAAAAGGACATCAGGTAAATGTCACTAAGCAATGTTTAGTTGAGTTTAAAATGGGAGGGTATAAAGATGAAATACTCTATGATGTTATTCCTATGGATGTTTGTCATCTATTGTTGGGTAGACCGTGGAAATATGATAGGAATGTGATTCATGACGGGAGAATGAACACATACACCCTAGAGAAGAATGGGGGAACTCACATGTTGTTGTCGATCAAAGATAAAGAAATAAAACCAGAGGTGAGCAACACTGTACTTCTCATGAGTGGGAAGGAACTTCTTACAGAGGTTAAGAAGAAGGAGGAACTGCAATTCATTGTGGTCAGGAAGCCAAATATTGTTTTAACCATCATAAGGGTAGATGATTTACCATAAGAGGTTCAGGAACTGCTGGAAGAGTTCGCTAACATAGTAGTGGATGAACTACCTCGTTCGTTGCCACCGATTAGAAGTATAATTCATCAAATTGATCTCATACCTGGAGCTAGTTTTCCAAACAAAGAAACATACAGATTAACACTGCAGGAGAATGAAGAGGTCAAAAGACAAGTCCTGGATTTGTTGGACAAAGGTTGGGTCAGAGAAAGCTTGAGTCCGTGTGTTTTTCTGACAGTACTCGTTCTGAAGAAAGACAAAGGCTGGAGGATGTGTACTGACTCGAGGGAAATCAACAAAATAACCATCAGGTACAGATTTCCATTGCCAAGGATGGATGATCTGATGGATTGCTTGAGTGGGGCCAATTTTTTTTCGAAGTTTGATTTGAAAAGTGGATATCACTAGATTCGTATGAGAGAAGGTGATGAATGGAAGACAACCTTCAAGACTAATGAAGGGTTGTATGAATGGCTCATTATTCCATTTGGTTTAACAAACGCACCGAGTACTTTCATGAGATTGATGAATGAAGTCCTGAAGGATTTCATTGGAAAATTTGTCATTGTGTATCTTGATGATATACTAATTTTCAGTAAAACAAAGGCAGAGCATATAAAACATTTGGCTACAATGATGAAGAGGTTATAGCAAGAGAAGCTGTTGATAAACATGAAGAAATCCTCATTCATGAAGACAGAGCTCATTTATTTTGGATTTGTTATTTCTGCAGATAAGTTGAGGATGGATCTAGATAAGGTGGAGGTGATTAAGAATTGGCCATCACCAAAGAGTATATTTGAGGTGAGAAGTTTTCATGGATTGACTAGTTTCTGCCGGAAATTCATTAGGAATTTTAGTGGAATTAGTGCACCAATGATGGACACAGTGAAGAAAATATACAAATCTTTTCACTGGACGGAAGAGGCTGAGAAAAGTTTTAATTTGTTGAAAAGGAAAATTACGGAACAACCACTTCTGGTGTTGCCTGATTTCCAAAAGACATTTCAAGTAAAATGTGACGCAAGTGGATTTGCAATAGGGGTAGTCTTGAGCCAAGAAGACAGGTTGATAGCATATTTCAGTGAGAAGCTGAATGAAGCCAAGATAAAATACTCCACGTATGATAAGGAATTCTATGCTATTATTCAGGCATTGAAAAAATGGAGACATTACTTAATTCCTAAGGAGTTTGTCTTGTATAGTGATAATCATGCATTGCAATTTGTGACTCAATAGGAGAAGTTGAATCAAAGACATGTTAAATGGGTTGAATATATGCAAAATTTCACTTTTATAATTAAACATATTTCTGGAACTGCTAACAAAGTTGTTGATGCTTTGAGCAGGAAATGTTTTTTATTGCAGGAGTTCAGAGTCAAAACCTTGGGTTTTGATGATCTCAGGGACATGTACAGAGATGATCCAGATTTTAAAGAGGCATATGAAGCAACTGAGAATCCAATTCTCAGAGATAGAAGCCAATGGGTAGAATACATGATCTAGGAAGGATTATTGTTTAAAGGTAATCAACTTTGTATTCCAAAATGCTCCATGAGGGAGAATTTGCTGAAGGAGAAATATAGTGGAGGATTGGCCGGACATTTTGGTCATGACAAGACATTCACAAAGTTGAATGAGTCATATTTTTGGCCAGGAATGCGAGCAGACGTCAAAAGATTCATGGACAGATGTAGAATTTGTCAACATTCAAAAGGAAAGAGGCAGAATGCAGGTTTTTATCAACCATTACCCATACCTGAGAGGCCATGGGATGCAGTCAGCATGGACTTCATATTGGGGTTGCCAAGAACACAAAGAGGGTTTGACTCAATCTTTGTGGTAGTGGATTGATTTTCCAAAATGACACATTTCATTCCATGTCAGAAAACTAGTGACACAACTCACATTGCGAACCTGTTTTTCAAAGAAGTCATTCGACTTCACGGCTTACCAAGGAGCATAGTTTCGGATCGAGACACCAAGTTCATAGGAAAATTTTGGAGAAACTTATGGAAAAAGCTAGGAACAAAATTTTCATTTAGTTCAGATTATCATCCTCAGACGGATGGGCAGACAGAATTCGTGAACAAGAGTTTGGGAGACTTGATGAGGAGCTTGGTGATAGAACACCACAACCAGTGGTACAACATATTACCACAGGCAGAGTTTTCTTATAACGACTTGCTTAATAGGAGCACAGGATAGAGTACATTTCAAATTGTCTATGGAGTGCAGCCAAGAGGAATTTTTGAGCTGAGGGATTCAGAACAGATTGCAACTAGGAGCGCTAGTGCAGAAGATTTTGTAGAGGTGATGAAGGAAATTCATATCCAGGTGAAGGAACGATTGCAGAGTTCGAGCCAAGAATATAAGCGGAGAGCAGATCAACACAGGAGACAACTTCAGTTCAAAGTTGGTGATTTGATCCTTTCACATTTGAGAAAGGAAAGGTTCCCGAGTGAAACATATAAGAAACTGAAGATGAAGAAAATCGGACCATGTAAGGTCTTGAAGAAATTTGGGGTGAATGCATATGAGATTGAATTACCCGATGGGATCGAAATTTCTCCGATATTCAATGTCTCAGATTTGTACCCTTATAAAGGTGAGGAAGCAGAAGCAGGTAGTGAACAACCATAGATTTAGTGGACAAAACAAATGCCAGTTGCAAAAAAGCCACAGATGGAGTGCATACTGGACAAAAGAGTTGGTAAGAGGACCAGGCGAAAGAAATACTTTGAATACTTGGTCAAGTGGAAGGGCCATCTAGTTGAAGATGCCAGCTGGGAGAACGAAGTAGAAATCCAGAAGCATGGACAGACCGTGCGTGAGCTCATGGACAGGAGCACATGAAAATTTTCAAGCGAGGGAGTATGATGCAGGAGCATCGCAAGGGCGTGCAAGCATAGCCAGCAGCGAGATAGCGCGAAGATAAGAGACAGTTAGAAAAGCACCGAGCACATTTTTTGAAAATGTTTTGAAATATTAATGAAGTCGTTAAGTGGAGGCATGCTTGCATTATTGTAAAAGGACCTTGAGTGATCCGCTCTCGTCCATAGTATATAGGAGCCTTTATGTGTAATGAATGTAGGTAGATAGAATTTAATTCTAGATTAGATAGCTTTAGAGCGCAAAAGGGAAATATGATATAGACACCCTCATTGTATAGTTTTAAGATTATTATGTCAAGAGAGAGCATAGAGCATAGAGAAGAGAGCAGAGAGCCTTAGTTGAAAACACCCATGTACAGAGATTTGAATTAATAGAAATAGCTTCGATTCAAATTCATGGTGTCATATTTGTTCTCTGTGTAGGCATGTTGAATGTTATGCTCATGGATGTTTACTTTCTGTTATACATTTTCTTTATATGCTATGTATATGATTTCATGCTTTGTGTTTGAAGTTTGAGAGAGAGTAAGGAATGAGTTTCAATTGTTTCTCTATTTGAGAAAGATTTCCTGCAAGGAGTGCAGTGAAGTTGTCCGCAAGGAGTGCATTGATAGAAGTCAGAGTTTTATCTTTGAAAGCTCAGGAGGGTTAACCTTGTTATCATTCTTGCAAAAGTGCAAGCTGAGCACGGGAGCCATGCAAGGAGTGCGCAGGATGAGTAAAGTCTCAAAGTTTGTGAACCTGAGAAATTTTTGAAGGAATATTGTTGCAGGGAGTGCGTAGAGTCGAAGGACTTCAATTATTTGAAGTAATTGAAGGATTCAATGCAAGGAGTGCATGCGGGAGTCTTCTTTAAGACTTGGAGTTGGAGAAATCTCACGAGGGATAGGGTATTCGTAGTTATCGAAGAAAATCACAGAAGGTTGGTGCCTTGAAGCATTGAAAGGAGGTGTAGCAAGTTTTTGTTGCAGGCGGGTAGGTTCCATGGAGAAATACTTGGTTAAAATTTGTAGGAATTGTCTAGGAAGAAACGGACAGTTAGAATTCTTTGAGAAGAATTCGTTAATTCACAAGAGCCGTCAGATCTTGTAGAGAACCAGGAACACTATGGCGAGATTTCCTCAAGCGTAAGCTTAGAAGAAATTAGGGCTGTAGGATTCAAGTCAGCTAAGGCCATTGGATCGCTCACGAAATCTCATTTCGGGGTTTCATGAGTTGAAGGGTCAAAGGTTTTGCATCAAGGTTTGCAAAGTTGCGAAAGGCAAGTAGAGAAGTGGCGAGTGGATCAGAGTCGTCCATATTGGAAGGACAGGTGGCAGAGATCTAGAGATCTCGCGTACTCGGAGGTTCGCAAGGTGAGAGCCCAAAGGTTGGGTACTCTAGGTTGCGAAAGGCGAAGTCCCGAAAGGGCGAGAAGTTCTTTTGTGGGACCAAGTGGATGCATGTCATCTTTTGAAAAAATTCAACACCCCATTGACCTCTCGTGTCTCGGGGATTCGCGAGACAAGAGTCAGGAGTTCGACATCGAACCTCACGAACTGGCGAGAAGCAAAAAGTGATAGAGTTAGCCTAGCTGGTGGTCATGCGCGAAGGGAGCTGACACAAGGGAGCTATACCCATATCGGTACTTTGGGTATCACAGAATTGAGGAGAAAGAGTCAAGAGCCTAGACTTCCAAACCCGTGAATTCATGAAGTTATGACAAGGAAATTGTGGTCGTTAAGAGGTAAAAGGCTCGCGCCTAGTGCTATTCGCATAGGAGAGCTCCCGAAAAAGGACTTGTGGATCAACAAATTGCAGATTCTAGTAGGGAATCGGAAAGAGCCGATCTGGCTCAAGGGAAAATAAAGAATGATCCTATGAGCAGACGTAGTCAGAAGGTCCGAGAGGGTCTGTGTCTGCACCAATCTGGCAGTTACAGAGAGAACCTCCAAGTGCTCATCCCTTTGATACCTTTTCCCTTCCTGAAAAAACTTCACAGTGGGCGCTATCTTTTCTTGCTAAGCCCCTTCCTTTCACGTGACCATCGTCGGTGAATACTCATCAACCAACATGACTCTTCGCGACTTCGCATTTCAGATTTTCTGCTGCGAGTCACCCCGACTCTCCCAACTCCTAATTTTCAAAGAAGAGCCTAGCACTACTAGCTTTATTCCCTTTATCCTTCGACGATGTGACCACCGACTCTGACCCAGGGCTTAATATCCTGGGCATTTGAGACTTCATGTATCCAATAATTTGTTGTGAGTTGCCTCGATTCTCCCAACTCGCGATATCCGAAGTAGATCCTAGCGACATGATATCTCCTCCCTTAACCTTTGCTGATGTGACCATGAATGTGACCACATGTCTAACTTCTAAGCACTTCAAAACTTCGCACATTGGATATTCAAATGTGAGTTGCCTCGATTCTCCCAACTCGCGAAATCCGAAGTGGAGCCTAGTGACATGCTAGCTCCTCCCTAATTTTCCATTGATGTGACCTTGGATGTGACCAGGGGCCAACCAAAAGGGTTCTTTGCGTTTCCTGAACTCATGAAATTCATCATGCCAGATCAACGGTCCACGATCCTTAGTGATCCGACAGTCCAGATCTCACCTTCACGAATCGAGATTTCGCGAGTTTCACGTTTCGAGTCTTGTTTGATCAACAAATAATGACATTCCTTGATCAATGGTTGTGATCACCTTCTTCACAATTCGATATTTAGCGACTCACGATGTCAGAGGTTAGAGAACCTCCCTTCTTTAGATTCCCAAACCTGCACTTGAATCAAATTGACGGTCCACAATCTCTCTGTGATCCAATGGTCGAGATCTCCTTTTCGTGAACTTAGAATTTGTGAAGTCAACTCTCTCCTGTTTTCTTCTTTTCTTATCCTATCCTTCCACTTCAGAATGATCCAATGGTTTTCATTTATTCCTCATGAGCTTATCCTCCTTGAAAATCCACTAGATCTAACGGTTGTTGGTCCTTCGCACTCAGATCAAACGGATGGGATATGATCCTCTCTTGCGCACTCATTCCTCCTGTCTGGAATCTGATCTAACGGTCCAGATTCTTCACAATGTTTGATCCAATGGCCACCATCACTCCTCCTCCTGATATTATGATTCCTCTCAACTTGGAATAATATCTAAGTGTCAAAGGCCTTGACCTTTGATCCTTCTGTGAGTTCTAATGATTTTGGGAATTTTCTGCATTTATGAAAATTCTATCTCTCCTAAGCTTTGGCAATGAAGTTAACCTCGGCCTTGGAACACACTTGTGCTCTGCGTGCAACTCTGCGTTGTTCCTCCTGAGATTTGATTCCTTTTGCAAACTCATGGATTCTAAGGAATCTTAGGGATGCTCCTTGTGGCCTTCATGATAACCTCTGGCTATCTGGAAACTCTAACTCTGTGCCCTATGCTTGTTTGGAAACTCCAACTTTGTGCCCTGTTCTCATCCTCCTAATATTGTAGATAAAAATTTCTCATGGTTTCATCATTCCCGATGCTATCATTGATGCTTTCCTGCTTTCCCTCATTGCACACTCTGCCTGAAATCATGCCATCATTGCTTCTTTTCTTTCATGTAAACATGCCATCATCGATATTGTTCTTGCCATCAATGACAAGAACACTCTGCCTGTAAACATGCCAACAATATTTTCCTCCCCCTAATCTATGGGGAAGTTGGGGATTTTATACAACATGATTGATGTCTTAAATTATACAAAGTGACGAATGGATAGTCATGAGAATCCAGTTGTTCATCTGGTTACATTGATTTTGTCTAACTTTAGTGAGAATCAGGAATGTGCTGAGTTGATAGGAAAATTTATTTCTTCTTTTAGACGCCCAATTTCATTCTATCACTTTCCTATATGAAGACAATTTCTGAACTATCAGTTGTAGTGTTGATTGCTTTGTTGGTAAGCTTTGTACTCATAATTGCAGCAATGCTAGACTCGAATTCATGACAACAAAGAGTATTCTTGGAGTTGCATCCATTGTCTGGAGTTGTAGCAATGGAGAGCATGCTTGGAGTTGCAACAACAATGAGTTCACTTGGAGTTGCAGTAGTTGTTTTGTGCATGGTTACCAGGAGTTGCAACACAAAGAGTGTACTTGAAGTTGTAGCAGTTGTATCCTTCTCAAAATTCCAGCAACAAAAAGTTTGCTTGGATTTGAAGCAGAGAGGTATTGAATCCAATATGAGGAGTTGCAGTTGTTGTATTACTCCTATGTAGCAGTATTAGTACATGAAAATAGCAAGTTCCTTTAATAAATATGTAATAATAGTGTTAAGATGACATATGTGGAAGGATTCATACCTTAGTGATAAGTAAGGAAAACTAAATAAGGAAAGTATCATAAAGGAAGTGATCAATAGAAAATGGTAAGCAAAAAGGTCTTAGATGTGTTCTTAAAGTATGCCAATTTAGGTACCCTTCACTCAGTACATGATTACTAGGTTTGTTGAAAATTTCATCAAGATATTGACATCAAAATGATTTTATCAAGTTGGTGGGTGGAGGAAAAAAGGTTCATTGGGAAAAATGATGGATTCTACACCATGATTAACTTGACGGATCCATACATGTATGCTATGTTATTAAAGCGTAGATTATATGGAGAACCTAATTGTATCAGCTTCAAAGATACATGGATTCCTATAATCCACACTATTATCACCATAGGATCAATCTTCAATTAGGAAACTATATTATACCACTCCTTGAATAGACCATAGTGATATATATTAAATTCCTAATTTTAAAATATTTCCCACTTTTTAAATGGAATATTATTTTCTAGATGTTATTTGTGCTAGCAACCCTTTTCCATGGGTTAATTGGAGTTGGAATATAGTAGGTAGTCCAATTAATGTTTAATTTCAACTTATGTGGAATAAAAAATACAAAAGTAATTGTAGACAACTATGCGATTTGTTCCTTTCTCCCCTTTATAAATTGATATATTGTAAAGAGTTCCCTAGGCTAAGTAAAGTGTCAATGAAGCTATTAAGTAGAATTGGAAATTAGTATGATCAAGAGGATTACACATACTTGAGGATTTATGGTGTCACTTCTCCCCTTCACCTATTACCCAAGTATGTACCTAATAGATTAATACATGGGGAAATTGCTTACCAAGCAATTTTGCAAGGTTTTAATGCTTCATTAGCCAAAGACTCTAGGAAAATAACGTTTGTCCCATAAAATATGTATATTGGGAACTATGGAGTCTTAAATTCCAAATGAGATAAACATGAACCAATGAAATGTTGGAATACATGTTTTCTCAAGGGAAATTTTGAATGCATGATCCTCTAGGGATAGTTGTGAAATAAAGTGTTTTTTTTTACACAACATGGTCGTATGCCCATGAGAATTGGGATCACGAAGTGCCATCTGAGAATGAATATACATGGGAGGAAGTGCTCATGAGATTAAAATCAAAATATTCTACTTCCACTCATGGAATGGCATCTGATGAATAGATGGAGGAGATCAAATACAAAGTGGTTGAGGCTAAGAGGTTAGAAGAAACTAAAATGAAGAAAACATTATAGGATAAAAATATGAACATGAAAGAAAATCTAAAATGGAAGAAGATAAAGAAGAGGTTTCAAGAGACAAAGAACATAACCATGGACAATAGTTTATACATAAAACATCTGAGAAACCTACACAAAAATTGGACCACCTTGAATTTTTATTTATATAACCATGGAAGATTTAATTATTCCAAAACAGTTACAACTGAAGGAAAATAAATCAAGGATAAATGCACTAAGGTGGGGCAAGAAACTACACTTGGTAGCTTGGAGAACACTTTATCATGGTGAGATCAAAATACACCAAACCCTATTGAGGAAGTGGTTTATCTAGAATTAATAAACTATAATAAAAGAAAACAAACCATATTTGTTGGTAGCGTAAGGTTTTGGAAACACTGCATGCACAAAAAAAGTCAATACTACATGTACACCCAAGAGTTTTCACTGTGCGACACAAATATGCAACACATGCGCTAACTAGGGGTCTATTGCATGTGCTAACCCATTTTGTATTGCATGCAAAGACTTGAAGATATCACATGCATGCCGAGTCCTTGAAGATATTCAATGATTGTAAATTTTTTTGTAACAAAATGACTGGTCATGGTCAAGGTTATGGGTGAGATGGTAAGGTTGTTATGATTGCTACGCTCTGTGGGAGATAGGGGGAATGTATTAGGATATGTAAGGACCAAGATTCATTCAATAAGTTGAGATCTATGGATAATAAGTGGACCAAAGCTATCAATTTATAGTTTTAGTGAGTGAAAGAAGGTTATATTATTGATCTTGTTGTGGAATGCAATGAGTATTTTTGCAGTGATGAAAGAAAGTTTGCAACCAACCCTAGAAAGAGACTATTAGAGGAAATTCATTTGTGGATAAAGATGTTGTTCATAGAGAAGGGGCTAATGCACATGGATCCTAATAGAATGGCAGAGTAAATCCCCCCTTCCCAAGTTGAGGTGGGAATGGAAAGAAGGGGAATAAGAAAATATGAAAGAAACAATGGATCCAAAAGAAGGGATCTAAAAGAAGATGATATGAGGTGAGAAGAGAATGAATACAGAAGAGAAGAGGAGAAGAAGAGTTAATATATATGCAAGAAAACATAACTTAAGGAGGCAAGTCAAATCAATAAGAAGAGAAAGGAAAGAAAGGTGTGACGAATGAGTAGTAAGATCAAATATGAATATAAGAGAAACCATACCAGAAGGGTGTACAGGAGAAAGATCTATGCTAGATGATGAGCTCCCTGACAGACAACTTGTTAGGGTTGAAGACTCGACCACAAGACATGCATCATAAGAATAGACTTAGACACAATTCAAAAAACTCATGACCCAGATCTTTGACTACCAATTGATCGTCATGCATTTATACAAGCTTGGCACAGATGGGATCCTAAGAAGGTTCATATTAGTATATGAGCGCAACATGGTCCTCTATGGGGCACATGAAGGTATTTTGGGGACACATGTTGATGTTTGGATCTATTAGGATCGAAACAACAACCTCACAGGGATATGGACTCCTCTACATTTTTATAGAGGGTGGTGCCCCTCTTTGACTAAAATATATATCTTAAGTATTTTTGATTGGGAAGAATGCTAGTCAAAAAAACTCGGATGTTTATTTCTTTATATATATGAAATGGTTCTTTAATAACCTGATTTGATATTTATGTGCAGTAAGAAGTTTCTTTACAATAAGAAAGAAAATTGAAGGAAGGATTCAATATCATAATATCTTTGTACTCAACATCATATATACAACCCTCTTAATCACATATGAAAGTGGATATATCCATATCTTCTCACGAGGAATAGGAGAAAATAGTTTTGATCATATCTAAGAGTTTTAAAAGAGTATTGTAGTTAAAAAGGAAGAGAATTTGACAAGAATAATTCAAATATATTACACTTAGAAATATCAAAATCTGAAACATCATTGAAGTCATACCCCGCAGTAATTCTTCATGGAGTTTCATTCATGAAATATATTCAACAATACACAAAATATCTAATAGTCATAAACATGGTTTTGAATACTCCATGATCATATAAGAAAATTATGTTGAAGAATACAAGAGGAACACTCAATAATCTCATCCTTGTGCTTAATTAAAAAATTCAAGAATAAAGCTTTGAGAAAATGGTGTAGAAGAAGAAGAAAAGTGGAGAATATGGAGATCTCTTTTCATTGATCAGAAGATTCACTGCATATTGATGTATGTACCATATTCTTCTAATCCTATTCCCCTTCCCTTATGATAATGGAATATTCTCTAACCTTTTGATGAATCCCTTTCTTTTTTTATAAAATCAGATCTTCTAACTTATCGAGTAGTTAAGGATTTTCCTTTCTTGAAGAGATTACTTCAATTAATGACTCAATTAAGTCTCATTAATGAATTTTCATATTTGATATTTGTATCTTTAAATGTGTCCCTTTCCATCTTTAATAAAATTTATTTTTTAGTTAACTTTGATTTTGAAAATTTTAATTAATTTATGTTTTTAAAAGGCATCTGCATTTTAATTTTCTATACGTGATACTCAAATTTTCATCCATGGAAACCAATTTATATGTGATATTCATCATATTATGTTTTCAACAAGTTCTCTTGGGTGTGATTTTGTTTCCTGCATATCAATATATGAGCTTCTGAAGTCAATGTGTCAAACAGACTTATCATCACATCATAAAACTATTGTTTCCTATTATTTCATTTTCTAAGAAACAAATGGCCAATTCCATCCCTTTAAACCTAAGCCATCATATTCCTTGTCAAAATACCTTTCCAATGAGGTAAAGTTTGCACAATTTCATCTCTCGAATCTCAATATATGACCTTAAAAAGATTAAGACTCACTAGTCATTGATTGATCTTCTCGGGGAAATCTATTCCCTTAGTTAAATTTCATCCTTCCTTCATAAGAATTCAAATTTTGTTCATAAATTATTATCCCACATGTATTGGGATGTTGGATTCTTTAGTGTGTATATCAAAATATTGATTATGATTTAAATAGGAAATGTTAGAGGGCTATGAAGATTATGAAATTCGACACCTTTGGAGGATTAATAAAATAATAAACATTCTGACAACCTAGCCATCATCTACCCATGCCCATTCAACACCCATTGGTGATGAGCCAATAGTCCAAATGTTTCCACATGTCATCATAATCATATTCCATGTGTCATAGTTGTTGGATTACTGAGAGGTGGGGGTGAATCAGTAATAGAGAAATTATCCTTTTTAACCACATCATGCAAGTGTTATATCAATGTAGCATTATCATCCAATATTTTCAGAGTAAATAAACAATGAACAAATGATAAATCATACATATACACAGTACATCGATGTTCTTACGTGGAAAGCCAAAGCGGGAGAAAACCACATAATTATTTTTCTTATATGTCTTTAAGAATTACATTCATTGGAAGAACCAACTTCCTTTTTTTTCTAGCTGCAACTGGAAGAAGGCTCCAAACCCCTAGTTTCTCAATATACAACTTGAAGGCAGCTCCAACTCCCCAATTCTCTGGCTACAACTAGAAGGAGGCTACAACCCCCTAGTTTCTCAGACTACAAAATGATGGAAGCTCCAACTCCCCAATTCTCTAGCTACAACTAGAAGGAGGGTACTAACCCCTATGTTCTCCTGCTACAACCAAAAGGTGTCTACAACCACTGGTCATTTCCGCATGCAACCTCCCTGACGTAGAAGTAGAATGATGGAACCACTCTCACACTATCACTATGAGATATATTGTTGTATACCTATACCAATCAACCTGTAATCAACTTGTAACAACCTATACTAATAACATGTGCCAACATGTACCATACATCAAACTGTACTTCAACCTGTACCATAAACAAATGCGTCAACATGCACCCAACCTATAAAAAATAACCTGTCACAATAAACTGTAATCAACACGTACCATAAACAAGTGCATCAAGCATGCACCGACCTGTACCTCAAACTGTACCATCAATGAGTGCATCAACCATGCACCAAATATGTACCAATAATGCATCAAATACACATAAACTATGACTCATTAGGATTGTTATCCACATTTTTGGTTATCGAGATGATATTATGATTATGTCATGATAATGGACGATCAAACTCTTCATTAATAACTTTTTCCTGAAGAAGGTTACACTTGTCATTTTATCAAAATCATATTTTGAAAATAGTTCGCAGGCTGCATATATACTATCCTGCGAGAATGCTTCATTCCCGCAGGCTGCATTCAACTTGACTGCGAACTTCTCGCACTGTGTCAATGGTTAGGATGCGAACATGTTTCTAAAGGAGAAAAATGAATAAGTTCTCGATTCTTCTAGAAGGAATCTTCTAGAAGGGTGAGTTGGAGTTCGAATGGTTGGCAAAATACTGACTTTCCAGATATCTTGGGATTATTCCCTATACAAGTAACTAATCAATCTTCTCCTATATATTGAAGGGATTGCTCATGGAAATGGTTAACTAGAGAAGATAGAAGCAAGCTAGCAAGAGATTCATTGGAGAATTGGTGCAAGACTGTATGGAGAACTGATGCTGCAGCAGCAAGAGACAACAACAAGGTCATCATATGTGGTTGAACTTCTTCATGCATGAGAAAGTGTGTGTGTCAAAGCTAGGAGCCATCGAAAGGAGACTTACGACATCAAGGCTCAGGTTGTAAGTTTCTCTTTCATTAATGCAATACAGTAATATGTCCCTTTCCCATAATGATGATGTCATCTTATTACATGATTCCTTGATCACATGTATAGACTAGGTATTGAATACATTAATCTGCA
>ML778295.1:1526865-1541743 GCA_009831015.1 Picea engelmannii | reverse complement strand
AGGTATGTCCGTCATCCATTTCTCTTAGTTCATTTCAATAGTCTAGATCTAGGGAAAGGGTAGTATTCTGTCACGTTTTGTTCCAGATCCAGGTGGATCTGGGGAGATTGGTCTGTGTCCGCACTCACGAATTTATCCTGAAAAAAGGATGTACCAACATCATCAACTACACACCTCATGCATGTGCCAACTTATCAACTACTTGTCTCAACCATGTACCCAACATGTACCTGAAATAAAAATCCCTCATCAATTTCACCATCCAAATATAATTTGTAACTATGTAATAGAGCTGGTGTATATGATCACATACCTTCAAACCTTCCTTAACTTTAACAACAAGAGACTAACATTTTCATCAAACTTTACTTTAGTCTCACATGACTAATTTTGGACTAGTCAACAACCCTAACTTGAAATAATATAACTATGTACCTGTAATGAATAAAGATCTGAAAATAGTACACAATGTTATTCAATGTTGTTTATGCAATTCCTCCAGGTTACACTACTTGGAACCTCTCAAAAAAGGATTTATAGCAAAAATGGCATACCTTGTTGAATTCTGGCTTATTCTAGAGAGCAAAATTGTAGAGCATGCTCCACATGGAATATTTGTTGTATGGATCCGAAAATTGTATGCAGAGTACTAAAGGCTATAGTATAACCAATACATTTGATCTTACTAAATTGGGATCTGTTATGAAGAAGTTATGAATTTTTTACCTGAAACACCTGTTTTAGACTAGTTTCAAGACTAACCAAAAATCGTATTTTCCACAGAGTGTAACTCCAAAAATACAATGACCCACAAACTAAAATTTGTATCACAACTACTTGGATATTTTTCCTAAATCACCTCCCAATTTCATGGTCTAACGCATTCTATAAAAAATCTTATTGCGAAAATGGTGAGATGACCTGTAAATAATATACCATAGAAATCATCATCAAAAAAAATTATCCTCCATTGAATTTCAGCCTTCTTTACTTCACCTTCCCTCTGAAATTTGGCTTAGAAATCCTTTGGTTACCTCAGTCACTTGTAGATATTCAATATGCTCAAGTTTGATTAAAAATGAGATACCCTTGCCTCTTATTTATACTTTCATGTAGCTTCCTCAAGGGGATACCTTCTAACCATCTTAACCCACTTTCCTTATTTTAGGGCTAAACCACTTCTAACCACTTATCCACATAGTAATTTATCCATTAACTTTATTGTTTAGATAATTTCTTTTGTATCCACTTTGAATTACAGAACATCATCACTTCACTTTATTATTTAAATAATTTATTCTTTACAACCACTTTGACCTTTTGGGGCTTCTAGATGACTCATGAGGGTTCTCCAACTTCACATGGCCATAAATATTTAACTGTGAGAAGTTGTGTGATGTTCCATGTACCACTGGAAATGGAATGACATGTACTATCCATCCAGAATAGTCTCACCTTCAAATATATTAAAAATCATACTATTATACATCGAACAAACTTGGGTCCATTACCCAAACCTTTGTGCTACTAGAATTCACTACTAGACTTTATGCAAGGGTTGACATCAATGACAACTGACCCAAATAATCAACAATCTCCCCCCTTTTGCATTGATGGAAACACTCTAATGTAATACTGAAGTCATATCACTCATGCTCCCCATGTGACCATCGCTCCCCCTAGAACCATTCCTCTGTGCTCATTCTCCAAGCAATTAACTTTTCATCTGATAAATTTCTCCCCCTTTGTCATCAATGGAAAAGGTATATTTCCATCTATGGCTTCTCCTCCTAACTGAACTGTCCTTGGGGATACTCCCACTGACTGAAATCTTCCTGGAACTGATCCTCCAACCTGAACTGTCCTCTTTATGGTGCTTCATCGTGTAAATATAATACATATAAGATAAGCATTCAAAAGCATTCATTTTTTAGTAGAAATTACTTCGAGTCTCTTGAAAAAATACTCAAAGGATTCCCTTGGAAGGAATTTTGTAAATATGTCTGCCAATTTTTATTTTGTGCCCACATATTCAACTCTGATGTTCTTCTCTGCAACCTATTCCCATAGAAAGTGATGCTTTATTGGAATGTGCTTCTTCTTGGAGTGCATCAATGGGTTCTTTGAGATATTGATGGTGCTTGTATTATCACAATAGATTGGAATGGGATCATCATACTCAACATGTATATCTGTCAAAGTTTGTTTCATCCATAGAACCTGAGTACAACATCCTGCTGCTGCAATACACTCTGCTTCAGTTATAGATAAATATATTGATGATTGTTTCTTGCTTAGCCAAGATACTAAAAAATCACCCAAGTAAAACATTTCTCCACTGGTGCTTCATCCCTCATCAATGCAACATTCCCAATCTGCATCTGTGTAGGAAATAAGTGATAGATCCTTTCCTTTTGGATACCATAATCCAAACTCTTTTGTTCCTTTGAGATATCTGAAAATCCTCTTCACTGACAATAAATCTGATTCCTTTGGTGCTGCTTGAAATCGTGCCACCTATTCAGCCGCTTGCATTAAGTCTGGTCTGGATGTTGTCACATATAGTAAGCTACCAATTATTGACCTATATTTCCTCTCGTCTTTAGACTTTGAATCATCATCTTTTCTCAACTTGCAACTTGTTTGCATAGGAGTGGTAACTGATTTGCAATATTCCATTCCAAACCTCTTTAGCATTTCTATGATATACATAGTTTTAGAAATAAAAATTCCTTGGTTGCTTTGACGTATCTGAAGACCCATAAAGAAGGATAGTTCTCCAATTAATGACATTTCAAATTCATTCTACATTACCTTTGCAAATTTCTGGCTTAACTTGTCATCAGTACTTCCAAAAATAATATCATCAATATAAACTTCAATTAACAAAATACCATCTTGAGTTTCCTTGATGTAGAGGTTGTTGTTTGCACTTCCTTTTCTGAACCCTACATGCCATAGATATTTATACCGTCTAGAGTACTATTCTCTAGGATCCAGTTGTTCAATGTAGACTTCTTCTTCAAGTTCCTTGTTCAGAAAAGTTGATTTCGCGTCCATATATGTCCATACTATTCAAGACTCGTCTACACAACTGTCCATAATTTTGACTCATATGTCACTGTACTATCATGAAGTACTACTAAAATTGATTAATCTATCATATTGTACTTTTTATTACTAAATGCACTGAATCTGTCTACTCAAATTCTACAAGCTGCTCGAAGGATGGTTCTCTGGTCTGTCTCAACTACCACATAGACTCCCCCTATCTATTATTCATATTATCTGGGAGTCTCTAAGACGAATGGATCAGAACAATTCATCCTTTGAAGTGTATTCAACATCATCTTAATTAGTAGATTCATGATCTCTTTGAGCTCTTACTTATTTCTTTTTGTCTGTGGATTCGTCTTTCACTACAGTGCCTGAAAGTACAATCTCTTGAACCTATTTTTTATTTACATGTCCTTCTTTTCTTTCAGTTATTTTCCAAACCTTTATGTATCTAGCATTTTTCTTTTTATCTATAGAATTTTCTTCATCTCATTTTATTGTCAATCTTGCGATCTCTGGGACATGGTCTTTGTTCACCTGTTCTCCTTGTTTTCTTATCCATACTTTATTATATCTGATATCAATGTTCTCTTTCATGGAAGTATCGATCATGATTCTACAATCACTAGCTATGTGTCCATAGTTATGAAATTTGTAACATTCAATGTTACATGGGGCCACATAGGAATTTCTTGCTTGAATATTTCTTTTATAATCCCTACAATCTGCAACCTTATGTCCAAAATTAGTACAATAAAAACAATGACCATAAAAGAAATTTTCGTACCTAGGAGTGAGTGATCTTCTTTGTGGTGTAGTCCTTCTGAATTTTTGCCTTGACTGATCATGTTCATGATTGAAGCTACTTTGTGGCTTGAACATGGATTGTCTTCTTGAAGATGTATCTTCAATAGTTTTCTTAGATTCTGGTTGACCATGATTGCTTCCTTTGAGTGCTTCTACATAACTCTTTCTATTTTCTTCATTCTTATTTTCTAGCAACATAGAGTTCTTCTTTTCATTCTGTATAACTGATGTGGATGTTTTTGTCTCTTCAATGTCCTTGTTGATCTTGATGATTTTACTTCTCAATATGACAACTTACTTTTAAATATGCTCAACCTCTTCTTCTTTTTTCATTATCTAAGACTTCATGACTTCTTCTGTTATTTTCTCTTCTTCAAGCTGAGTTCTTAAGTTCTTGATGACATGTTGAGCTTCTTCAAAAATGTGAACACTTTCTTTTTGTTTCATCAATTCTTTCTTGAGTGACTTGTTTTCTTCTCTTAGTTCATCTAAAGAACTAATCAATTCTGCTTCATCATTGTCTTCCTTTTCAATTAGTTTTTCTGTATCATTTCCTTCATTTCATTCTATTTCAAGATGTCCTTGTTTTCCACAATTAAAGAAAAAAAACATACCTCTAGTGATTATGTACTCTTCATCCTTTAAATCTGTTTGACATGGTGAACATAATTCTTCTTTATCTATATCTGCATCTTCTTTGACATTTTTTGAATCTTCGATGGGTGAAGAATATATTTCATGTAAATTATTCCAAAGTTCTTTGGCTGATGAACATTTACCAACCTTTTCTCTTATCGGATTAGGTAATCCTTCCTAGATGAAATTCATTGCTATTTTTTTATTCTTCTTCAATTCCTTCTTGGCTGAAGTCTTTGCCCTTTTTGAACTATCCTATCCTGCAACGACTAATAGCCAAATATAATACCCCTCTGCCTATAAAAATACTTTAGTCCTTCCACTCCATAACTCATACTTTAAAACATTCTAACCATTAAACAATGGTACTCTATTCTCAGAATAATCCATGATCTCCTTCCAGCGGTTAAATTGTTTCCTGAAGGAACTGACTCCAATACCAATTGTTGGATTACTGAGAGGGGGGTGGGGTGAATCAGTAATAGAGAAATTATCCTTTTTAACCACAAAATGAAAGTGGTATATTAATGTAGCATTATCATCCAATAGTTGCAGAGT
Organism: Picea engelmannii; assembly: GCA_009831015.1. Taxonomy (NCBI): domain Eukaryota; kingdom Viridiplantae; phylum Streptophyta; class Pinopsida; order Pinales; family Pinaceae; genus Picea; species Picea engelmannii. Next base: position 1,536,685 of record ML778295.1, on the reverse strand, counting down.
AAATGAACAATGAAAAAATGAGCAATCATACATATACACATTACAACAGTGTTTTTACGTGGAAACCCAAAGTGAGAGAAAACCACATAATTTTTTTTCTTATATGTATTTAAGAATGACATTCATTGGAAGCACCAACTTCCTTTGTTTTCCAACTACAATTGGAAGAAAGCTCCAACCCCCTAGTTTCTCAGGCTACAACCTGAAGGAAACTCAAACTCCCCAAATATCTTGCTAGAAAGAGGCTACAACCCCCTAGTTTCTAAGGCTACAACCTAAGGGAATATCCAACTCCCCAATTCTCTGGCTACAACCCCCTATGTTCTCTATCTACAATTGGAAGGTGGCTACAACCACCTATCCTTGCCTTGTCCAACCTCCCTGACATAGAAGTAGAATGATGGAACCACTGTCACACTATCACTATAAGATATACTATTGTAAACCTATACCAATCAACATGTAATCAACCTGTAACAAACTATACCAATAACTTGTGCCAACATGTACCTGAACATGTACCATAAACAAATGCATCAACCATGCATCAAACCTATACAAATAACCTGTCACAACAACCTGTCCAAATAACCTATAATCAACATGTACCATAAACAAGTGCATCAACCATGCACCAACTTGTACCTCAACCTGTACCATCAATGGGTGCATCAACCATGTACCAAATATGTACCAATCGTGCATCAAATACACATAAACTATGACTCATCAATATGTACCAACTTCATCAACTATAGACCTCATGTATGTGCCAACTCATCAACTACTTGTCTCAACCATCTACCCAACATGTACCTCAACCAAAAAACACTTATCAATTTCACCATCCAAATCTGATTTGTAACTATGTAATAGACCTAGTGTATATGATCACATACCTACAAACCTTCATTAACTTTACCAACAATAGACTAACATTTTCATCAAACTTTACTTTAGTCTCACATGACTAATTTTGGATTAGCCAACAACCCTAACTTGAAATAATCATAACTATGTACCTTTAATGAATAAAGATCTTAAAATAGTACACAATATTCTCTAGTGTCTTTTATACAATTCATCCAAGTTTCAATACTTGGAACCTCTCAGAAAATGAGTTATAGAAAAAATGGCATACCTTGTTAAATTTGGCTTATTCTAGAGAGAACACTTTTAGGGCCTGTCCCGCATGGAATATTTGTTGTATGGATATGAAAATTGTACAAAGTATAATAACGAATGTACTCCAACCAATACATTTTTTTCTTACTTAATTTGTATCTTTTATGAAGAATTTATAACTTTTTTACCCGAAACACCTGTTTTAGACTAGTTTCAGGACTAGCCACAAACCCTATTTTCCATGGAGTGTAACTCCAAAAATACAATGACCCACAAGTGGAAATTTTCATCACATCTACTTGTATATGTTTCCTCACTGACCTCCCAATTTCATGGTCTGAATCATTCTAGAAAAAACATTATTGCGAAAATGATGAGTTGGCGTGTAAATAACATACCTTAGAAAGCATCATCAAAATAATTTATCCTCCCTTGAATTTTAGTCTTCTTTACTTCACCTTCCCTCTGAAATTTGGCTTAGATATCCTTTGGTTACCTCAGTCACTTGTAGATATTCAATATTCTCAAGTGTGATTAAAAATGAGAGACCCTTTCCTCTTATTTATACTTTCATGTAGCTTCCTCAAGGGGTTACCTTATAACCATATTAACCCACTTTCCTTATTTTAGGGCTAACACACTTCTAATCACTTGTCCACTTAGTAATTTCTCCAATAAATTTATTATTTAAATAATTTATTTTGTATCCACTTTGACTTACAGTACACTCATCACTTCACTTTATTATTTAAATTACCTTCTAGCCATCTTAACCCACTTTCCTTATTTTAGGGCTAACCCACTTCTAACCACTTGTCCACTTAGTAATTTCTCCATTAACTTTATTATTTGAATAATTTTTTTTGTACCCACTTTGACTTATAGTACACTCATCACTTCACTCTATTATTTAAATAATTTCTTCTTTGCAACCACTTTGACGACTTTGACCTTTTGGGGCTTCTAGATGACTCATGAGGGTTCTCCAACTTCACATGGCCATAACTCTCTAACTGTGAGGAGTTATGTGGCGTTCTGCATACCACCAGAAATGGAATGACATGTACTATCCATCCAAAATAGTCATAACTTCAAATATATTAAAGCTCATACCATTATGCATAAAAAAAACTTGGGTCCATTACCCAAACCTTTGTGCTACTGGATTTCGCTACCGAACTTTCTTCAAGGGTTGACATCAATGACAACCAACCCAAATATTCAAAAATAGTAATAAACTACAATTTGTAGTGTTCTAATTGGATTCCATGTGTAACCAATAGTGTGCTACCATGTTTCATGAGATAAGTGGTTGGCATGTAAAGTAATCTGATTGGTTGAAGATGCACCAATAATTAATTGTCGTGTGGAAAGATACCATTTGTTGACGATGTGAAATAAGAAACTTAGGATAAAAAGGTTAAGGGAGGAAGTGAATGATAAAGGAGGAATAAGAAGAGATAAGTGGGGGAAGGAGTGATGGTGGGTTGTTGGATGTGTAGTATGTTGAGTTGGAGAGGTGAGGGGGTAAGGGATTCCATGAGTCCGTGAACCCAAGAATGAGTAAATACTTGATGGTGAGACCCTTTAAAAATAATCTAAGTATGATGAGAGGGGAGGATGGAGTATGGTAAATTAGGAGGGGGAGATATAAGGAGGGAGGAGGGAGAGGAGGCAGGAGGGAGAAGTGGGTGTGAGGGAATGAGGAGGGTGATGGGGTAGAGAAGTGAGACCAACCGCTAAAGTGAATCAGGAATAAAGTGATGTATGGAGTAAGGGGAAGTATCAGAGAGATAAGGAGAGGAGTGTTAGAATAAGGAGATGAAAGAAGAGTAGAACATAACAAGTGTCGTGAGTGAAGTCACGATGCTATAATAAGAATAAAATACATGGTTCTTGAACCCACGAAGATTCAATAAAACATGGGTTATGAACCCGAGAAATTAAAGAAAAAATTATGTTTGGAGTGATGTTACAAGAAATTTTTCCTTACTCCATTCAATTTGCTTGGATGGCCTTCCATTTCCCTATGCAAACTTCAAGTTCCCTTTTTGTGCCTTCCAGAGCCAAAAATCATATTTTTCCACATATATGTGCCCTATCAGTTAATACACAGGTTGGTCCACTACAGCTCGCTTACATCGGGTTTTTTGTCAAAATTAAAAATTATGTCAGGTTTCCATGACATGTCACGCGATCCATGATCCTTGAACTTCCATATACTAGAAACGCTCTGAATCAATAGTTCAGTGCCATTTGAAGGCTATAAATTGAGCCATATCTAAGCCTTGATGGATTTAACAATTCAACTTTGAGAGCAAAGACACTCTTGAGAAATTTTACTTCATATTGAGCCTGCATCCCTTTGTCCTTAAAAGTTTGAACTCCTTTTTCAATCCCCAAGCTCTTCCTTCTTTGTGATGGAGAACCACATTGAGTCTTATATATGCGTTTTCCTTTGGTAGAGGATTGAAGTGGTGGAGGCCTAGCTGGAGGGACTTAGTTTCTCAGTTTCGGTATGTGTTGTTACATAAGTTTGTCACCTATGTACTTTTGTTAATTATTTTAATAGAAATACTATTGTCTCATCCAATTGATATCTTGCAAATATATGAATTATTATTCCATGGGCGTATTTGTCATGTATTCTAATGGATTATGCTAATCTATATGCTAACATTATATATTATCACCATGTGTTTGTGTATCTTAGTTGTTGAGGACAATTTTTAGGTATAAAGCTTTGGGTTGCATGCTCAACGGTGGTCTTCCTCGAACATTCAGACGAGGTAGGCTCTTGACCTTGTCTTGTTACCATTTCATTTATATAGCATAATCGGGATTAGATTTTATTTTTACATGTCATTCCATCTGTTGTGGTGTACCCCTAGCCATAGAGATATTTTCCTCGTAAGATAATTGGTGACCATACTTGGGATTAGAGATTTTCCTATGAACACTTTCCTCATGGAAAACCTCCCTCTATCCTTTGTTGTGTCATCTAGAGTGAGTCAATTTTATAGTATGGGAAACCCATTGAATGGAGTTCCTTTGTTTAAGGCCAACATATATCCTGACATGAGTAACCCTTATCATTTCACTTTCTCCTCGCAAGTGACTTCCTCGGTCATGATGCCCTTACAACCTTTTATGAATCAGTTTGGAGGAGGATGATATCCTACCAAATAGGGCCATGGTGTATACCGGAACCCTGCTTGTCCTGTGATCTCTCAAAAGCAGTCTTTCCCGGGACCTTGGTCTTTGATGTTGCAACCAACCATTTCATGTCTTGCTGGAAGCACAAGTCTAGTCACTGCAAGTCATACTGGAATTATATCACCAACCTCTTCTATTCATATCGGAGATAAGTCAAATGCCTTGGAAATTCATGTTGAAAACATGCAAATAGCCACTGCAACTCATGTTGGGGGCATAACTCTAGTCACTACTAGTCACACTTGAAAAACATCATAAACCTTTACAAGTCATGTTGGATATCATCTACTAGCCTTTGCAAGTCATGTTGGGATCATGCCACCAAAAAATACAAGTCATGTTAGGGGAATTAATATGATTGAGAAGCCTAGATGTATAGGACATTTCTGCCAGGGCAATTTTTCTACAGATTTTTGGGTCCTAAACTTATGGGGTCATTTTTAGGCCCTAAACAACATTTTTTGGGCCCACCATAGTCACACTATAGGTTTTATCTGGAGTGTGATGAGAAAATGTGTAGTCCTCAGATAAAACTTTCCAAGGAGATATCATGCACCCAAAATGAAGATCATATCAAAATGTTACGCGCTTGGGAAGGTCATGTATAAACTACCCCCATCGGGGCTCGTAAACCTTTTGGTGTATCATCTTCCGGGGTTAGGGTTTTGGATTTTATTTATGTTAAAAATTTCTTTGGTGCCTCATTTTAAACATAATATTCATCTTCTTATCAATGATCATATCCATCACATCTCTTCTCATATATAAGCTGCTACCATTCTAGTGAGTTCATTCACTCTGTATTTTTACAATTTTTATACATTTATGTCATTAATAAAAATCCTGCATTACTATATCTCTATTTCTATTGCAAGATCTATGCATATTTTATTGTTATATTTCCACCCTCATTTCATTCTAAAAACAATCTGGATTATATGGTGATATGATTCATATTTGAGAATGTGATCACAAGGTTTGGCTACCTAGAAGTGTTGATGAGAGATTAGGGTGCACTCTCACTAAAGAATTTATGATCCACCACCATAAGAATACACCATATCACATGCAAGCCAATGGCATGGTTGAAGCATTGAACGAGATATTAGAGTATGTGTTGAAAAATGTTTGTAAAATGCAGTGTGATGATTGGGATCATTGAATTCTTGCAGTAGTATGGGTATATAGAACGACTTGTAAATTATTGACTAAGAATACACCTTTCAGGTTGGTCTATGGTAAGGAGGCCATGATTCCCTTAGAATTTGTGGTAATAAGTTTGAAAATTATTCTCACGACATTTATGTCAGACGACCAATCCCTTCAGAATTGGTTGTATGAGCTATTAGAAGTTTAATGGGACTAATTAATTGTGGGTCACAACCAATTGATCAATAAGTGAAGACATCAGGCCTAACATGACTACAATAATCGATGCACAATTTTATAGATTATATATTTGGTATTATTATATGACACCAAGTTTCTAAAGAACCTTATCAAACTTTGCATGTGTTTGTTAGGAACCTTTAGATTGGTATACATTAGTGAAGTAGGCAAAAAAATGTTGCCAATGTTGTACGGTCAACCCCTGAAAGGAATAATTGATGGCAGTCGGCTGAAGGCATATTATGGCCCACAAGGGTGGAGTGTGCATTGAAATAATAAAGTTTTAGATCCATCATAGAATAGGAGTAATGTAGGTAGGTATAAAGGTAGGTATAATTATGCAGTAAAGTAGTAGGATAGAACAGGGTTTAGTAGTCCAAAAGATAGGAAAATTTGGTACTTGCAAAGATTTGAAAGATTCAAAAAATTGTGCAAAGTAACTACTAATGTACAAACTATAGGCTAGGACATTTAGATCTCAAGGTTGAGTGATTATACACATAGGGTTCTGAAGCAACGAAGGGTTAATAAATCAATCTAAGATTGCTCACACCGACATGAGGGATGATGATCTAAAAATGAAGAAGACTTGTATTCTTGAAATTATTTGCAAGATTTAATTTATGTGTTAAAATGAAAATGGATCAATTTGCAACACAACTTTTATGGAAAATTACTCATTCAAGATGCATATAAACAACAATAATAAACAGTGAACAAAAAACACATAACACAACAAATGATAAAGGAGTTCACCCCTCTCTTGGGCTACATCTCCTAGTCCAGCTTCCAATGGATCTTTTGTATTATTTTCTCAAAGTGCTCAAAAATGTGCTTTACAATGCTCAAAATGCCAAATAGATGGCTCCAATGGCTCCAGAACGTCCAAAAACCCCTAGTTGGGATTTTTTGGCACCTCGTTTGGCCTAAAATTGAAGAAGATAGGCTTCCTGGAAGTTCCCCTTCAAACTTGTTGTCTCTGGATCGCCAAACTGCACCCTTGTTGGACCAACCTAGCCCCCACGTGTTTTTATGCATTAAAACCTAGCACCGGGCATAACCGCACAAACCATGCAAATTGTAGGATGGTTATGGGCGTGCCTAGCCCCTAACCGCCAAGGATGTGGTTGTGTGACCCATGTGACCGCACGCAAGTCCAAAAATGGGCTCCGTTTCCAAAAGAAAATGGATAATGGACAAGTGGCAGGTCGTTGGTTGTAACCGTTTGAACCACAATACAAAACGCACATGCATACGGTGTGACCACGGGTCATATGGTAACGTTATATGCGATCGGGGGCTGGGGCTAAGCCCCAGCCCGGACCTTGTGCCAACCATACACATATGAAAATTTAAATATATTCAAAACCATTTATATAACAAAGCTCATATGGTGGCGTGTCGGTTGGTGGCCCTTCCCAAGTCTCTTCCCCTACCGGGAGGTCGCGGGGTCGAGTCCTGTCGGTTGCAAAGCTTTTAAACCACCAACCAGGTGACACGTAGCGACCATTAATTGGGCCACATGTCACCATAGTATTAGCCACCAGGATGCCACTTCTCAGCAGCTCATTCATACACTTAACTACCAACTTTCTGCCACTCATCTCTACCACGTGTCGTACGAACATGCCACGTTATCATCCGTACGGACTGTACAGTCAACATCCCTTTTTTATTTCCTGTTTGTCATTTTGAACAGAACATGATATCTCTCTCTCTCGATGTCTGTTTGAACCCAAACAAGTTTTGTTGGGTTCATGACGACGAGGCCTATGCTCCTATTTGATTTGAAGTGATTCCGAGCACTTTGAATTTTTGAGCAAAATTTGATCCCCTAGATCACACCTCCCCATTGGAAAGATTTTGGACCTCCAAAAGACTATTTTCAGTCTATCTGAAGATGAGGGTATAGATCCCTCACCTTTCCAACCTCAATCCACTTGGATTTTCTTGGATTTGTACCTTTAAGACCAACTCAAAGATACTTCACATTTCCTCATTTTGAAGTTCACATTCTCCTATCAAGGATTGTGTCTTCATGCAGTTCTGTAAGATATTTTGGGGATAAATCCTCTATAGAAGGAATCTGAACATGCTCTCCTTGATCATCAATTAAAGGAGGCTCATACAATTTCCAATTCTCAATATTAACAACTGCATACATTTGCATATAAGGAGGCAAATCTAAATGAAAGGCATTGTTACCAATCTTGTCAATAATCTTGAAAGGACCATATTGAATTAGTTTTAGTTTTTTACCTTCTCCTTTAAGCCTCTCCTTACTAATGTAAATCCAAAATTCATCTCCAACTTAGAAACTGTGATCAACACGATGTTTGTCATGTCTCGTTCTGTACTTGGTTTGACTCTTTTCCAACTTCTCTTGTACCATTGGATGTATCGACTGAATTTGTTCAATGAACTTTTCTGCCCTATCAATGTCATATTGACCATCAATAGAAATATCCTTCCCAAAGATAAAATCTAAAGGAGATTTGGGCAAGTAGCCAAAACATGCTTCAAATGGTGATGTCTGATTTGAAGAGTGCTTATCTCGATTGTAAGCATGTTGAATGTAGTGTAAATGCTCATCTCAAAGTTTAGGATGCTTGCTGCAATAACCACGAAGAAGATGCACCACTGTTCTATTTACCACTTCTGTCTGACCATCAGTTTGTGGATGAAAAGTTGTGCTCTTTTTCAGTTTGGTGTCCATGAGTGCCCATAAACTCGACCAAAAACTTCCAACAAATCGAGAATCCTGATCAGAAATAATGGATTTAGGCAATCCAAAGTGCACCCAAACATTTTGAAAGAACATTTGTGCCATTTTCTCAGCTGTAACCTTCTTCTTACAAGGCATCAAAATATGCATTTTGCTAAATCGATCAACCACAACATAAATATAATCATGATTTCGTCTAGACATAGGTAGACCTCCTACAAAGTCCATAGAAATACTTTCCCAAGGACGAGAAGGAACCGAAAGTGGAATATAAAAACTCAACTTTCGATTGCTAGGTTTACTTGTGGCACATAATGAACATCCTCGAACATATCTCGAAACACTTTCATTCATTTTAGGCCAATAGTAGTACCTTTGGAAATTAGCCATTGTCTTGCCTACACCAAAGTGACCAGCAATAAGAGAAGAATGGGCTTCTCTTATTATGTTGATTCTTTCACCCTGTGGAATACATAGCTTGCCAACATGATACAAAAGATTATCATGCACATGGTAATCCAATTCCTCAACATGGTTAGAATGACACAAAGTCTCATATACTTCTTTAAAATCAGTATCTAAAGCATATTTCTCAACATAACTCTCATGCATGATAGGACTATGCTTAAGAATAATTGAAGCACTAATAATAGATCTTGAAATCATATCAGCAACTTTGTTATAAATTCCCTTATTATACCTGATGACCAAGTGGAACTATTGTAGAAAACCCATCCATCTGAAGTGCCTAGCTTGTTGTAGCTTCGTTTGTGATTGTAAGTATTGCAGTGGTTGATGATCTGTGTGGACAATGGTTTCTTTCCCCAACAAATAATGTTTCCATTTTTTCACACTTTGTACCAATGCATATAACTCCTTATCATAAGTAAGATAGTTAATCAAGGCACCATTAAAAGTTTTAGAATGAAAACAAATGGGCTTACCATGTTGTAGAAAGACTGTTCCCATTGCATAATTGCTTGCATCTGTTTGGATTTCAAAGGGTTGTCTTAAATTTGGAAGTGCAAGAACTGGCGCTGAACTGATCTTCTCTTTCAAAGTATCAAAAGCCTTCTATTGCTTGTCTCCCCATTGGAAAACTTGCTTGACACTTTTCACTGCATGTAATGGAGCTACAATGGAAGAAAAGTTAGCAATAAACTTTCTCCAATATTGGACTGCTCCCAAAAAACTTCTTACCTCTGTCACATTGTTGGGCTTAGGCCATTCCAATATGAATTTGACCTTGGAGGGATCAATTTTTAATTTGCCTCCACCAACAATATGCCCTAAGTAAATAAGTGAAGTCTTTCCAAACTCACATTTGGACATCTTCAAAAACAACTTTTCCTTTCTCAAAACATC
>ML778295.1:1511170-1526001 GCA_009831015.1 Picea engelmannii | reverse complement strand
CTCTTTTTCTTGTCGAGTTACATTGAGATTATTGTTACTTGAAGAACTAGTACTTGCAATAGAACCATTACCTTGATAACCCATGGTTGTGATCTTTGTTTCATCACCCAAATCAAAACCTAAATCATGTTGTATGGTTGCAGTAGTCTTTGACTTCCCTTTGTTGCCAAACTTTTTGGGTCTTCTTTCAGATGAAGTTTCCAACAATGGTCTTCATCATGGCCATCTTTTGAACAATGTTTGCATGTGAATTTTTCTACCTCTTTCTTAACAACAACGTTCTTTTTTCCATTGCCCTTGAACTTCCTCTTTCCTTTGTCTCCATGACTAAAAGGCTTCTTGTTACTCTCATGAGTTTCATTCCTTCCTCTTGCTTCCAAATGAGTGGCCTGAACACAAACTTCATCTAGATTTGAAGGATTGAACATGAGTATTGTATGTCTCAAATAACTATGTAAAGCTCCAATGTATTTAAGTAAAGTTTCTTGAGAAGACAAATCTACTCCTAAAAGCAAATCTCTTCTCCTAAATTCTTGAGTAAAGATTTGCACATTTTGTCCTTTAGCTTGTCTAAAATTTTGCCAATCCATAGTAGCTTTTTGCATATATGCCAATGGGTAAAATTGTTTTTTAATTGCAACAATAAAATCATTCCAAGAGGTTAATATTTTACCATGTTTCTTCATGTCCTCCTGAGTCTTGGATTCCCACCAAATGAGTGTTGCACTATCCAATCTTAAAGAAGCAAGCTAAATCTCAGTTTCATCATCTTGAATTTTTTGTATCCTACAATACACCTCAATCTGATGAATCCAATTATCTAATTTCTTAGCATTTACTTCTCCATTGTACATTGGCAATTCGAATTTAATATCAAGCTTTAAAAAAGGAATTTGTGAAGGAGTTTTACCATGTCCTTTTGGAGAATTTGGAAGAGGTCTTGAATCGGTAGAAGAAGAAGAAGATGGAGGTGAAGATGGTGGAGAAGCACCATTCCCTCCATTTCCATTTGGAGTTTTATTACCACTGTCTCCCTTGTGCTTTGAAGGGTTGGAGCCTTCACCTTGCAACCTTGTATTCCTTTCCATCAATATTTTCATCATTTCTCTCATTTCCATGACATCCTTTCTGAGATCTTCATCTTCTGTAGGAATATGTTCATGACTGTCTTCATGAACCATACTTGGTGAATGCCTCCTTGAAACTTGCAGTGATGATATAATATTCCTCCTTGAAGGATGTGAACTTGGCTCTACAAGTTGACCTTATCCACTTGTGAGTTTCAACCTTGTGAGCATCAAAAAACAAAACACTTGCAAATAATCAAGTCTTCAAAAACCTATGCTCTGATACCAACTTGATTTAAAAATGAAGAAGACTTGTATTCTTGAAATTATTTGCAAGATTTAATTTATGTGTTAAAATGCAAATGGATCAATTTGCAACACAAATTTTATGGAAAATTACTCATTCAAGATGCATATAAATATAAACAATAAACAGTGAACAGAAAACACATAACACAACAAATGATAAAGGAGTTCACCCCTCTCTTGGGCTACATCTCCTGGTCCAGCTTCCAATGGATCTTTTGTATTATTTTCTCAAAGTGCTCAAAAATGTGCTTTACAATGCTCAAAATTCCAAATAGATGGCTCCAATGGCTTCAGAACATCCAAAAATCCCTAGCTGGGATTTTTCAGCACCTCGTTTCGCCAAAAATTGAAGAAGATAGGCTTCCTGGAAGTTCCCCTTCAAACTTGCTATCTCTGGATCGCCAAAATGCACCCTTGTTGGCTCAACCTAGCCCCCACGCATTTTTATGTGTTAAAACCCAGCACCAGGCGCAACCGCAAAAACCATGCAAACTGTAGGATGGTTATGGGCGCACTTAGCCCCTAACCGCCAAGGTTGTGGTCGTGTGACCCATGTGACCGCGCACAAGTCCAAAAATGGGCTCTGTTTCCAAAAGAAAATGGATAATGGACAAGTGGCGGGTCATTGGTTGTAACCATTTGAACCACAATACAAAATGCGCATGCATACAGTGTGACCATGGGTCATATGGTAACTTATATGTGACCGAGGGCTGGGGCTAAGCCCCAGCCCAGACCACATGCCAACCATACACATATGCAAATTTAAATATATTCAAAACCATTTATATAACAAAGCTCATACGATGGCGCACCAGTTGGGGGCCCTTCCCAAGTCTTTTCCCCTGCCTGGAGTTCGCGGGGTTGAGTCTTTCCAGTTGCAAAGCTTTTAAACCACTGACCAGGTGACACGTGGAGGCCATTGATTGGGCCACGTGTCACCATATTATTAGCCACCAAGATGCCACATGTCAGCAACTCATTCATCAACTTAACTGCCAACTATCCGCCACTCAGCTCTACCATGTTTCGTACGAACATGCCATGTCAGCATCCGTACAGACTGTATGGACTGTACAGTCAACATCCCATTTTTTTTCTTGTTTGTCATTTTGAACAGAATGCGATATCTCTCTCTACCGATGTCTGTTTGAACCCAAATGAGTTGCGTTGGGTTCATGATGATGAGGCCTACGCTCCCGTTTGATTTGAAGCGATTTCGAGCACTTTGAATTTTTGAGAAAAATTTGATCCCCTGGATCAGATGAGAAGAGTCATGGAAACCCATCCTAAAAGGCACATCAGTGATACAACAATATAGTACGATTTGGGCCACAATAGATCATGACAACATGGGGATTAGGGACAAGTATCACCTTAGGTACATTCAGTGGGTCATAATCACGATAGGTTGGAAATCAGAGGCCCAACAAAAGAAATAGCCATGAGGGATTTAAACTAACCACATGGCTATTTATATCCCCCATGGACAACTACAAATTACTTTTCTAATAGAAATACCATTGCATTATTAGTGTTTCGAAGAGTAGGGTGTGGACCAAAAACAGAAAAGGGGTTTGACCAAAGGAGAGAGTAGCATTATAAGTTTTTCTTAAGGATTCCCAACAACGATGGTTACTTATAATAGGAGAGAAGCATGTTCTTGGCTCTGGGAAACGAAGAAACCCAAAGATGAATAGTAGAACTCCCAAGAGAGTTACACATTTGAGATAGTATCTTGGGAAAGGGAACCAACCTACATTTGTTGTACTACAACAATCGAGATGCCACACAATTCCATAAAATAGGCTTCAAAGATTATGAAAATGTCACCTTGAATCCCACAGAGAAAGATCTACTGATCCTATTTGTTGGAGTTACTTCATACACACTTAGGATTTATTTTTCCTAAGGTTATTCCTTGTTTATTAGTCATAATTAGTCATTATCTAGTCTCCTATATTTTAGGGGAGAATATTCCACCTGGAGAATATTCTCTTTCAGTTGACACTTTAGTTTGACTAGTTGAGTTGAGTTTAGATGTTGCATTGGTTTTTTCACCATGCAACATTGGGATCATCACCAACTCACTACTCTTTGTTCAGTCAGTTAACTGAAGACTAGTTGACTAGTTAACTCAGCTAGGTGGCATTTCACTCCCATAACTGCCTGAGAGACTAGACTAGGTAGCAGTTTACTCTTGTAATTGTTGGTGTGTGTCCAGATCAATCTAGACCACCACTACGACTCATTAGTTACTCATTTGTTCTATATATATTGTAAATTATTCACTCTTTGAGTGTGAAATATGGTTAATGAGAATTATTCCATTCTTTCTATCTTGCTTCTTCTTTCTTAATTTCTCTCTATAAATGTGTGTAGTATTTTCTAGATAGATCTATTCTGTGTAGGTTCAACACATTTACATGGTATCAGAGCCGACAGACTGCTAAAAAAAAGCTACACCAAATCATTTTTTGCAGGTACAAAATATTGAAGACAACAAAAGATGGATTATTCACCGGAAATACTTCTCACGCCTCATAACTATTTGGAATGGAAGCCAAAAATTCTGCTTCATCTTAGATGCATAGGCTTGTACCGAATTACTATGGAAATGGAAGTAGAGCCTGATTCTGTCGATGAGAAAAATGACTTTCTCAATAGACAAGATATGGCCATAGGAAGTATCGGCATGTTTGTTTCTCTCGAACTTTTCCATCAAGTATATGAAGAATCACAAGGATTAACTCCAAATGAATTATGGACCAGATTGGAGGTTCTATTTGGGAATAAAGAATATTGTGAAGATTTCATGCAGGAGGTCGAATAGATAGAGCCAGAAGGGAAGCCATCAGAAGATCAAGCCTCTTATTATAAAGAGTCTTCTACAAAAGTATTTGCAGAAATTTGTATTCCAATAATTGAAGATGATGTCTACTCCATTTCATATTTATTTTATGAAATTCATGTGGAAGATATATGGCATGCATCTCAGGAATCACATGCAAACAGTTTTGCATGCACCATGCATGCATGTAAGGAGACAAAAAGAGAGCCGCACACATCAGACACCATTCTGATATTTTCTGAGAAATTTTTGTAGAAACAAATTGGATATTTGAATTCCTCTCAGGAAAATATCCAATTTCAAAAAAAAAAATCGTCCAAAACAGAGCTCAGAAACTGAAGTTATGATTGTTTCAAAATCAACAAAATTTCAACTTTTTTCCAGAAACGACCGTATGGTTTTCAAAATTTCATCCAAAATTTATTTGGACATTATTCATTACAAGAAGATAAAGTGGATATGTGTGGAAATATCAATGATGCATATACTTCATTAGATTTGTGTAAACATCTACATCTTCAACAAAATCTTCAAAGAGCACAAACTTGCACAATTGCGAGGTCTTCTTGGATTGAAGAACATGGTTTCTTAGCAACTACCTTTTGTTCCTTACCATTTTTTATTTTATGCATTATAATTTGAGGGGGGGTTTTGTTCCCATGAGTTTTTCCATCTTTCCTCATTTATTTCAGTGTATCTTTTGTATTTGGGTGCCTAACATGGCCTCGTAGCCGGGACCCATTCTTTATTTTCACCATAGTGATGTTCAGGGGGGTGTTGGAGTTACTACGCACACACCTAGGATTTATTTTTCCTAAGGTTATTCCTTCTTTATTAGTCATAATTAGTCATTATCCAGTATCCTATATTTTAGAGGAGAATATTCCACCTGGATAATATTCTCTTTCAATTGACACTTCAGTTTGACTAGTTGAGTTGAGTTTAGATGTTGCATTGGTTTTGTCACCATGCAACCTTGGGATCATCACCAACTCACTACTCTTTGTTGAATTAGTTAACTAAAGACTAGTTGACTAGTTAACTTAGCTATGTGGCAGTTCACTCCCGTAATTGCCTGAGAGACTAGACTAGGTGGAAGTTTACTCTTGTAACTGTTGGTGTGTGTCAAGATCAATCTAGACCACCAATATGGCTCATTAGTTACTCATTTTTTCTATATATATTATAAATTATTCACTCTTCGAGTGTGGAATATGGTTAATGAGAATTCTTCCATTCTTTCTATCTTGCTTCTTCTTTCTTAATTTCTCTCTGTAAATGTGTGTAGTATTTTCTAGATAAATCTATTCTGTGCAGGTTCAAAATATTTACACTACTACCATGGATCACCCCTATTTTTTATTTTGTTAGTCTGATGCTACTGGTTTTCCCCCATAATGAGTGCATTTTTCCTCATCTTCAACAACATTAGTAAACCCAATAGTGACATGAAGAAGATGAATAACATGCTCATTGGAAATATCACCCTAGCCAGTGACCCAAAGGTCACTAGGGTGATGACACAACGTCCGAGAGGAAGGACTTATCCTAAATGACATAGTTGTTTTTGGACAACATGATGTAGGAATAACATCCCTAGAAGGTCCAGACTGATATGATGAGAGAGAGGAAAATATCCCCAACGAATGAAGGTATACTTCACATTTAGAATACGTGGATGTTTTACATATTATAGGCCCTATGCATGGCTACCACACCAGCTAATATTAACATATTATACCTAAAGTGGAAATGCTAGAATAATTCCACCAGTTTGGATCAATAGTTATAGAACTTCATCACTGATCTAATATCAGTGAAACCATAAATTTCCTTTGTCACATCGTAAGAAACTTTGTTGGCCCAAGGATGAGCCAAATAATAGTGTTGGGGGGCTGTTGGGACCCTAAGGTTTTACCAAGATTATGTGTGTGACACAATTCTACATACACATGGGCCCATGTGTTTGCAACGTGCGACACCAAGATGCATTGCTTGTGACATCTAGGGATCTACTGTGTGGGATAAAACCATTTTGTATTTTGTGCAAAGACTTGGAGAGATTGCATGCATGCCAAATTATCAAATATATTCAATGATTATAATCGTTTTTGTAACAAGCCAATTGTTCATGGTCGAAGTTGTGGGTGAACTGGAAAGGTTGTTATGATTTCAAAATTCCATGGGACATAGGGGGAATGCATGCGGATATGTAAGGGTTGGGTTTTTGTTCACTAAGAGTTCATTATTATTAATCTAGTTCTAGATGAATTAGAGCTCCAATTATGCATTGTATTATTTCTTGTTATTTTCATAGACGTAATGTGAATAGGAGAGAGAAAGTGGATCTAGATTTGAGTGCTTTTTCTCCTCTGGTTTTATTTTGAATGCATTTTACGAATGCTTTGGCATCTATAGCAATTGTATCTAAATGTTGTTATTATTAATAAATAAATATTGAAGAACATTCGATCTTTGTATCTTTTATATTCTAGTTTGAATGTATGTTTGTTACTTATTATTTTTTTCAACACTTAGATGAATGTTATGAATGAATGTGACTAAGTTTTTCTTTTCTAGGTTAGGTATCACTTGTGTTACCCTTGATAAAAAAAGTCAAAATGAGTCAATATACAAAACTTTGAAAAGAAAATTGCTTTCCTATAAAATTGTATCAATTACTACTAGTCTACATAAGGTTTAGATTCAAATTTTGTATAAAATTTATTAGAAGAGGATCTAATTAATGTACATATTAAGGATCAAGTAGAACTTATTAAATATATGTGAAAGCAACAAAAGAATGAAAATCATAATATAAGGTTGTTGAGTACTACCAATGGGACATTTTGATTTTTCAATTCAATAATTCATGTAGAACTATTTCTTAGAATTTAAAGGAGTAACAATTATCTTTCCTTTGTTACGAGAGCTATCTCTTATAATAAATAAAAATTGATTTGAAATATTCATTATATAGTATATTTTTTTTCATGTTTATTAATCTTTAGAAAACTTAAAAAGGAAAATATTATAACACATTTAAAGTTCATTGAAAGGTTGTCGGGCCATCAATTCGGAGGGTTTTTCCATACCAAATAGGCGAGAGTCTAATTTTAATTCTTCACTATGATTAACACCTACCGTTGAAACCTTAGTATTTTTCCATGTGAATAGAATTGGAACTAGACAAAGGGTGAACTTGTACAGTTGATTTAGCTCCCAATATTAGGTCATTAACAAAAAACTCACATTTAGATAGTGAGGTTCCAAATCCTAATATAGATATTGAACATTCAAACCTTCAAGATTTGGAAAATATCAAACATAACCTTGATACTAAAATTCCATATGAAATATGAATTGAGGAGGTTAAAAATATATATATGGATAGTGTAGGAATATGCCAGAAAAATTAGTACCTTGCATGATGCTCCATTACTTCCTCAAATAAGGATTTCTACTCAAGTAGTTACTTAGACTAGAGAACAAATTTTAGTCCATATATGGACGATTTAGTTGAATTAACATTACAATATATTTCATAGCCTTATTTAATCCATATATGGATGATTTAGTTGAATTAACATTACAATGTATTTCATAGCCTTTAAACCTAATTACTCAAACACAAAATCTTGCCACATCCCCTATAGTAACTAATTTTTTTTAAAGTCCTTCAAAATCATATTTAGATTCAGAAAATTAGGAACTAGTTCTATTTTCTCAAACATGGCTAACAAAAATAATAGGATCAACCCTAGTTAGCATGATATGACTTGGCACTTCTTTGTTAGATGCATAATTGACCTGAGCATCCTAAGATCCCTTTTCCTAAATTTGATCCCCATCTATTTGGTCCTCTAGAAGATCACATAAAGAAATTATCCTAGAAACTAGATTGATGAATGTACAACATGAGGATGTAGTATGTTGGTTATTCCAATATACGTCTAAAAAAATCCTCCACTTGGTACTTTCATCTACCTGCTAGATCAGTAACAACATGGGGTGATTTTCAAGAGGCCTTTTTGGATAAATTTGGGGAAGAAACTACTAAAGAAGTCTTAATGGTTAAATTGTTTTCATTGGTTATAGGTACTGAAAAGATATTTAAGGAAATCAATCAAATATTCAAAATAGTCATCAATAAATTTAAGATAGACACTCAACCTACTCAATAAATTCAAATAGAAGTTTATGAAAATGCCTTACCATCCCCCATTTTCATGTTCATAAAACGAGCAAGAAAGAATACTTTATATTTAAACACTGAGGAGTCTAAGAAGGTATAATTTTAATTGATGGGATGTAAGTAAAGTCATACAACATTTCAAAGATATTTTACAACCAAAGAAAAAAATAATCTTTCCTAAAACTAAACAAAGAAAAACCATAGAGGGAAAAGAAAAATATCCCATGGATATGGATAACTTACAACAAATGATTAAACATTTAACAAATGACATCACATATATTAAAATAAGTTTTGGAAAAGGTAATTTAAACAACATCCATATAGACTAGTCTTTAAAAGGCCCATAACACAAAAATATATCAAAACCCACTTGCAAATTTTAATATTGACCTAGAGGGCATAGATATGGAGAAAAATTGTAACTACCATCAAGATGATCATTAAGGAATTTTTTATCTACAATGGATAAATGTTATGATTTTGGTGGCCAACAATTTTCTGGATGAATGGATCCAAACATAAGAATCTATTGATCACATAGAGTGAAATATAGAAAAATAATTTGTGGAACAATTTAGTGAAACATGTACTATTCTTTAGGACATGCTTCCTACTATAAGGAGAGCACCCTCTAGTAGAGGTTTTTGTGGAGGATTTTACTATCACAAAATTTGGAAAGAGTTTCAAAAAAACCTCTACTACAACCTCCTCTATTGGTTGTGGAATTTTTAGCGGATGTTTCATATAACTAAAAA
This sequence comes from Picea engelmannii, assembly GCA_009831015.1. Lineage (NCBI taxonomy): Eukaryota > Viridiplantae > Streptophyta > Pinopsida > Pinales > Pinaceae > Picea > Picea engelmannii. The sequence goes on along the minus strand of ML778295.1, from coordinate 1,516,821 downwards.
CATTTGTGCATGTAGAGGTTGTAGAAGAGTTTTTTTCCCCGGTACTCTTCTTGTCAAAATGCACCGGTGCAATGTTGAAAAACTCGCACCAGTAAATTAATATAATAAAACACACCAATAAATTAATATAATAAAATGACCTTGGTATTAATATAATCAAACAAATCTGAGTGCATTTATAACTATTGCACACCAGTTCCACCTTTTTCCTTGTATGCACAATAACGATGCTCTTATAATTACTACACATTGGTTTCACATTGTTTTCTTATGAAACACTCGTGCGCTTTGGGATTTGTCTTCCCTAGTGTGATTAAGTTATAGTTAGCACCATTTTGCTTTAGGATTAGTCCTTCCTAGTGCAATTGAGTTATATTAGTCCCAATGTGATCATGTTATCATGAGACCCAATGCATTTTATATAGCATGTGGCCCGATGCTTCTGTAATTAGTACATACAGATATTTTGACACCATTATTTTTAGTATGTGTCGGTGCATATAATATAGTAAAATCATTGGTGCATAAATAATATTTCCCAGTGGATATAATAAATGTAACACAATGATACAAATTTTTTTTTTGGTGCCTAGTTAATATTTCGAATATGAGCATCGTACAAATTTGAAACGATAAATATCATTATACGTTATATCATTTATGGAACGATGCATTTTATCAATAGTATGCACGAGTGTGTTATTATAATTAATATGTACCGATTCATATGAATATTCAAAACACACCGATGTCTATATTATGGAACACACTCTCTAGTGAGTTCAAAATAATACAATGCAATGATATGCATATATTTTAATTCATTGTTTTTTACAAATTTTCAATTAATTATTTGAAAAATCAAATATTTTTTGGAATAATATTGTTTTATATTTATGTTATTTCATTTAGATTAATGATTGTATTATTTTGTTATCCAACCAATTAAACCTTTGTTATTTGTAACAATGTAAATAATCCACATATTAATTATTCAAGAACACGACATTTTACAACATTTGACAATGAAATGAAATAAGAAACTTATTTTATTATATATGAATAAGAGACCCATTGTGATACAAAAAGGAGCAACGTAAAGTTCTAGTACAATAATGAAATTGCAACCAATTTGTAATTTTTACACTTATTTGTAACATGTCCTCATGTAATTGGGACAATATGTTGAGTACATTAAACAAAACCCTAATTTTTAGAGACAAATATTCCAAAACATAAAACTTGCAGTAAAATTCAATTATATTGATTTTCATTCATGAGTTGAACTGTTGACATTGCTTGAGCTATGTGCATGCCTCATTTCTTCATCATTTTTAAGTGATATTATACTTTGGTTTCTTAACATAATGTTTTCTTGATCGTATTTTTTTTTATTATGTTTCTCCCCTCATCTTCCATCTACAAACATAGAAATAAATTGTAATAAATATATCTACATTCATATATATAGTAGAATGTGTAAATAAAAAACATACCTTAGCACCAAGTATTTCATAAACAATACACATTCTTTTGAATCCATGCTTCATGAATTCTCTCAAAATCTCCTTTGATTTTTGCATTCCATACTTTGTTTTATGCATGTTTAATAAAACATGACAAAGCATAGTAAACATAATCAATATAAAGTTTTCTTGTTTTTTTATTAATTATAAAACAAGGGAAGTTAAACAACATAGCTACTTACAAATTTTTCAATTAAAATTTCATTCTTCAACATACAATCACAACCCATACTTAACCCAATGTTTATCAATTAATGGATTGACTCATTTTTATATGTTAGCACCTAGTAGAAGACATCCATGAACAAGTGTAAATTAATTATTTAAATATATAGATCACAAAAAACATGAAATCTTAAGAAATGATGAAAATGTAAATACTCATAGAGTTTGCGATCAACCATTTTATTCCTCGTCATCCTATCTTTTGTGATGAATTGACTTATTTGTTTTTCATTTTCTACAACAAAACAATTGAAAATTAATATTACACATGATACTTAAATTCGATGCACATAAAAATTATTAAACAAGATGGATCATAAGGTATGAGAATGAAGTGAGACAGAATCTCACTGCGGCTAGGGCCTAAACCCTAGCCGCCCTCGAGCTGGTCTTCGAATGCAGGGGCGTGGATCCTCGTTTACAGCAGCCGACCAGGGATATTCAGAGCCGCGGATTGGTGTTACAGCGCGTGGTCTGGTGTTTCAGCGCATGGTCTTGGTCTACAAACCGAGCAGGGGCATGCGCGTTTTGCATGCGTGTTGACCCTAGCCACGCGCACAGGTAGCCACGACCCTCTCGGTGGCCAGGCTTAGCTTGACCAGCATCTCGCCTTTGCATGTGTGTTGTCTTGCCGCTGCGACTTGTTCTCTTGTATGTTGGAGGCCGACGACCTTACGATGGCCCCAGATCCAACTGCCAAGAGAGACAATGATCGTTTGGAAGAATTCAAAGCATTAGTCTGCTCGGCAGGACCCAAAACCAAGCCTTCTCCTTCGTCTAAGTTTGTTAAGAAGATGGAGGAGATCCCTTCTCTGGAGCTATCTCCAGAGGAGCCTTGCAATCTTGCCCTCCTTATAGTAGAAATGACCCTCATCGGAAAGTTTACGGGGTTATGGCCTAGCCCCAAAACGGTGGAGGCATGTATGGATGATCGTTGGAAGTTTCTGATAAAAGGAAACGTTTCTCTGTTCGCAGTAGGCAGGGGTTTCTTTGTCTTCGGCTTTGCGAGCAAAGAAGACTGTGATCTAGTCTTCAGATCTGGGCCCTATTTCATGGGGTCGAGAGGACTATTCTTAGCCCCCTGGACTCTTGAATTCAATCCTGAAGCTGATATCACCGTAGCCCCTGTTTGGGTTAGGCTGCCACACCTCCCCTTGCATCTCTGGGGGACAAGATCTCTGGAGGACATAGGAAACAAGCTTGGGCGTTTCCTGGACAGTGCGGAACCGAAAGGGGACCAGTTTACCTGCGCCCGCATATGTGTTGAGGTTAATCTCGAGAAAGGTCTTCCGGAAGCCATTAAGCTCTCCATGGGGGAATGGTGTCATATCCAAGAGCTGGACTACGAGCAGATTTCGTTTAAGTGCCTTCAGTGCCATGCTTACGGCCACTTCGCAAGAATCTTCCCCAAAGCCCCTGAGGAGCAGGGACCAGCCAAAGAAGATGATTTTCAGCCCGTATCTAATCGACGAAGGCAATCAAGGCGAAAGGATCCAATATCCCAAGCCCCGAAGGCCACTCACTCAGCAGAGGCAATCCTAGAAAATAAAAATAGTTTTGATACGCTGAAGGAAGATGAAACCCTAGAACTAGAAGCAACAGTAGTCAAGGAAGATCCTCCGGCAGACGAAAGCCTTCTGGAATCCACCCCTGCAAATTCAGCGGCAGCGAGAGAAATTTGGGCATCAGATTCGAAACCCTCTGCCCAAGCAGGTCCGATTGTTACAGTCCCCTCTAGTGGCTCTGGGGGAACTTCTGAATCCAAAGACAATTCAGTCTCGTCACCACCCCTCACCCGAGGGAGAAAGACCAACAAAGCGCGCAGAGAAAAGGAGGCAGCCTCCAACATTTCGTTAGGTTCTCAGAAAAAGATGGACCCCTATATTAAGGGGAAAAGTTCATCCCCCTCGATATAATGCTTTGCTTCTGTCTTTTGCTATGTTCACAATTTGTGAGAATTTACTCATGTATGCATCCTTTGTCATATTCTCGAATTAGCTTAAGGATCAGAGGGGATTGGTCCCCCAAGACGTTCACAAGAAGGTTGGCATCACTGTTAGAGGTCACCAATCTTCTCCAGATTTGTAACTTTCTGATTCTGGCTGGCCAAAAAGCCGCTTAATGCAATATAACCGTTTTCGTTAAAAAAAAAATTCGATGCACATAAAAAAACCAAAAAAATGGTTAGATACCTATGATGCACATTATAGTTGGGATGGCTCCTCTTGTAGAGAATTTGTGTTCATTTCTTTTAACATATTATTCTACACTTTTTTGGACATCCCTATTGACATGTCTTGGTTTTCCCCTTGTTTGTCCCTTGGAATTTTCAAAATCTCCTTGAAAAAAAAAAGATATAAAGTTATTACTTTTTTGAAAAATAAGATCGAGGTGCGTATATTAAGATAATTCGAATGAGGGAATCGACAATATATATACACTCCATTGTGTCATGCATACATATATGCATTGATAAAGTATAAAAGTGTCATTGCAAAATTGAAAATGTTTTTCAAATTTTTGTATTCAATTGATGCTTTATGAATTAAAAAAAACACGGATTCTTAAGTACTATTTATTATGCATCGTTGAGTAGTGAACAAATTTAAGAAATGAAAATTTCCATATAAAAACAATAATTTTTCCATTTTAAAATCAACGGTGGGTTATGTAAACAATGTGCACTACCAACCGTGAAAATAATTTTTAATAATATTTCAAATTGAAATAAAGTGGTGTTGTTTACAAACAAGTACGCTTTAGTGCACTTACTATGTATAGAGCTCATCGGTCATCGTGAAGACATTTAAAAAAAAATGGCAGTCGCATGAGGGTTTGGGATCCAGTGCAATGAGTGGTTTCATTGCAACACATAAGAAACGCCCAAATATAAATAACCAAACCCTAAAAATAAATTGTTGCTAAAAAAATTATTCTTCTAAAATATATAAGGAGAAAGAAAAATAATAGTCACGAAATTAGGGCTTCCAATATTGAAGGTGACTATGAAACCCTTTTTTTGGTTTGGGAATGCACTTAAATTTCAAGATGATCAATAAAATGAAATTGATATAATTGAAATTTGTGCTTCGTATATTTTTATGTGATATACAATACTCCTCGAATTTTTCTCTTTAAAAAAAATCCACCCACACAAAAACTTTTGATGATAAATCTATGCCGCACATATATCCTCTCTAAAATTTGGAAAACAATAAAACAATGCATATGGTTTTCCTTTATAAATACAATAACTCAAATTATCACTCATTTTACGTTGTATATTTCAGGGCATTGATGATAAACATGTGCATTGTTGTTTTTTTTCATAAGTCAAGTTTTCGGTGTGTAAGTATTTTTGTAACTTTTTTCATTTGGTGCACTTGACATTTGAAATGCACCACTGCAAAGGGTAATTAATAACTCATTGGGGTGGTGTGTAGGTAATAACGTCCATTAAGATGGTTAAATTTTCACAATGCAAATGAAACCATCTGTATTTAAAGTTTGTGGAGGTTTTTCTTTGCAGAGTCAATAACGGAGGGGAGTCTTCAATGCTTATATCAATTAAACACATGTGTTTTTTTTTTATACATATGTACTAATACGTATTTAAATACGTAGTCTAAAATATTTACTTTCTGGCATTTTTAAGTGCATATTTTCATATCATTTTTTCTCAAAATATAGCCAAAAATTGTTGAAACTCCAAATTTGAGTGATTGAGTCTGTATAATTCAAGTTCCCCAAAGGTATTTCAGGGTATTGAATCGGTTCAAAAGGTCAAATGTTTAGACAACTTTGTATTTAAATGATAAAGTGCACTGGTAGGGAAAGAGAGAGGGAATGGGATACAATGACTGAGAGAGAGAGGGTGATAGAGAGTGAGGGGGAGAGAGG
>ML778295.1:1477406-1510961 GCA_009831015.1 Picea engelmannii | reverse complement strand
GGGGGGGGGGATATAGGGAGATGTGGGGAGGGAAGGAGGAAGAGATTCAAAGAGGGATTGAGCATCAAATTCACATTTTCTATGTTCGAGGAGGATATTTTCATGGATAGAGTAACTATTTCTTATTTTTTAAAATCCAGATTAATATTTCTTATATAGGTGGGCAGAGGAAAACATTGATATTGTAAAAAAAAAACGATGATTTTTAAGTGTGTTTTCAAGTTATAAAAGTTATTCGAAGTTATTTTTGAAATAATATTGTTCTATGCTACCCAAGATGACGATTTTGGCTCAAATGAAGGAAAAAAATAATCATAATATCAAATGGCCTATTATTCATATTCAACTAATGCCTCATTTTATATCTTTGGAACTCCTTCAAGTTCTCTCATGTCGATTGGAGTACATCTAGATTTCATTGATAATTCATTTATCTCATTAAATTTATGTTATGTATGGTGCGATTTAATAATGATTCATTGAATTTTGTGGGATCAAGATTCAAGATTGAGTTAATATGCTCAAGATATTCTCATGGTCCCAAGAGAAAGATATTGCAAACATATCTTTGATAAAAATGGACATCTTCTTTACTGTACCAATTCTAACATGCCATCTTCCAGCAACTATCCTAGGTCAACTGTATGACACCATGAATTTGATCTTTTTTATGAAGACAACCACCTAGGGAATAAGAAAAAGATGATTGAGCAATTTTGTATTTTTGTATTTTCAATAGAACTAATGTAAATTTGTTGCTTAATTCAACATTATTTATAAGTGGGTTTGTTTCACGAAAAAAATGTTCGTGCTTCTAATAAGTGTTTAGTATAATGTTTTAAACATATTAAAGCATTGTTTTACTAATATTATCAATGTAATGTTCAATATTTTTACAATATTTTCATGACTAGCTGCTTATCCACCATCTATCGTTTAGTTGCACCTACCGAGAATAGTTGAAACAACTACCTATTCCATTCCCACTATCTCTTCATTCATGAATTCAAAACCTCAACAATAACACTAGTTCTGGTTGGTATGGATGATTTCTTGCAAGATACATAGACCATGGAGGGAATGTTGTTAGATGCATTCAAACAAAATAAACTAAGGGATGACGTTGATGTTGTAGATACCTTATATGAAATACTGAAATATGCTTTCACCATCCCTCTATTTGGTCTAGCATAGGAGTCTACAAGGTCTACCTAGCTAGGGACAACAATGTTGTTGTACAAATTGAATGAAATATATGGTATGTCAAATGCGTGCTTCTGGACACTTTTGAGGTAATGCATGCTCTGATACCACTGTTGGAATGCAACGTCAATACTACCCTGGAACAAATCTGTTTCCAAAATACGTCATCCTTTCTGAATGGTAGAATGCAAGGTCAATACCAATAAACTGGATATGGTTCACAACGAGCCCAACCAATCAATTTGGATATCGATGTATATTTTGGAGAGTATATCCTCTTAATGACCCTCCAAAAATTCCTTCATAAGAAGCACACAGACATAACGCTGCTAAAATTGAAACCCCACCAAACCTATGATAACCACAGTATTCCAACAGTTCTTAAGGCCTACATCTATTGTAATTTTTTCCAGAGTTGAATGTTAGTCTGGTTTAATCCCTTGTATTTTTTCCTCCCAATATACCCTAGTCACACTCCCTTGAATACCATTGGCATTCTTTTCCAGTGACTGGGAATTATATTTTGTCCCACGTGCACACTCAGAAACCTAACCCTAATCTACAGACTTCCATCATTTTTCTTCAAGTCACAGAAACTTCCCCATCTCTGTATTCTGTCTATATGGATTTTTTTAATACTTAGGTTACACACCTTGCCATTCAATTATGTTAAAGATGCATTTATTTGGATCCTTTTCCCTTTTGGGAACTGATGTCAATCATCATTAATATCTTTTGTAGAAGAACTATACCTAACTAACGCACTAATTCCTACCATTTATTTTGTTTGATCTTGAGAAGTAGAAAAAACAACGCAATATAACATTCATCCAATGCGTACCTTGTACCTCAACCCAACACATGACTATGTTTCTAGCAGGTGCTTGGTCTCACTAGATGGAGAAATAACAATGCTACCAATGGCTCATGAAACCTAGAATGGTGTGTGATTCCATTTCCATCAGGTGAGAGGTGCTAATCCATTTCATTCAACTGGAAAATAGTGACCATTAAACCCTAGTTCGCATTGTTGAGGAATTTCTCACCAGCTTCTACTCACTTCAAAGGATCTTCCCAAATCATTACTTTAAGAGGAGAATCATGGAACCCTAGTCGAATTTGAATGGTTTTTTTATCTTTTGCTGCCACCACTAATTTTTCATCCACATCTAGGGATAACGGTTCGACCATTAGGGATAAAATTATCTCATGTGAAATGTATTTGAAAAATGATAGTTCTTGTGCGGGTTTCAATGGCCATAGTCCAACAGTGGAAGCATCACTAGCGTTAAATATAATGTATTCTCAACAGTCTGACTATACACTGCCAGCTATCCTGGCCAGTTGTACTATCATTTCTTTATGTTCTTAATTTGCTTGAGCCTATTTAGCTCAACTATTTTCCCTTTTCTCAGGGTACTCTTTTATTAATATACCTAATATACTGAATACTGTTTTTTATCTTCTCTTTCTTTGTATTCTCTACTTCTCATTTTATCATGGTATCAGAGCTTCACCAGTAAGCCTCTTCACACAGTCTAGAGATCAACCCGATCCTCAATAGCCCAGAGCTTACACTGTGAACGAGAGCATAGGATGAAAGATTCTTCACAAATCCTGGAGAGAAATACGTAGTCCACCATAAACTCAAAAGATCATCACAGAAATCATACACGAGGAAGCAAAGCGCAATACGCTCAAATCTTGAGAAGTAAGAGCTGCAGGAGGTAGAAACATCTAAAGATATCGTGAAAATTCTTTCAAATTAGTGAAAGATTGTTGCAGAGGGCAGAAACATTCAAAGAATTCATGAAACTCTTTCAAATTCGTGAAAGATTCATGAATTTCCTTCCTCAGGAGAAACTCTTTGCAGAAGAAACAAAGAACATGCTAAAGGGGAAAAGGATAGACAAACACAGCCGTAAGATCATTCTTGCTAACAGATCTGAGGCGTTAATCAAGTTCAGAAAGGACGAGGAGAGCACATGAAATGAAAAATATTTTCAGCCGTCATATTTTGCGTAGAGGACCCATAGCTGTCGGATTCGGGAAAAGTGCATGAGGTTTAGTCCTTTGAAGCGAACAGGAGAATAGCCAATTCGTGAAATCCCGAAGGAATCCAGACCATTGGATCTGGAGCACGGTGGCCTGAGAGCCACTGGATCAAAGAAAAGGAAGAAATATCTGAACCGATAGATCTAGCACTAAGGTTAGTGAGTCATCGGATCTAGGAAAGGTGCGTGAGGTTTAAAATGCATCTCAGCAAAAGGAAGTGGATTCCTTCGACTTCAAAATCCACAAAATCCCGAAAGGATCATGATTCGTCCAATTTGGAGGACAGGTGTCAAAGATCTATATCTACCAGGAATTCGGGTACCGGGAGATTAAGGAGGTAGGAGTCATGACACAAGAAGTCCCGATTCCCGAAATTGCAAAAGGAGATCTAAACCTATCGGGACTTCGGGTACCAGGATATCAAGGAAGAAGAGTCGGGAGACAAGAAGTCTTGGCTCATGAGTCCCCGAAAACATTGTGACAGTCCATAAGGAGGACACGTGGCAGTGTTTGAGGTTTTGGGGAAATCCCCGAAAGGAGCATTTCGACATTTCGGCTACTGGGAAGGCTAAGGATAAGAGTTCTGGACTCTTGACCCATGAAATTCTGAAAGGATTTGAGCCGTTAGATCAGGGGAGGCTCACAGCCGTTGATCTCCCGCAAGAGTGGAGTTTCGACATTTTGGAATTCGGTACTTCGGTATTTCGAATACCAGAAGTTTGAAGGGTCAGGAATTGGAACAACAGGATTCGCGAAGTTCCGAAACATGAAATCCCAAAAAGGATTTCAAAAAGGATAGGCGCCAGGATATTTCGAGTTTCGGCATATTGAGGGACAAAGAACTGGTGGAGTGCCAACATCGCAAAGTCCTGAATTGTGAAATCCCGAAAAGGCGTTTGCGAAGGATAGGTGCCAGGATATTTCGGGTTTTGGCATATTGAGGAACACAGAACCGACGAAGTGCTTACATCGCAATTCCCCAAATCGTGAAAAGTTGGTAGCGCTTGAACGATCAGGTGCATGGTCACCGGTCGTGGTCACATAGACAGAGGCTAAGGGCCAATACAAGGTTGTTAAGCGCTTTTTGGTGTTTCGGCGATCGGGAGTTGGGGAGACAAGACATTGGAGGACTCATATACAGGAGTCTTGAAGTTGTAAGGTACGAAAGGCCGAAGTTGAGACTCGCGAAATCCCAAATCGCAAAGTTCCGAAGTCACCGCAAGAAATTAGTTTACACGCAGGAAACAGGTAAACACAAAATTTTTCTAACATTTTTTTTTCTATTGTGTTAAATTCTTTAAAGATGGTCATGTCTAGCAATTTAGGACCAACTCAAGGCTCGATTCTTCTTCAAAAGAATTATGAGTTTTGGTCTCTTCGAATGAGATCCTTCTTGCAAGCACAAGAGTGATGGGATCCAATGGATCTTGGATATGTGGAACTAGATCCAACAGACCTTGCCACCATGTCAAACCCACAGAGAAATGCTCAGGAAACACAGAGGAACAGAGAGAATAAAGCCAAATTATGGATTCAAAATTCAATGGATGACTCGATTTTCTCAAAAATCACAGGCGCTGGTACTTCAAAACAGGCCTGGGACATCCTTAAATCAGCCTACCAAGGAAATGACAGGGTCAAAACAATCAAACTGTAGACCTTGAGGACGCAATTCGAGACTTTAAGAATGATAGAGTCTGAAAATGTGGATCAGTTTATGACCAGAGTCATGGGAATCGTAAACTAGATCAGGTTGGCTGGTGAAGCCATCCCTAATCAATGTATTGTTGAGAAAGTCCTCAGAAGTTTACCAAAGAAATTCGAAATAGTTATTACAGTAATCCTTGAATCCAAGGATCTGTCACGTTTTTCAACAGATGAACTAATTGGTTCCCTGTTGACACACGAGACCAGACTGCATCTCATAGATGAGTCAATCTCCAATGCCTTCAAAACTCAATTCTCTTTCAACAGAGGGAGAGGCAGAGGTCACAAAGGAAGAGGGACCATTACAAGTACCCAACCCTCAAGTGGAGGTAATAGACAACAAAACCAGAATCAAAATTTCCAAGGTCACAGACACCAGCACCCGAATCAGAATTTCCATCCTCAAAGAGGCAGAGGGAGAAGATCAAATGAAAAATCAAGCATACAATGTTATTACTGCGAAAAGTATGGGCATTATGAATCTGAATGCAGGAAGAAGCAATCAGATCAGCTCTCAGTCATAGCACATGTCTCAAATCATACAGGAGAAACCTCAGAAGGTATGTTTCTCTCATGCCACAAGACTAAAGAACAACCTAAAGATCTTTGGTTGTTGGACAGTGGATGTGGAAATCACATGACAGGTAACAAATATTTACTTTCATGCATTGATTCTTCAATCTCATCTAATATTACACTTGGAAATGATTCCTTAGTCAAAGTTCAAGGAAAAGGAACTGTACCTATTCTTACTAAACAAAATGTAAAGAAAGACATAAACAATGTTTATCATGTTCCAGATATGAAACATAATCTGCTAAGTGTAGGACAACTTATTGAACATGGATATAAGGTACTTTTTGAGGGAGCATCTTGCAGGATATACAATAAAACCCCCTGCAGAAAATTGATTTCTGAAATCCACATGACTCAGAATAGGATGTTTCCCCTAACCCTCAGAACTGCAATTCTGATCCAAACATATGCACAAACTGCATCCACCCCTAATGAAACTATGGTTTGGCATACAAGATTAGGACATCTACCCTTTCAGAGTCTATGTCTTCTACAGAAGCACTCCATGGTCAAAGGTCTCCCTATCTTCAAAGAGAAAAATTCTCCATGTGAGTCTTGCATACTTGGAAAACATAAGAGAACTAGTTTTCCATAGTCCTCCACTCAAGCCAAACAACATATTGAACTTTTTCACACTGACCTATGTGGACCAATGAAAATAGAGTCAATAAGTGGTATATTTTATTTTCTAACGTTTATTGATGACTTTAGCAGGAAAATCTGGATCTATTTTCTCAGACACAAGTCTGAAACTTTTGCAAAATTCAAAGAATTCAAAGCAGAAGCTGAAAAACAGAGTGGCAAATATATAAAATATCTCAGGTCAGATGGAGTAGGAGAATACAACTCCAATGGATTTGCAAATTTCTGCAAATCACAAGGCATTATCATGCAAACTATAGCTATGTATACTCCACAACAGAATGGAGTGGCTGAAAGGAAAAACTAGACAATAATGAACATGGCAAGAAGCCTAGTCAAAGAGAAATGTTTGTCAAATACTTTTTGGGCTGAAGCAGTAGCATGCTCAACTTATCTCTTGAATAGATCTCCAACCACCAATATAAATATGAAAGTCCCTCAAGGAGCATGGAGTGGGACAAAGCTAAATGTTGCGCATCTAAGGACATTCAGATGCATAGCATACACTCACATACCTTCCGAATTAAGGAAGAAACTGGATGATAGAAGTGAGAAATGTATCTTTACTAGATACAGTGAAACATCTAAATATTACAAGCTTTACAATCCAATCTCAAAGAAATTAACTCTCAGCAGAGATGTAAAATTTCTGGAAAATCAGCTCTTGAACGAATCTGAAAATCAGCAAATGGACAGTCAAAATCCATTGCTGCCCAGTTCTGAAAACACAGAAAATTCGGGACAGCAAATACCTCAACCTGCTTTTCCAAGATTGCAGGTACAAGGACAACCTGAAAATTCTCAGGATAACTCAACTTCAAGCAGAGACTCATCCTATGAACTTCAAAATCAGAGAACTCGAAGTTTGAGAGAAATCCATCAACAGTTGGATGACATTAAACAACACAATCTTTTTGCCTTAATGTCATGTCAACCTATATATTTTAAATAAGCAGCTAAGGAGCCACATTGGGTTCAAGCCATGAACCAAGAGATTGACTCCATTGAGAATAAAAAGACATGGGATCTTGTTGATTTGCCCAGACACAAGAAGAGTATTGATGTCAAGTGGGTTTACAAAACTAAACTCAATGAAAAAGGGTAGATTGAAAAACACAAGGCAAGACTTGTTGCCAAAGGATTCTCACAACAACCAGGTACTGATTATGGTGAAACTTTTGCTCCAGTAGAAAGAATAGACACTCTAAGGACTCTATCGACCATATCAGCCCAACACAAATGGCAAGTATACCAGATGGATGTCAAATCATCTTTCCTGAATGGTTTCTTAGAAGAAGAAGTTTATGTCGATCAACCACCTGGATTTGAAGTCCAAGAGAAACCAACCAAAGTATATCGACTGAATAAAGCCTTGTATGGATTAAAGAAAGCTCCAACAGCTTGGTACAATAGAATTGACACTTACCTGATCATAATTGGTTTCAACAGAAGCCAAAATGAGCCAACTCTTTACATCAAAACAGATCAGCATGGTAAAATTTTGATTGTATGTTTATATGTTGATGACATGATACATACTAGAAAACTTGAGCTAAACATTTTTAAACATGCCATGCAATCTAAGTTTGAGATGACAGATCTTGGCATAATGAAATATTTTTTAGGGATTGAGGTTGATCAATCAACCAAAAGAATTTTTGTCTATCAAAAAAAGTATGCACTAGACATCATCAAAAGATTCTGCATGGAAGAATGCAATCCAGCAGAAACCCCTATACCCATAGGCACAAAACCGAGTAAGAAATATGAAGGCCCTACAGTGGACCCTACCCTGTACAAAAGTTTAGTAGGCAGTTTGTTGTATCTTACAACAACTAGGCCTGATATTATGTATGTAGCCAGCCTTGTTTCCAGATTCATGGAATCCCCAAAAGATTCTCACTGGAATATGGCGAAACGGATTCTAAGATATGATGCAGGAACTCTCAATTTTTTCTTATGGTACACTCAATCTGATGATAATCATCTCTCTGGTTACACAGACAGTGATTTTGCAGGGAGCCTAGATGACAGGAAAAGCACCTCAGGACATGTTTTTCACTTGGGCACGAACCTGATTTCATGGGCATCAAAGAAGAAGCCAATTGTATCAATATCTTCTGCAGAGGCAGAGTATGTCACTGCTACCTTAGCTTCATGTCAAGTTGTGTGGCTGAGAAGAAGATTGAGAGATATGTCACATAAAGAAAAGGATCCAACTCCTATCTTCTGTGACAACGCCTCAGCAATTGCTCTATCCAAAAATCATGTGTTTCATAAGAAAAGCAAACACATTGACACTTGATTTCACTTCATCCATGAGCTAGTCAATAATGGTGATATTGCACTTCAATTCTGTGGCTCTTGAGATCAGCTCGCAGATATCTTCACAAAGCCACTGGGAAAATCCAATTTTTATTTTCAGAGACAACACTTGGGCATCATCAGTGTTGATGTTTGTAATTGTTGAGTTTAAGAGGGAGTGTTAAATATAATGTAGCCTCAATAGTCTAACTGTACACTGCCATCTGTCCTAGCCAGTTGTACTATCATTTCTTGATGTTCTTGATTTGCTTGAGCCTATTTAGCTCAGCTATTTTCCATTTTCTCAGGGTACTCTTTTCTTCATATACCTAATATATTGAATACTAATTATGCTCTTCCCTTTCTCTATATTCTCTACTTCTCATTTTATCAACTAGCCCCCCTTTCCATTGATAAAGAAAAGATATGATCACGAGGTTGTCATCTTCATTCTCACGTTCCTTCTCATCATTGTCTCTCGTGTAAACATGAACGTGATTCTCAGTCTTGGATGAATTTGACCGAGGAGTAAATGGTTTGATGAGTATTGATTATACGAAACTGTAGCTGTGCATACAACTGTTCATACACTCGCTTGACATGTGGAGGGAATTTGGAGTTCATCCATTCTGAACATTGGCATTCTCATCCAACTATTAGCATCGCATCCCACCGTTGGCATTTTTCATCTTCACAAATTAATTTCCATTCCGATGCACTAATATTTATTTACAAGGGGGTCGAGGATGAAGATGTTGTTGGAGAGTTTCTGATCTCTTCTTTTGTAGATTTGTAAACCCTCACTCGAATCTTCAATTGGATGGGATCAAATACTTTGTTGGGTACAAATCTTTATATTTTCATTTTATGTACCTTTGATGTTCATACTTATACCTAAATTTGGTCTTCATTTAAGGTCTTGCGTAGATATTATGACCATAGGGATGTCCAGCATGGGATGGAGTGGCAAAAGATCTCAAGCTCTTCTTCACACAACTATTTGAGAAGGATTTTTCCATTTATATCCTTTATGAATCCCAACGATTCAAAATGTATAAATCCACTTTGATGAAGTGATAAGCATAGTTATACACCATAAAATTGGGATTCTAAAAAGAATTGGTCTATGAAGAATCACAGGAAAAACCACACATTCTCCAGAATCAAGGTATATTTGCAAGTTTACTTTTGTTTCTTCTATACACACGTGCATTCTTGGTGGAAGAGGAAACCCCTATTTTTTTTCTACATAGTCCACTGACAAAGAAAATGTGTAGTCTATTTTGACATTATTTCATGTTAAGCAAGCCAAGAAATCCCTACTTCAAACTCAGAATTGACTCCTTCACAAAGCACTTGAGATAAGGAATCTTCCAAAACATTCTCAACTAGTCCCTATTCAAAATCCTATTTTCAAAGATGAAGAATATGATGATGTTAATTCAGATCAATGGCCAATGCAACAGCCCCTTAGTGAGCCAGATCCATACTCAAGTATAAATAAACTTCCTCTTTCCAAGGGGATCATCATATCTTGGGAAGAAATCAATAATAACAAGCATAGAACCAGTATTGGATATGAAAAGGATGTCACCTTTCATAATATGTATTACACCAAACCAATCTAGTTCTAGAGTGCTCGATTGTTGCAAGAATGTTGAGATTCACCAGTTGCTGCAGTTCAAGAGAAGATTCTGATATGCCAACATTATCAGCGAGTTGGCCACATTGAATATCATGTGCTTCAATATTCATCCTTGTGAGAATTATGGAAGGCATAATCATCCTTCAAATAGATTTTCTAACTAAAAGAAACATGAAAGAGTAAAGAACCACTATGGGTGGATGGATTCTTGGTGATGGTCATAAATAGTCAAGAAGATATCTCAGTCATACCAATGAATTCACTCTCGAGTATTGAAGCATCTTGCAGTAAAATGATTTGTTTATTCTCACCTTTCCCCTAACAAGGGGGAACAACATCAACATTGACAATGAGGCTTCGAGTTTCAAAGTCTTAGAAATCCAATAGTAATAGTTGGCGACAGTGACAAGTGAGAATTATTGGTTTGTGGTTTTCCTTAAACCACCACTTAGTAGAAGACTTTCATCTTCTACTAGACAATTGTTTTTGGTTTTCCTTAAACCTCCACCTCGTAGAAAAATTTCAACTTATTCTGCATCACAGTTTATGGTCATATTTAAACAAACATTGAGAGAACTTTCTATTAGCATAAGACACCATCCTTCAAATTCTAGCTAACTTAGTAAATGTTCCAGGAAACATTGATCTTAGAGAAGGGTTCCATAGTTTCTGGTCATACATAAACCACCAAATTGGTTTGTGTTCTTCCTTAAACCACCATCATCATTCAATTTGTGGTCATCCCAAAACCACCATATTTAGAGAGCACATCCAGCCATCAACAACTACACACTTCTATAATTTAGCTTCCCACTTTTAAATATTAGCTCTCACCTTGGACTTACATACACCCCTTAAGATTAATGGGGGGAATGTTGGAAACGTAATACATTAACATTACCTAAAATATGGAATGTGAAGCATCATGTGTGTACAAAGAGTCATCGGGAGTCCAAGATACCTTGGAAGATGAATCCAAAGGTCAATATCAATGTATATATGTGTATCATAATGATTAATAAATGTGATTCATGCCTTATCTTATCTACTTGTCTAACACTAACGATTAAGTCTTATAAATTTTTAAGGAATCTTCTCACACAATGAAGGAAGAAAATGGTTAATTTTATTCATGCTTAATTATAGTGTAAATTTCTATTTCCCACTAATTTAAGCTTACTCAAAGTTAAGGTACTTTCGAGTGATAATTGCTTTCCTAATAGTTGCACATGGGCAAAATAAATGTTGAAAATGTTGGGTGTTGAGTACATATCATACCATGCATGTTCGAATGATTGTATACTATACAAAAATTAATATGTGGACAAAGACATATTTCCAGAATGTCAGTATGACAAGCACTATAAATAAAAAAACAAGGGTGAGGCACATGGTACTCCCCATAACATATTGAGGCACATGTCTATAATTCCAAGGATTCATAGGGTATTTCATTGAAAAAAATAATCCATGTTGCACGGGTGACATTCCTCTCATAGAAGTGACCTAGGAATTATGTGAATCCCAGTAGATTCAATAGCCATGAAGCATATAGAGGATACCTGGCCTGATAAATTCAAGGATGAAGTATGAAGCCTATGATTGAGAGTACCTATGGATGGATTTAACATTTATTCCCTCCAAAACACCAACAATTGTATTTGTCGAGTGGTAGTGATTAATGACAATATCCTCCAATGGTTGTTTGTTAATAACAAACATCTTATGTTGGCTCCCATAGTCTAAGGTAGAAGACAAGTGAAGAGAATGGATGTCTAACTCCAACAACTGATCGATGAATTTAATAAATTATGGGAAGGGATACATGTATACGATGTATCAAGACCTATCCCAATGTAGAAGTATTTTGTGTTGTCTGACATATGTGTGTACACCACACACAATTATTAGGACTAGCAGTTTTCTCTAGTAAGCATGTTCATCGATTTTCTTATATATGTAATTTTATTTGGCATACTTCAATTGGTGAAACTATATTTTTGACACTAACATGCCATGTATACATTAACATCACAGGTCTTGTAACAAAACGTTATCATGGATGTAAATGTTGTGGACCTTCTATAAAAGCTAGGTGGTCCAATTACCTCCAAGAAAATCTATTGTATGAATATTCGAGGGTATTCCTCCGAGATGACCATCCTTATAGAAGAGATGAATTTTATTTCAATGGTAAACTAGAGAGAACTTAGAGACATGAAATAATGACACCAACAAATTGGAACAGGGAATATGAAACAACGAAGGATAAAGAAATGGAAGAATTCTTTGATTCAAATGGGGAACACATGTTGAAAAAATTCCCATTGGGATGAAAAGGAAATATTTTTTGAGATTCCATATTGGGAGCATCTTTAGATTGGCCACTTACTAGATCCCATCCATATATTCAAAAATGTTTCATATTCTTTATGGAGGCACATATCATAGAATAAAAGAGACACTGTTATCACTGAAATTTCTTCTGCACATGGCGACAAGAACTCAGCATCATCAAAACAGGAATGAAGTCATTCATGGCACAGGATTAATTCCACGGCATGGAAAAAGGGTCAAAAACTATACAAAGTAACCAAAAATTGAAGGGCGCTTTACATAATCTGGGTGCGCGCGCATATGCGTGGAACAACAACGTACAATGCGTGCATACGCGCACGATGCACGGCTGTTGGGCAAAAAACCCGCGCACCTGCTAAACGACGCATTTATTGAAATTGGTCGGCCTCCCAACCACTAATGGATCAGCTCCCAAGCCGATTTGACATCAACTCTAAGCTGAATCCGCATGGTAGGCTAGTCAAAGACCTAATTGAGCCCTAAAGAGCCCCTTTTCACACCTCAAAGGAGTTACATAATCACCCAATGCCATGCTATAAAAAGCCATGAAGAAACATCATTTTCTCAAGGAATTTCATGTATTGTTATGCTACTAAGATTGTTAAGGACTCACTCTTTGACAATTACACATTTGGCACCATTTCATAGGGCTATCCACCTCTCTCTTGAGTGGGTATGCTTGGAGTTCTTTCACCATCATTCTCATTTTCTTATTGTAAGGAGAGCAAGTTTGTGAGGGCCTCAAGAGCCTTCCTTTGGAGGAAGAAGGAACCACAGTTCCCTTTCTTCATTGTGCTTTGGATTTCATCAATAGACCAGCTCAAAACATTGGTCATATTGGTCTTGTTGTCTTTGTTATTTCTTTTTCCATATGCTCATAGTTTTAGTTTATTTTAATTTAATTCTTGTTTATAGTTCTGTTTTATTTTCTCTAACCCTTTCCTCTACAGTTGTCATGCTCTGCAAGACCCAACAGGGCATGTAATCACCCTTTATTTTCTCACCTAGTGACGAATTGGGTGCAAACAGATTGGCGACCATACTGGGGAGTTAGGTATCAATTCCTCCCTCATTTGGGTTCATTTTGCTTTCCTTTTGATTTCATTAACTTGCAGGTTCACAAACCGGCCTCTGTCGACCTGCTAACCAGTCAATTCACAATAAATTGGAGAGAAATCCATCCGGATTTTTCTTCTCGGACTTTTGTCATAGGCGCGCGAGTATTCCACCCCACAAGCGCGCATCGTGCTCACATGCACTTTTTTCAGCAGTTTTTGCCTACGTGCATGCACTTTATCACTTAATTCTGTCAGCGCGCATGCGCTTCATGCGCCTTTGTCTACACTAGGGGCCGCGCATCTGAACTTAATTTTACATTGTAAGGTCTTGGATGTGGGGAAAATCATTTTCCTTCCTAAGAATGATGATATGCATGCTCTAAATACTGCACCACTTAGACCCCTCAACTTATAAAGGGGATAGTCAAACAAACATAAGCACTTAGGTGGATAAAAAAAAATTTCCCTTCTTTGCTTTTTGCCACATGGATGGCTTTCTTTGATTTATAAATCTAAGTCAAACATCAATTTTAATCACATCTAATATCACATTCGGGACTAGAAGTTGTAAGTAACGATCTTGAGTATGCTCTTCTCTTGCGCCATCAAGCGATCTTGAGAACTAGAAAAGGATTGCGAAAACAATCTCATCTCCCTTAACAAAATTTCAAAACTTTTAGGAGAGGACAATGGCCCTTTCGGGACCCCTCTTAGCTTCATTTTTCAAACACATTCTTGTAACGGGCCCATACATGCCCACATGTAACAAAAGTAGGATAGTGTTTGAATTCCTTCTTTCTTAGATCAAAAAACTAGGAGAGTTTAAAAGTTTGTAACGGGCCCACACATGCCCACATGTTCAATCTAGTATAGTTTCATGCTTTTTCTAGATTAACTCACACATAGGGAGTTAAAGGATAGTAACAGACCAAAATGTCCACATGCTAGTCTCCTAGGGCTTTTAAAATTCCGCAAGGTTGTACCAATGACATCTAGCTAATTAGGTAATCACACTTTTGTAAGGACCAAGCGAAGTCCACATGCAGCAAGGTGACATCTAAATAACTAAAATTTGGTACACTTTTTCACTCACACACAAAAGTCACTTTTGCACTCACATAGCCTCTTCTCGAAACGTGGAGGTCTAAGTAGGTTTCCTCCCAAGGGATTCTGAAAACACCCCATCTTTTCTTGATAAAACTATCCACTCCCACTTTTAATCAAACGAGGTTGGTTTTCACCCCCAGCCTCACAAAACAACTTCATCTAAAATATTTCTAACAACTCACTAAGTTGTCCTCCATAGGAGGTGCCAAAAGAAAATTTTAGTCTAGGTAGGATTTCGGGGGTAGGCATCCAAATAACCCCCATTATTTGGTTCTCACATTTTTCAAACATAGCAGTTGACAAATAGGGAACTTTCAAATCCTCCAAGTCCAGTGTTCCAATCACCATAAGGCAGGGAGATACCCGTGAAGGGTCGAAGGCCGAGGTCCGGTTGTTCTGTGCGTCCCCCCGTGAGGCACCCACCTCTTGGATGGGATCCAGCCCGTGACCCATTTCTTAGGCCGAAAATCTAAATGTCGCACTTGGACCGAGGTACCTAGTATACCAATTGTAGGACATCTACCCAGGTGGCGATTGTGGGCTGCAATCGCACCTTGATTGGATTTTGTGTGGCTATTGGGAAGTATCGCCAGCTCTTTCGGGATATTGCCCCCTCTACCCCTCATTATAACCGGTTATTTCATCCTTCACTAGTGTCTCTTCCGGTGACTTCAGACCCCACTGTTGAGAGATATTGGAAGGTCCAGTGCTTTTTGAGAGGAAGGATGTTACGTCTTCTAGGACACGAGCATTTTATTTCTTTTGATTCCCCCACGCGGACAAAACCCTCTTACCCACATATATTCTTCTTTCTCATTTATGTATGATGCACATCTGATTACAGTTTGACTTTGATATATATTTGTGTAAAACAGTCATAGCAAAAGACTCTTGGTTCTATATTTCTCTCAACACTTGTTGCACACATTTTCACAATTAGTCTGGCATCATAGGGGAACCACAGAACCCCCGTCATTCAGGACGCTTGCTCAACCTTCCTCCTATCTTAGGGGGAGTATCTGGTCGCACCCGCTCATCGGTACCTCCTTCACACACTCCTGCGAGTGCTACCCTCTTGGGATCAGATTTGCTTGGTTCTACATTACTTGGGTCAACTTCCCAAGGTCATCCGTCCACTCGCTCTCCTTTACACAGAAGTGGGAGACCTACTTCCTCTCAAGGAGGGAGCACCAACCCACCTAGTCCCCATCAAGGGTCAGGTTCACAACACAACATGGCTGGAGCTAACCCTTCCCCACCACTACAGATGCCATACTTGGCCTCTCTCAACATATCAGATCTCACCAAGCTCACTAATGATCCTATATTGCATGACGCCACATGGCCTGCAATGCCAACAAAACTTCCTTCAGACATACCAAAGTTTGAAGGAAAGGCAGGGGACGACCCCACCAACCATGTCATGACCTTTCATCTATGGTGTTCTTCCAATAGCATTATGGATGACTCCGTCAGACTGCGACTATTTCAACTCACACTTACTGGCCCATCAGCCAAATGGTATGTCGAAGAAAAATCTGGGTCTCATACGACCTTTGAGTCATTGGCCAAAGCCTTCCTAACCTTTTTCCAATTACCCATCCACCATGACAATGGTCTAGAACTACTGTCTAATTTCAAACAGACCTCAGCCACCCACATCGCTGACCACATTCATGAGTGGCATAGGCGACGTAGTTTGTGTAAAGCAGAAACCACCAAACAACAATGTCTTGACTGGTTTCTTAGATCACTTGTCTCTCTCCTTGGTAAGGATGTAGCTTCTACCTTCCCACAATCTGAAGAGGAAGCCATCAGCAAGGCTCAACAATATGATCTCATTTACGCACAGTCAGGATACTTGTACACAGTACTTCCTGATCTTCCAAAACCTGTGCCATTTGGCTAGGACAAACCTGGGATGTCACATTCAGCAGACGGACTAATCGGTGCCACCACACACCATGGTCCACAACCCCAACCACCACCGATGTATGGACCACCTCAATACCCGCCGGCGTACGAGGGCACCCCTTATTTCCCCCCACCCCCTTATCAATAGCCATATCCTATTGCTATACCTCCACCCATTAGTGGACCACCACCGGCACATCCCATACATCCACCTATTCCCACAAACAATGGTACTCCTTCAACATCAACTTATAGTACTAGTGAAAGCACTACGCCTTCCTATGTACCCTATGGATCAGTACCACCACAAAATCCATACTTTCCCTTTCCTAGCCCTCCACAACACATGGCTCCCCCACATCCTCATGCGGGGGTAAATTTTGTTCAACCCTCTGCTGCTCAACAATACCAAAATTTTGAACAGTTGAATACAGCCAACCCGTCGAACAATGCCAAGAAGAAAGGAAGGAACAAGAATAACAACAATCCTGGTCAAGGCGGGAATCAACCCTCACAACATCCACCCACTGGGGGCAACCAGAACCAAGGGAACCAAAACCCCCAGGGGGGAAATAACAACAAATGCCAAGGGCGTAATAATGTGAAAACCATCCACCCTTGTACTCTTTGTGGGGTGTACGGTCATTACACTCACCATTTCCCCCAGATCGTTGATTTTAAAAGGTTGAAAGACTCTGGGAGCATTCCCCCTCCCCCAGCGCAACCTACCCCTCAGCCGACACAACAACAATATGCGCAACAACCCCCCGCCATACTGCAAAATCCTATCCCACATCAAGGTGTCATAAACACCCAGCAGGACACGCAGCATCCCCCACCTCAGGCGGGCCAATCTCATAATCCCAACAACACAGTAGAACGAACAATTCTCCTCACCAGTGAGGAAGAAATTCTTCTGCAAACACGCAATCGTCAGTATCCTACAACAGCTGAGTCTACTCCCATCTCTCAAGAAACAAAACCTACACCAACGAAACCCCCGTTGATGATCCCTCGCCCTTCTTTTGAACCACCATTACGCATCCCTCGCATCCCCTTGCGCAGGAATGTTCACAATCCACAGGCTAGGGCAGCTCATAACTATAGCTTGGTAGATGACTTAGCACAATTCCCGACTGCCATGTTAGTCTTGGAAGTCCTCCAGACTTGTCCAACACAGCGGAAATCACTACTTTCCACCTTGGGGGCAGTCGACCCGGCCGATACTCGACTCATCACTTTTGACCTTGATAGGTGCGAACCTCGTCTTCCCGCCGCAGTCGCTATTCAAGTACCAGTCAAAATACGGAACATCACCATCCATCGGTGTATCATCGATGAAGGGGTATCTACATGCATCATGTCCAAAACAGTATGGCAGAAGCTCGATTCCCCAGAACTCATACCATCCGCCATCACCTTACGAGCCTATGACGGACGACCATCATCTCCTGAGGGGCTCTTCCAAAATGTCCCTGTAGAACTCGGGGGCAAAACGATTCTCATTGACATTGAAGTTATCGACGCTCAGCTTGATTACAATATCTTGTTTGGACGTAGCTACATGTATGCTATGAAGGAAGTGGCATCATCAGTCTTTAGGACAATCATGTTCCCCCACAATGGGAAGATTGTAACCATTGACCAAGTCACACATTACGAGCCAAACCCATCTGCCAGTCTCGATAACATTCTTCCTCTCATTCACACCAACAAAGACGTATATCCACTCGTCGAGATGGGTCCTGGTATTTTCAAAGATCCATCCTTGTTAGGGATGTACCATGGAGCACCACCACTCCTTCCCCCTAGTCAAGTATGTGTCATTTCATCTAACGAAACTCACCAGGAGGATGCTCGACCTCCTCAGGAGGCTTCAGTCATTCCTGACGTCTCAACAGTCGTAGCACCACTCCCACCGGAGCCTCCTGCGCATTCGTCGACCCCTCCAGTCCACAAATCCACACCCCCTCAAGGGCCTAGTCCTATTTGGGAGACAGTTCCCCGACCCCTCACTCAAATTCCCTTATTTTACCCTCCACCCGGTATAGAAGCTTTCCAGGTTGTCGCAACACTCACACTACCCAATATGGTACTAGCAATCCCAGTGTGGTACTTACATCCACCTGAGATGGTCCCTCGCCCACAGGAAGGACTCCCCATGACGATTCCTGTCCTCACCCCCACTACCCCCTCCACCTCCATACTCCTTACCCCCCCTGCTACCGCTAGGGGCAGGAGAAAGAAGAAGGAGCCCACAGCTCCACTTCCTCCGCGCATCTCACCACCTTGCACATTGTGTGACAAAGAGGGTCACCAAACCAACAACTACCCATCATTACTGGAATTACGGAATTTGATTCCCCCCAATCCAACCCCCACACCACCCATTACTACTGCTTCCACTCAACCTTCCAGTAGTAAAGGGTTGAGGACCAAATTCGCGTCTGCCATCTGTTCTGAGTATGGCCATTACACCCATCATTGTCCAGCATTGCCTTGTTTTCAGTAGGCATTAGCTATCATAAGCCAAGACTTTCAGAACAACCCACGCCCTACCACGTCCTCCACAACAAAAATCACTGACATTCGCTATGTCACCACTTCAGTCAATGAACGCATGAGATGCCCTTGCTCTCTTTGCGATTCATTGGCTCATTTTACCTACCAATGTCCTATAATCATAGAATATAGGCAACGTCAGTTGGCCCTACTGCACCGACCTGCTGAGGCAGTAATTGACTTGACTTCACCACTGGCAGATCTACACGTCATTTCTCCCGAGCCTGAGGCACTCCCTACGCCTCCATGGTTCTTAGATGATGTATCTGAGGATTTACCCCGTAACCCACCCAACTCTCCTACCCATTCCTCTACGGAGACTCTCCATCCCACCACCACGGGTACCCCTCAATACCTCAATATATGGTTTATGTCGAGTGAACCCTCACCCTCTCCTAGCATTACCCCTTCTGTTTCTTCAGTAGGGGGCAATCATACTATCACTGAGATCACTCCTCATGATCCATTATATTCCCGTCATTTCCAATGCGACGAAGACATACTGGAAGAACTACAACGCCCGAACTCTCCCTGGGACGCACTACATCATTGTTCTCTCTTCCTTCTGCAGGAAGCCCTCATGCCTCCTAGCCTCAATCCCGTTTACGCGGTCAAAACCAAAGACTTTATCCCATCAGGGCCTATCGATTGGTTCAACAATCCCATTCCTGCACCTGACGCTTTTGAAGAAGGTAATCTGGCCAACATTTCCCCCACCATCAAAATCGACATTTCCATTAAACCGGGCATCGTCGAAGAAATCATCATTGGAGCTGCTTGCAGTCCTCGGGAAATCGCTGCATATAAAGCCCTCTTCCAGGAATATAGGGATATTTTCGCTTGGTCATACACGGAGATGCCTGGCCTTGACCCATCTATTGTCAAGCATTGCATCAACACCTGGCCTGACATCACACCAGTTCTCCAGAAACAACAACCGCTACACCCATCCAAGGCCACGGCTATCAAAGTTGAAATTGACAAATTGCGTACGACCGGATTCATTTACCCCATCGCTTATACTTCATGGGTTTCCAACCCTGTACCCGTCGACAAGAAATAGGGCACTATTCACATCTGCACCGACTTTCACGATCTTAACAACGCATGTCCAAAAGACAATTTTCCAACGCCTTTCATCGATCAGATTATCGACGATTGCGCCGGCCATGAGGCTCTCTCGTTTATGGATGGATTCTCTGGCTATAACCAAATTCAAATTCACCCAGCTAATCAATACAAAACCGCATTCATCACCCCATGGGGTACATTTGCATATCATGTCATGCCCTTCGGCCTCAAAAATGCCGGCGCAACCTTCCAGCGGGCGATGACATACATCTTTCATGATTTGGCTGCAATCATTCTTGCCTACTTAGACGACCTCACTTCTCGACCCAAGAAACGTACCCAAAACCTCGATGATTTACGGATCATCTTTCTACGGTGCCGTCAATACAACATTTGCTTGAACCCCCTCAAGTGTGTGTTATGTGTCACTGCAGGGCACCTCCTTGGTTTTATCATTTCACAAAGCGATATCACCATGGACCCCCTCAAATTCAAAGCCATCACTGAAATTCCACCTCCACAGAATTTACGACAACTTCAGAGTCTACAGGGCAAAGCTAACTTTCTGCGACGCTTTGTTCCTAATTACGCCATCCGTGCACATGGTTTCCTTCGCTTACTACGTCACGACATCCCTTTTCATTGGGACGACTATGCCCAACAGTCATTTGATGATCTTAAAGTGGCGCTTTCCAATGCACCTATGATTAGTGCACCTGACTACAACTGCGACTACATCCTCTACGTATCAGCATCAATTGTATCAATAGTCGGCATCCTCATCTAGCTCGGAGATGAAAATAGTGAACACATCATTTACTACGTCAGTAAGAACCTCTCAGGACCACCCCTGAAGTACAAACATGAAGAGAAACTTGCTCTTGCAGTTGTCCTTGCAGTCCAAAAACTGCACCATTACATTCTGCTTTGCACCACCAAGGTCATCGCAGATTCCAACCCTATGCAATACTTGCTCAGCCGTCACCAAGTTAATGGCAAATTTGCTCGATGGATCGTTATCCTTCAGGAGTACGACCTCGAGTTCTCAACACCTAAGAGTAAGAAGGCCCTCGTTCTCGCTGAACTTGTCACGGCCCTTCCCTCTGACACACCCAGTGCCCCCATCAACACTGACTTTCCTGATGAACATCTCTTTTACATTGCGTATGATGAACCTTGGTATGGCGACCTTATCGTCTACCTATGAACTCAAAATTTTGGTAACCATCTATCACGAGATGATCATCAGCGCATCTGCCATCAGGCCCCCCACCATCTCCTTATTGGCAACATCCTATATCGGCGGGGCGTCGACACCATTCTTCATCGCTGCCTGACTATTGACGAGGCCGACAGAGTCTTAAATGACTGCCATAGTGGCGCATGTGGGGGATATCTTTCTGATATATCCACCGTGCAAAATATCATCCGGGCTGGTTACTTTTGGCCTACCCTGTTTCATGATTGCATTCATGCCGTGAAATGATGTGAGCAATGTCAGCTCTATGCCAACAAGGCTCGCGCTCCCCCCACCCTTCTTCACCCTGTCATTACTGCGGGCCCCTTTTGTAAATGGGGCATAGAATTTATGACTTGTAATCCCCCCTCCAGCAATGGTCACAAATACATTGTTGTCATCGTCGATTACTTCACCAAATGGGCCGAAGCTATGCCCACTTTCAACAACACCGCTGACACAACAATGCGTTTTTTCTTTAACCACGTCATATCACATTTTGGCGTACCACTCCAACTCGTTTCCGATCATGGGAAACACTTTGAGAATGAGATCTTCGTTGAACTCTCATCTCGGTTAGGCTTCTCTCACGAGTTTGCCTCACCATATTACCCTCAGTCAAATGGACAGGTCGAGGCAGTGAACAAAGTCCTCAAGACCATGTTACAGCGCACGGTTAATAAACATAAAAACAATTGGCATCATATGTTATTTTCCACGCTATGGGCTTATCGAACGGTAGTAAAGACCTCTACGGGTTTCACACCATTTCATTTAGTCCATGGGATCGAGGCAACTCTTCCCATCGAGTGCGAAATTCCCACCCTACGCACCGCAATTGAGCTTTTACCTGACACTGCTCCAATGGAGCAGCGCTTGTTGAACTTGGAGTCTCTGGATGAAGATCGTCGATCCTCATTACAGAACAACGAGGCAGCTAAAAAATGATCCAAGGCTACCTTTGATCGCCATGTTAACCTTCGATCATTTCGTGAAGGCGACCTTGTCCTAGCCTATGATATCGCTCATGATACCTTTGGCCATGGCAAATTTGAATCACTTTGGCATGGCCCTTACATCATTCAACATTGCCTCACCAAAGGCGCATACATCCTGGCCTCCCCCGAAGGCCTCTCACTCAAAGAACCCGTCAATGGGTTATACCTCAAGAAATTTTATGCTTAAATGTAGTCATGCTACTTTAGGTTATTTTCTTTTCTAGCGTTTTTAATATTTTTTTCCTCGTCTAAACTATCCTTTGTGCTATTGACAGATGACTCCTCCACCAGCTTACCACATTGGTTCCGCCGACGGCGCCAGCCGTTGGACACAAAATCTCGCTTCGGCTGCTTGGGCTCTCTACACCCCATCACATGAAATGCTACATTCAAGCGGCATATGTTTGGGACCAGCAACCAACAAACAAGCTGAATACACTACTGTCATTGGCCTCCTGACCGACGCCTAGCATTATCATATTCGTCACCTTATCATTTTCCTCGACTCCCAACTGGTCGTTCCCCAGCTCAACAATGTGTACCGTGTACGCGATTCGTGCCTCTTTTGCAAATACTTGCAGGTTAGATTGTTATCTCAACATTTTGATTCCATTACATTTACACATATTCCAAGACAATTGAATCAAACAACCGATGAAATAGCTAACATAGTGTTAGATTGGCATATATCACATCAAGCTACACATACATAAACTCCTCATACATCCTGTCACAGCATATAGATAGAATCAACATCATCATCATCAACATAAAACACACATGTAAACCACATTTGGATCTCAACAATATGTATACTCATATATATATATCAGCCCATCAGGCCATCCGAATGTTTACATACAAAAAATAGATACATCGGCCCGTAGGCCAGTGCCACATCTCGGTACAAAAATTGGCTCGCCGGCCTATCAAAAAGTATACAAAGTACATACATACATCAGGGTGCCTCTATCGCACCCCCAGCTTCTCCTCCCTTAGGAGGCGGTGGTGGCCCACCCCCACCTGCCCCAGGCGGTGGTGGTGGAACCCCTGCAGGACCCTCCTGCCCCGACGGCAGGCGTCCACTGGTCATCGCGACGAGCACAGCTGCTCGACGCACTATACCCCGCCATGGTGGCGATAGTCCAATGCACTACTCCAGGAACCCCTCATCCTGGATACGTATCCACATGCCCTCAGGCACGTCCTATAAAACCGTCTCCAAACGACGGCGTATGTCATCCACATCAACTTTGACCGCCGCCGAAGGAGCATGCGATGGCCCCACACCAGGGTCATCAAAACGACACCTCTGCGCCGGTCTCTCGAGCTCTGTCGATCACCCTGCGACCTCATCCCATCGATGCCTCCCTCGACGAGGCGGTCTCTCCAGCGCCCACTGAAACTTCACCTCACACCCGCGCGGTGCCAAATCTGCACATGCACCAAACAAGCAACAACAGATCATATCAGTCTCTATATCACATATATATGAACGGATATATCAAAACATAACATACATCACAACATATACAAAACTCCACATACCTCGATGATCAAACACCTCCCTAGGAGGCAATACCATGTCCGGGTCCCCTCGGAAGTCCACCCCAGCATAGGGGTATCGAAGTATGACATGCGACATCTGTCGCCAGATCTGTGCCGCCTGCACCATGAAATAATGTCCACCTTCGCCACCACCGTGGTGAACAAAAATCTGAGACCACCACCTCAGTCGAGGCTCTCGCGCCCCAGGCACCTCTAAAAGAACCCGCAGGCGTAGCATCGACACCCTCTCCAGAAACCAGACTACCAGGATAGAGCCGAAAGAAAACTCCCCGGTACCTGTGGACCGACAATGGTCCAGCTGCACGATCATCCACGCATGCAATTTCAAACCCCAGGCAAACCGCTCGCAGCCCACCACCACCCTCTCCATCACCAGCAGTTGGCCACCACTAATCTGTTGGGTTGCCAGTGACCCATACACCCGAACAATCATCGCCGCTACGCAACGATGCAACAGGGAATCCAAACCACTGATACTCACTACAGTCCCGGACATGTAGTTCTCACCTGAGCAATATCTTCGGGCGACATCAGCTAAGTGAGTATCCCTCGGCAGCACAGGCTCTGCAGGCAATGGTGTTCCCCGGAAGGGGAGCCCAATCAAGAAATATATATCCTCCACCGCAGTGAAGGGGATCTTCTCTCCTCGCACGAGGAAGCAGTGCAGATCTGGGCTCCACATATGGAGCAGGAAATGGAATAAGTACTCCTGTATTGGCCACAGCATCTCGCCAATCGAAATGCTAAAGCCAATCGAACCACAGGCCCTGCATTGGCCGCAGCATCTCGCAGCTGGGACTAGTCTCGCTCGTGCCACCGCACATCCATGGTCACTGCTAGCCACCTACACACAACACCGAGTCCTATATCAGCTTATGCAACCATCCAATGCATCAAAAAGACTCATTTTTTACCCCTCAATCTTGCCTCTTAGGCGCGGTTTCAACACCCACAGGCGCGCACACATGCGCACCTGTTCACTATACAGGTGCGCACGTATGCGCGCCTGTTTTTCTCATAGGCGCGCTCGAGAGCGTGCCTATTCACACTACAGGCGCATTCTAATGCATGCCTGTCAAACTCACAGGTGCGCTCTAGTGCACGCCTGTTCACCCCACAGGTGCGCACTCATGCGCGCCTGTCACCCTCACAGGCACGCCCCTAGGGCATGCCTTAAATTCCCCCCCACGTGCACCACTGCGCGTTTATTCAGTGGACAGGCGCGCACGTATGCGCGCCTTCCACTGAATCGCCCATGCATGTGGGCCCACACCCTAGTCAAAATCCCCTAAAAACCCCTTGTACGCCCCCCCGTACCTACCCTGCCCCAAAATTAGAAACCTATTTCTATGCAGGACGATCAGACCACTAACCTGCAACTCGCACACCATCGATCGAATACCTCATGCTCCCTGAATCACCCAATCTCCTCTGAATCTTCTCGAAAACTCACTGTAGCAGCAGGTACAAATGAGGTGGCAATGTGGGCCCTACAACTATACATAGGCCTTTTTCCAAACTTCCACTCACCATTCCGGGAGCCCACGGCGTCCATTTTTCGAACCGTCTTCAGCCACAGGATCAACATCCCGCCACCTACATCACAGCTGTCCCTGGGCCACTTTTCATCCTGAGCCCCCGGGGTGCCTTTTTTTCATATCATGGTCAGGTACACACGCGCATTGTCACATTTATCTAACATATGCTCATATCTTAGATTCTCTTCAGATATTGTTCACTTTGGCTATTTGGTTGTTCTATGTGCAGGTACATGATCATCATCTCTCCACATCATTCCTCCAGGTATATACTCAGCACTGGCATGTAGTCTCTCTCGCTGTATTGCATTTACCTTTCCAGTCACACCCTCTAATATTAGCCTTTAGGATACCCATTCCCGGCTTTGCAGTACTCAAACCTCCCTTTGCATATTCAGTAATATAACCCGGTAGCATTCTCACCCACATGAGTTATCCCATTCATAGCACCTTTTGGCACTTCTGACACTCATGTTGTTCTTCATTACCCTTTAGGGATGGGAGTCCCGATAGTCTTTCATCATGTTGCAGATCAACCACATACTCCTTCTCCTCATTTTGCTAGCTTTCCCACATGGACTCCCAAATCATCGCGTTATGGTTATGTTCTTTTTACCTGCACCTCCGTAGGATCATGAACCCACCATTTCATCCACCATCAATTTTCCCACCTGCGAACCTATCCTCGTTTCACCTACCTCATACAGAAACTCACCAATGGACTCACCAATGGGGCCCCCACCCTCCATCAGTTTTCCAATACATTTCTTCCCTCCCCAGGGCACTCATTTCACAGCGGGGCACCCATTTCTATATTTGTACATTTTTCCCAAAAATTATTCATTATTTATTGTACAAACACCTTCATTTCCAGTCATTACATTTTCTTTTGTCGTCACCGTCGGCGACTTGCTTTCTTTTTTGGCCACACGCAACCCATGTCACCCTTGGTTGGAGCATTACTTATCATCTACCCTCGCCGGCATCGTCCATATCTTCAGAGTACTCCACAGGTCACTTACCTCTACCCTCTGAATTTGTTCACCTTGTCTCGCCTCTGGCACAACTTATCTTCAGTCTTGGCGTCCCCCTGACACTCGACTTTGTAACACGGTTGCGGCCATTGTTTCTCTCATACATCCTCCAGCCAATGGAAATCTTGAGTCTTCCCACTTCTTGACTTCGTCCACGTACCTCTGCCACTTCTTCACCTCCGTAGATTCCATGGAGCCCTTTTTTCCTAGGAGTCGCGTCCCCCTTTTTGTCGACATCAACACAATTTTCCAGATGGGCGACAGTATCTTGATTCTCATTTTCCATTCCATGAGAGATCTTGGACGACACAGGGGGAAACACCATTGCTCCCTGATGTCGTTGACCCCCATAACATTCGACGCCAACACTTTCTCATGTTACGGTGGGTCTTACTTTGCGACTATTGCAGTTCTTTTTATTACTTGCCGAAGACCTCTGAACTTGGTCGGGCCATCGCTGCCTGCATCACCATCGCTGCTTACTACCGCAATCATCGCCTATTGTTTAGAGTATTTTCATTTGTAGAATTGTCTTCTGCCTTTATCATTATCACCCCCGAGGGCGCTGCAGTTGTCTACACCAACACTCCGGTCATATTTTTTCAGAGTTACATAAACACAAGCATGGGGCATGCCCGCCTCATTTGTACACAGTTGTATATTGTTACCCACCTTCTGGAAGGTCGGGTTCTACTGGTTCCTTTCTTCTCTAAATGATTGCTCTAAACGGTCCCACTATTGCTCTTCCTTCCAACAACATTCTCAGTACAAGAAACATTGATGGATTTCGGCTATACATATGCTCCTAACCTCATCCATTAGGGGGCATCTGTTATCACTGAAATTTCGTCTGCACATGGCGACAAGAACTCAGCATCGTCAAAACAAGAATGAAGTCATTCATGGCACAGGATTAATTCCACAGCATGGAAAAAGGGTCAAAAACTATACAAAGTAACCAAAAATTGAAGGGCGCTTTACAAAATCTGGGTGCACGCGCATATGCGCGGAACAACAATGTAAAATGCATGCATACGCGCACGATGCACGGCTGTTGGGAGAAAAACCCGTGCACCTGCTAAATGGCGCATTTATTGAAATTGGTCAGCCTCCCAACCACTAATGGATCAGCTCCCAAGACGATTTGACATCAAATCTGAGTTGAATCTGCATGGTAGGCTGGTCAAAGACCTAATTGAGCCCTAAAGAGCCCCTTTTCACACCTCAAAGGAGTTACATAATCACCCAATGCCATGCTATAAAAAGCCATGAAGAAACATCATTTTCTCAAGGAATTTCATGTATTGTTATGCTGCTAAGATTGTTAAGGACTCACTCTTTGACAATTACACATTGGGCACCATTTCATAGGCCTATCCACCTCTCTCTTGAGTGGGTATGCTTGGAGTTCTTTCACCATCATTCTCATTTCTTATTGTAAGGAGAGAAAGTTTGTGAGGGCCTCAAGAGCCTTCCTTTGGAGGAAGAAGGAACCGCAGTTCCCTTTCTTCATTGTGCTTTGGATATCATCAATAGACCAGCTCAAAACATTGGTGATATTGGTCTTGTTGTCTTTGTTATTTATTTTTCCATATGCTCATAGTTTTAGTTTATTTTAATTTAATTCTTGTTTATAGTTCTGTTTTATTTTCTCTAACCCTTTCCTCTACAGCTGTCATGCTCTGCAAGACCCAACAGGGCATGTAAGCACCCTTTATTTGCTCACTTAGTGACGAATTGGGTGCAAACAGACACAATGATTGTCAAGAGAGATCTTATTTCTTTGAATACTAAAAAGAGACATTGGTCAAGAAAATAAACTAGAGGAGAGGTTTGTCCCTCTTGGTATTTTAAATAAGGTGATGTCCCATGGATTTTGAAGAAAGATGATCTTTCTATGGTGAAGGATGTTATACTAGGTGTGAAGGAACCTTCTTTATATTGGTCAAATCTATGATGTTGCTTCATTGTAGATAAAAAAAATTCAAGGTTGAAATCACTTGACCATCTTAACCTTATAAGGGTATATTGAATACATGATTCTTCTAGTTCTATACATACATCAGTAAAAATATATTATACACTCACAATTTTATGGAAATTAATGATGTGTGTATCTATTTTGTAGTGTCATTATATTTTGCTCATTTGTGGTTGTGTGAACCATGACATCCCCCAAGACCTAAAACATGGCATATCAAAATTATTTGTATTTGTACATTGAATCACATCAAGGGATATTCATATGGATAGAATTCCATGGTGGCGCCGAGATATAGTTGATATTGTTTGTATGTTTGAGAAGGAACTGTGTACAAGTTTTATAGAAATACAAGTCTATCTTCTAATTCACCTACGTGACGAGGTTGAATTAGTTGAGGTGCTCTCATGTCATTGGATGTTACTCTTAGAGAGGTACATGAAAAAAAAGAACAATCTTGTTCGATAAAGTTAAAAACCAGAGGTATCTATGGCAGAGGGCTACACAGTCTGTTTGAGTCACTCTATTATTCTAGTGAGTACATCAAGCAAATTGATGACATAGAAGGGCTAGTCATTTGGGATGATCATCAATATGAGGACAAAAGAGAAGGGGAGCTACTCCAAACAAACATAAAAAGGTTCTTGATAAAGAGTAAGTGAGTTATATTTTGTCAATTTAGTACAAACAAATTGTTTACATTGAAGATGATAATATATATTTCATCCCATGTTGTTTGTTTTGAATTATTTTATGCATCAGTCAATTTAGAAATTTTGATGCCATCAACAAATTCATTCTATAAGTTGATAATATATATTTGATCTATTACTACTCATTTTTAATTTTTGTATACATTAGCAAATTTTGAAATGGATGCCATCAATAAATCAGTTCTTTACAACGTGGAGGTAAAACGACCATGGGTCCCATTGTATGAAGAGAAAATAAGGAAATGGGATAGTGACAGGAAAAAATTTAGATGGTTAAATGGAAAAATCATTCCTTATCCTGATCATTTAAAAGAAAATATACCAAAAATGTGTCCCAACAGCTGGGTGGGTGACCAAATACAAGAGAAATATGAAATGTTCGGTTATAACACACGTGGAGAAGATATGGATGCACTAAACATAGGGATTGAGTGAAAAAAATCTGTAATAACCTCTCTGAGTACCATGTTCTATTTATAATATTGCACATTTGAATTGTAACACATATTATGTATTTATTAATACTTCGATTATTAGACATATGACACTATCCTTTGTTCTCATTTTTATAGGTGCATTTCTTCCCATTTATATGAAAATATGGACATAATTTTCTTAACAAGTATGTTGATGAAGGCCACATCAAATAATATTGTGGAGTGGAGGTTGAGTTCGACCAATATAGTGATGCTAGCCATCATGATGAAAACCTAATAGAGGGGAAGTTAGGTTACATTGGAAGGATACAAGACATCATGCAAGTGGACTTCTCATCGTTTCAATGTGTTATTTTTTGTTGCAAGTGGTGGGATACTTTCACCGGAGAAATGTAAAGGAAGATCGTGATAGTGGGATAATATGTAATAACTGAAAAAAAATGTGGGTTGAAAGTAAGGATCCTTATATTTTCCCAAAACATTGTAACCGAGTGTTTTTTTACCTAGATGTGTTGGATGGGGATTGGTGGTTCGTACCAAGACATGATCTGAGATATAAACAACTTTTTGAGAACAACAATGCTACAATTCCAAGAGAGGAAGATAATCAAGGTGATGGAAACAAAGACTAATTTGTAAATGATTTGTTTGGACATTTATATTGTGGATGTGTCATTTTATTATGGGTATCTATAATGGAAAATTATCTTTTTTTTCTCTTCATTTTATATTCATGTTGGATATGAAAAGTTAATAACCATTTACAACCACCGTATTGAAAATACATTAAACAAATGTACAAGCATAAGCTTTGGTTTTGATATATTTTCATTGCCATAATTATTGTTTATTATAGAAATTTTATGTTGTATTGTATTAATAAAATATGTTTATGTTAACCTTTGAATTACTAAGCATTAATTGAGATATCACAAAGTTAGTGGCATACAATAGTAAAGATTAATTTTAAATTATAGTATATTTAATAAAATATGAAGATATTAAAAAATATTCAAACCTCAAAATTTTTATTTTTTGAGAAAATAAAAATTCAAATAAATATACTTACTTTGATGGAACTTACAAGGACAATTCCAACAAAATAACTTTGTTCAACATCTACAATACTTGTGGTGTACTTGGTGTTAGTTGTCTAGGACTCACCTTGAGACTGCAAGTGAGGTGAGCCTAGTAACATAGAATTTGAATTTAAAACTGAAAGATAAACTTTAAAGTCATATGGATCTGACCATAAGGACAATAAAATTCATCTATCGTACACATTATTAACTATATCCTTAAGAAAGCATGGCCCTAGTAACTTCAAATCAACAAATAGGCTAGATGGAAGTATGGAAAGATAGAAAACCGTGAAGGAATGAATCATAAATACATCAATATATCATTGGTACTCAATACACAGTAACGAGATCATTTCCTTGATAGAACTTGACCCATAAACGAAACAATGAATCCTTCATTTGATCATTTCATGAGCACAAAGCAATAAAAGAATCAATCATGTATTGACTACTATCAAAGCATTGACAAGAATATGGAAAATAAAAGAGACTAATATGTATTAATAGGGAATCCCAAGTCTGAAAAAGATACAAAGAATGGAAATACACAGTGATAACCACTCTGAATTCCTTTGGGTTGAAAACCCTCCTCTTAGATAATTTGAACCTCTATCAGTATTTGATTTCCCTCTCTATATCCTAGATTAATATTTATAGTATTTTATTTCTAATTACAACCTACTCATAGGATAACTGGGCCTATGGAAGGCTGTTAGAAAAATAGGACTGTGGAGCAATAAAATAAAACAAATGAGGAAACAAAACACAAAAGATACATAATACAATAGAGACACAGATTTGCGTGGTTCACCTAGTGTGGGCTATGTCCACCAGAGAAATTGTCAGGTCCTTTCTTTGTTATTATCTAGCATATGAAGGGATACAACCTACAATAAACCCATTGTAACTTCCTCTTCTTTATCTCACAATCTCCTAACTTAGAATACAATATTCGCCATCATGCATAGCCGCAATACATTTCCCTCATAAAAGAGGGTTTCCTTCTAGGGAAAAAAACCCTAACATAATCTCTATCGTTAGATCTGCAACCTTATAATGAACGGTCCAGATTTACAAAGAAATTACAATATACATTTACAAGGCAATTTTTCCTTTGGGGGCTTCGCTCCCGAACCCCCGCTTTCCCCCAGCCCCCCTAGTCAGGGGGATAGCCCCCCCGGACCCCACTGAGGGGGTACCCCCCCTCTGCACTCCCTCACATGGAAGAGTGTACATACTTCTGGGCTGTAAATACTTCATGGGGTATAAACATGGCTGAAAGTAAAAGACCTCTGAATCAGGAAGATAATCAGGCTCCACAACCAACAATCTCCCACTTGGAGACTGATCTCAACAACTCCACCACTATTGTATATGCTAGACTCTGAACCTTCTTGGACCTGACAAATTTCTCAACTTCCTCTTATTCTTGAAGACCAACTGAAACTGAGCAGGAACTAAGTTTCTCTCTGGTTACTCCCTTTGTTAACATGTCTGCAGGATTCTGGCTAGTGTGCATCTTTTCCAACTTCAAATGTCCATCTTCCAAGGCGGATCGTATGAAGTGGTACCTCAACTGTATATTCTTAGTCTTTGAATGGAAGGCTGAGTTCTTTGCAAGATGAATTGCACTCTCACTATCACAATACAACCTACTATTCTACTGCTTCTTTCCCAATTCCTCCATAAACGTTTGTAACCAAATCATCTCTTTACTAGCCTCTGTAGCAGCAACATACTCTGCCTCTGTTGTTGAAAGTGAAACAACCTTTTGTTGTTTCGAAATCCAACTTACTTTTGTTCCACCTATAGTAAAAACATACCCTTTGGTACTCCTCCTGCTATCTTTATCACTTGCAATATCTGAATCAACATATCCTTGTAGAAAAGTGTTTGAACCTCCAAAAAATAATGCATGAGTAGTAGTACCTCTCAAATACAGAAGAATCCACTTTACTACCTCCCAATGTTCTTTACCTGGATTGTTCGTATACTTGCTCACAACTCCCACTGCATGTGCAATATCTGGTCTTGTGCAAACCATTGCATACATCAAGCTGCCAACTGCTGGTGAATAAGGGACCTTGGACATGTATTCTATCTCCTTCCGTGTCTTGGGACACATTTCCTTAGTTAATTTGAAATGGTTGTCCAAAGGTGTACTAATTGTTTTTTCATTCTGCATTCTAAACCTCTCCAACACCTTCTCTGTGTACTCACCCTGAGACAACGTCAGTTTGTGATTTTTCCCGTCTCTTGTTATTCTCATACCAAGGATTTTCTTTGCAGCACCCAAATCCTTCATCACAAATGAATTGGATAATTTCTTCTTGAGCACATTTATATCCTGCATATTAGACCTGGCAACAAGCATGTCATCTACATACAATAGCAAGATAATAAAGATTCCATTTTCTAGCTTTTAAAAATAAACACAATGATCAGAATGACATCTACTATAACCCTGTTCTATCATAAACCTGTCAAACTTCAGATACCACTACCTTGGAGCTTGATTTAGGCCATATAAGATCTTCTTCAACCTGCATACCAAATTCTCCTTCCCTTTGACCTCATACCCCTGTGGCTGCTGCATATAAATCTCTTCCTCCAAATCCCCATGGAGAAAAGTTGTTTTTACATCTAACTGTTCAAGGT
The DNA here is from genome assembly GCA_009831015.1 of Picea engelmannii. Classification (NCBI taxonomy): domain Eukaryota; kingdom Viridiplantae; phylum Streptophyta; class Pinopsida; order Pinales; family Pinaceae; genus Picea; species Picea engelmannii. The sequence continues at coordinate 1,477,512 of ML778295.1, read as the reverse complement.
GAAAATCTTCTACTACCACAAGACTTAAAAAAGTTCTAATTGAAGTCATTTTAACAATAGGAGAAAATATTTCATCAAAATCTATACCTTTCTTTTGTGCAAACCC
>ML778295.1:1442778-1465002 GCA_009831015.1 Picea engelmannii | reverse complement strand
TCCAAGCTAGGGTTTTCATACCCTCGACCCTTATTTATACTAAATATGTCTATTAAGAGAAGCATCTAGAGGAAGATCCTTTTAGAAGCGGAAGCTTCTATTAGGTCTTCTTACATCCGCCTTATTCTATTTTATTGAAAGGTATTATTAATATTGACCTTTATTACATCCGAATACATTGATCTACCTAAGTGCGGGTTAGGACCTTAACAGATTCATGGGCCTAAGGAAGGGAAGGGTATAGGTGTGCAAAAAAAATAAAACTGAATGCTATATTACATGTTAATGTTGGCAACGTTTACAACATGCTCACGAATACTGATGATGTGTCTTTTTTGAGCACATATCCTTTATGTAGGTGGATTCCCATCTCACAATTGATCCTCAAACAACTCACATGGATACTTCTTGACACCTGACAATCGATCCTTCCTCCAAAAACTCCAAAACATAAGTTTGTTGTGCCAGTTGGAAGTGCACTTGTGTTTTAATTTTATCTCTCAAATGCCAAATTGGGTCAAGATGAAATTTGGTCAGCAAGTCAACAAGGCTATCATGCTCATCCAAAAACAATTTCAGAAAAACCCACGACACCGTTTTATATTTATGATGAAATATTTAGAAGCAGTTGATACAAAAAATGAGTTCGCAACGCTTGTGTCTACCAGTTTGCAGCGCCAATGATAAAACATCCAAAACCCTTCTTTGAGCCTTTAAAATGGTATGAAAAACCTCATGGAGTACTTGGTAACCATCAACTTGATTTGCATGTCATCCAAATTGAATATATGTGTCTGTAGGCTATCTAAGCTTCAACCCTCATCTTTTTCTAGTTCACAGTACCAATTTCAAAATGGATCATGCACTTCAAGGAAGTTGTTAGAAAATTTGGTGACCTAATCCCTAAAAATTTGGTTAAATATGGTGCTAAAAAAAATGAAATATCCTTTGTCACAATCTTTTAATACAATGATGCCAAATGATGACAAATAAAAGTACTTAGAGTATGTTGTGAACTCTCCTTGTGAATTGGCAGTGCATACACCCAACTTTGATTTGACACTTTAAACTGATAGATGGTGACAAGGAGAATCAATTATATGTATTAACACTTTGCATTACCAATTTTGATGGGATTACCCACCTTAACTAGTTCAATTATCATGGCCTTCACCTATTCCACTCCATCCTTTAGTTTTATAACCATATAAACTTATATTAATAATTATTTTTGCATTCTCCTTGAAATAAGTGTTAATAGAAATTATAAAAGAGTTTTTTTTTAGAACCTAGAAAACATTAAGGAAATTTTTAATAATCCATACTTATTTAAAAGTATAGAAATCTTTGTCAATTTTACTAATTCTTAAAATACTAATTATAAAATGTTGGGTGATATTATTTTTTTAAAAAGATTCATAAAGTCTCCATTAGAGTAAAAGATATTGTGAAACCATTTCATCAAAAGTGTGTAGATAAAAATGTATTATTATTCTCTATATTTGTTATTTCAAATTTAATTGAATAAATTTCATATATTATAATAGTTGGATAATATAGATTAATAAAATCTTATGAAATGTTCGGTTTAGGAGGTTGGGTGGTGAAATAGTTCATAGGTTTAAATGTAGAACTAGTAACGTTGATGTAGAAACAAGCCTATAATAAATCTAGAGGATTGAATACATCTGTAGATTAGATAAGTTATTGAATATCACCTAAGAGTCGAAGTATTCTAATGGGGTTTACAACTGATCTTATTCCACATCAAAACAATAATGCTCGGTAAGACAATGCCCACTCCAAGCCTTTTGAAATAAAGAAATCTGCAAGGAGGTCAATTAACAGATATGTTAACGTCTGTAAGGATACTTATAGCTTTAGAAAATAGAGAAAGACATTACCAATTAGAGATTACACTCCACCACTGAAATTTACTATTCGATAAAGTAACCCTTTTGTATAGGAAATTACATAAGATTAAAGTATTTTTAACATCTTTTTTATTATTTTTGAAAAGAAACTAGTACCACCACTCCACAAGGCATATAATGGAATTAATACTTTTTCTTCAACCATGCACAATATTAAAAATTACAGATCGTTTACATTTAAATTAAATACAAGAATTATGTGCACTAAAAAATAATACGAAGTTCAGATATGAATAATATTAAAAACAACTTATGCAATGAGATGTTATCTAAAACCAATTTAAATATCATAACCAGCTAGTTTGTTGTTGTTGAGATGGCTCATTTCCTATCCTTGCACACTGTCCAACCTTTACCTCTCAGTCAATGCTAGGGGGTACTCTTCTTCCCCCTTATCCCCCCAAGATGCAAAGGGGCCACACCCAAAAACCAAAAAATCACTAGCACCAAAATGTTCCTCTGAAGGAAGAGCTTCCACTCTTTTCAAGTCTTGAAATCCCAACTCTCACAAGAAAATTTACTTTAGTCAAGAAAACATTTTGCAGCATAATAGTACTAACAAAGGTGGGATTTGTTTCCCTTCTTCTCCATTTCTTTTAAAGAAACATCCTCAATGACACATGTCATCCTAAATAATTATTTATTTTTTAATGATTTAATTAAAGGATTATTCACCCATTACATGTGTACACTCTCACCAAGTTGCACATGTAAAATTCTTTTTTATTTTATTTAATTAGGAATTTTCCCTCACATTCCCCAATGGGTTCCTATTTTTTCTCTTAGTTGTCCCTTAGTTCCCCAATCCCTCATTTAATTTATGTCCCCTAACTAAATCTTAGTTTGAGTTAGATTAGGAGTCCTCTTTTAGTTAGTATTAGTGGTATATTGACTCAAGATGTTATTCTATGAGAACATCTATTCTCTCATGTTTGAATTTCTTTTTATTTCAAAAATCTCTTTTATTATTTTCATGCACACATCTGCATCTACCCAAATTTTAAATTTGTATTCCCTCTTTTCTTAGAGTTTGATTATATCTCAAATCTCATAACTTGTTTAATATTTTATTTAGTCCATTATTTAGATTTAGACATAGACTTAGGTTTAGATTTAGGCTTGGTCTCTTGTTAGATTTATTATCTTATAAAATAATTATTAGTTAATAATTTGTTCTAACAAGGTCTAACCATTTCATTATTTTTTCTAGGCCATCTAGTTTTTTATTGACTCGCCATTTAATTATGCAACATGCCCTCCAAGACACACCTCTATTCTCCAAGGGTGCCACTCGCCTTTGAATAGTTTTGGAAGTTTATCCAATGCTTGGAGTCAACAGTCCCCTTGATCGACCTTGTGAGATACTAAGGGTTGTCTAAGGAATAAGGACTCTGCCTTATTATGCGCCCCTCAAAATTCTTTGTGAGCGACTGTCTCAATCTGACTTCATGGCATCATGGACCTCTCGAACTAGGTAATCATTTATGAAAAATTCATGTCACGACAGTAGTGCTAGAAGGCTATGAAAAGGACACTACCACACCTCTCCCTCAAATATTTGGTGATGTATGTGCAATGTGACTAGAAGTGACTAGATTTTTTCCCCCAACATGACTTGCAGTGGCTAGTTGTTGGTCTTCAACATGAATTGCAAAGTTTGTCGACCAATATCCAGCATGACTAGTAGAGGTTGGTGATATAATGCCAGTATGACTTGCAGTGATTGGACCTAGTAGCAGTTGGTTGCAGCATTTGAGACCAAGGTTTTAGGAAGGACTAGTTTTGAGAAATTGCAGGCTAGGAAGGGTTCTAGTATACACCATGTCCCTGTCTGACAGGAAAGAATCGTCCTCTAAACTTATTCATAAAGGGTTGTAAGGGCATCATCACCGAGGATGTCTCTTGTGAAGAGAAGGCGATATGACAAGGGTTACTCAGGTGAGGGTATAGGTTTCTACAAAATGAAGTGATTCTGTGAACGGGGTAGCCCCTACTATAAAGTTGACTCCCTCCATATGAAATACCAGAGGATAGATGGAGGTCCTCCATGGGAAAAGTGTTCGTAGGAACTTGAATGGACGATGAAGGATATATGGACGGGGTGTAATAAGTAGAATAACTACCAATTTGAGTAATTTCTCTTGAAAAGTGAAAATAGGATTGGATCCATGGGGAGGAAGATTCAAACCTCCTACCATGAGAGTCGGTTGAGGGATATGACTCCCATCAAATGAATATGTAGAAAAAGGATTCATCATGCCCCCAGACCTGAAACGATGACAAGTACGAAGGCATCTATGGCATACCATGAGAAAAATGATTAGAGGCCCAAGGTATTGGTTGAGTATCATGATTCAGCATACTACTCGGAAATACAAAAGGATTCACCCCCATGGAATGAGGAAAGAACATGGGTTGGGTAGCACTAACTGATGGAGTCACAGGGACTCCATTAACCATAGCAATGAAAACTCATCACACAATACAAAATCCTAAGGACAACTAATAATCAAAGAGCACACCAAAATAAACAAAAAAGGCCAATATGCACACAAATAGGATAAAGTGGATGAAAGGGCCCTCCCTCCCTAAAGTAGGTATGCATCACCCAAGAGGGTCCTAATAATCCCTTCAAAAGATTGAAGGTATCAGAATTAATTATAAGGGCCCTTATGGGCTTAACAACTAGTTGGTCAGATCCCCTCGGAGAGGTAATCCTCCATAAAGGTTGTGTGTTGTCCGACCCTTATCCGACTCAGGGTACCTATAGAATAACCCATACAAGTAACCTATGTGGTAAAAATGTCAAGCAACTAAGAAACCATGATATAACCGATGCACAAAAGAATAGTCGTAAGTCAGGTCTACTATATAGGTAGGGTAACAAATCCTGAAATCTCGAAAGCACCACCTCTCACAAAGGTAAAGGTACTTACAAGATCCCCATATACAAATAGATCCCCAGAAATATATCTGACACTAAGAAGGTATTAGGGGGATATCCCCTCAACCAACTTCACACGACCTTGTCCTTAACTTCGGTGTAAGTGGAGCCTCCTAACTTCACCAATTATACAATGGATTTCACCACTCCCTTAGTCATATACATATGTTGATTTTAATACCCTTGGAGAATTTTACTCACAAAATCATGTTCCAAGGCTCTAAATCCTAAGCTAGTTTGTGCACCCTAAAAATAAAATCATTTCTAATCAATTTTAAATTTATTAGCATTACTTTTAGTGGCCTTGCTTACTAAAAAAGGTGTGGTCATGAAAATGATGATGTTATGAATCAACAAGTAAAATAAATGAATATGAATAAAATGCAAAGTCCTAACTTCAATTCCCAATAAATGATAAGATTTTCAAAATGCAATTTTCAATTTAATTATGCAATTCCCAATAAGATGTAATGTTTCCACACATGTACTAAGATCAATGATAAGAACCCAAAAGATCAAATGCCAAAAATGCAAAATGTTTATTATTTTTGTATTTCTAATATAAAAGAATGAAAATGCAAGGACTGAAAAACAAATTGATATAAAGATTATAATGTATGTAAATAGAGACAAGATAAGTAGGATATCAAGAAGAAAACACCCAACCCAAGATGCAAGGAGAATCAATAAAAAGGATGATGAGAAATAAAAATCGCTCGAAAATTAAACCAAATAAAGGTTTCCTATCACTCAACTAGCACATAACAATGATAACAGAGACCTAAGAAGACTCAAAGACCATCAAAACTTACCCATAAAACATCAAACTCAACAACCAAGCATACAAGAATGATGTACGCAACTATTCAGGAGAAAATCACATATATACGCTTCCTACATAACAACAACTTGTGTATGTGTGTGACTATCAGGTAAAAACCTGCGTATATGTATTGAAACTCCGCCAGGTTAAGGATAATACTAAGAAAATCAGAATCAAAATGAACAGAGGTTGTCAAGAAATCAGATGACAAGAAACTCAATATAAATGAGAGAAATCAAAGGATAAAAACACTCAAAACCCCAAAAAGAAGATTCCATCCCTAGAATGGTCACCAATTCTGTTACGAGGAAAATCACTCTATGATGCAGGAGCATCTCTATAGAAATCGAAAAAGGTGGACGTGGAATTGGAATTGACACCTCAACACATCGAAGGAGCCAAAACTGACCTTAACTAGATTGGTAGTGGTGTAGAGTTTTTTATTTTGTGTTAATTAAATTAGAGTGTGTAAAGTCGGGCCACCATATGAAATGACTGAACAATTGTAAATCCTTTACACGACTATAAATTATTACAGGTATGGGATACTTTCCCTGATTAGTCATTAGGTTTCATTAATTGAGTAGGTAACTGCTTGAACAGAATGTAATAGTATTTAGATAGAAGGAAGAAGAGAAAGAAAGCTCTGGGTCCTTAGACAAGTTTTAGTTTGTGTCTAAAGGAGATAACTACTACAATTATGTTTTCTTCTGAAATGAATAGAGCAAAGGAAATTGACCCAAATACACAGTGTTAATATTTTTTACAGTTTGACTGTGTTGTTATGTGTTTGTGAATGTATGATGTTCATAGTGAATGAATGAAAAGGTGAATGAGTTCAATTGTTTCTGTTTTGTAAGAGTATCCAAGGAGCGCATGAAGAGCACAAGGAGTGTGTGTGAAGAAGTCTTTTTTGATTTAAAATATCAGAAGAGATAGCGAGGAAATTCTGTATGCAAAGCATGCATATTGAGCGCAAGGAGTGCGTATAGAAGCAAACTTGTGTTAAAGTTTGAAATCTCAGGAGGTTGAGCGCAAAGTATGCCAGGAGGGTGTCAGAAAGTCTTTTGAAAAATACATAGAATGAAAGTGTGTGCTAGGGACGAGATTTAATTTTTATTTACTAGAAGCTCAGGAGGAGTAGTGGTTTTAAGTCTTGAGAGGAAACACTTAGAAAAATTTCTAAGTTTCAAAGAGTTGAAGTAATCAAAGGTGGAGTGCAAAAAATTGAAGTTCGAAGAAAGAATAAGCATGGAGGATTGAGCGGGAGAAATCCTTCAGGAAAGAATTTTGAAGTTTGGATAAGATTGAGGCTCAAGATCCATTCCCGAGGAACCAAAATCTTTCAAGCCGTTAGATCTCGGAGAAGTGGCACATTGGTTAGTTGCGAGGAATTGTCAGAATTTTGCATAACCAAAGGATTTGGAAGAAGCAAAGTGAAATTCGTGAAACCCCGAAACGCGAAATCCCGAAATCATCGAGACCATCCATTGAAAGGGGACACATGGCAAGAGATCAGTATTTCACTAACTCGCAGAGTGGAAAGGTCAAAGGGTGGATTTGTGAGAATTCGTGAAACGCGAAATTGTGATTTGATCTCAGTCATTAGCTGGAGAGCTAGTGTGGGTATCGAGTGATTGGGAGAACGAAGGTGAATCGCATTAGGAGTTTCAGATATGTGAAATCATGATGCACCTTTTTGGATAAGCATGTGGTCACAAGGCGTGGTCACATGGAGAATATTTATGCTTAGTGCTTGTGCATGTGAGTGGATTTTTTCAAAGACCTGTGGATTGTTTTCTGAGAGGCTCCAGCAGGTAATTGAATACTGTTTCATTTCATTCTTGAGAAAATCCTAGACTGAGAGGTCACATAGCCCTTGGAGTGGAGGGGGGTCTGCACCAAGTGGTATCAGAGCCTAAAAAAATATTTGAATTTGAACTTAGTGTGTTGGAAATAGTTGAATCGATGTCGCCGAGGGTATGCATCGGACCACCTATAGAAAACCGTGTTGTAGGAATATAAGTGAGAGAACTTCATGCAAGTTTGGAAGCAATGCAAGGGAGAACATATGTCATTGGAGATGTTAGTGATGGAGAGAGTGAAGAAATAGAAGTTGAAGAAGCTACAGGGGAACATGCAGGCGACAAATTCTTCTTGAAGGTTGTTATGAAGTTGGGAGTTAGAGAAAAGATAGACATCCCAATGTACGAAGGTAACTTGGATGTCGAAGAGCTATTGGACTGGATAAGGTCCATGGACAAGTATTTCGACTATGAAGATGTTGATGAAGGAAGGAAGATGCGACATGTTGTCATGAGATTAAAGGGACATGAAGCACTATGGTGGGATGAATTGCAGGTAGAAAGGAGGAGAAAAGGAAAAAAAATATAAATAATTGGGATAGGATGATAGCCAAAATGAAGGCTAAATTCATACCTAGGGATTACCAGATAGAGTTGTTCAGAAAATTGCAGAACCTGAGACAGAGAGGTATGACAGTGAAAGAGTATACAGAAGAATTTTATATGTTGAATATTAGGACTAGACAAAGAGAGAAGGATGATGAAAACATTTTCAGGTATATGAATGGTTTGAGGTATGAAATTCAGGATGAAATCAGCATGATTACTATGAGGATAGTGGAGGATTCTTATCAGATTGCACTGAAGGAAGAAGAAAAGTTGGACAAAAACCAGATTCAACGGAACATAAGCAGAGGCTTAAACAAAGGTAAGGGAGTTTTATTTGATAAGGAACAGAAAGATAAGGATGAGAATGAGAAATCATATAGTCAATTTGAAAGAGGAGGAAGTTCCCAAAGAAGACCGTTTGGTGGGAGAAATTATTTTCCTCGAGGAAGAGGAAGAAGTAGATGAGGTGGAGTTAAATGTTATGCCTATGGAAAGATAGGACATATGTCTTGGGAATGTCCTAAGAGGAAGAGTGAAGGAGGAGGAGAAGCACACATTTCTGAAGCCTAGAATAATGTGGAAGCATAGTCACCAGAAGGAGGAAAAAATCTTATGATGAGGAAAGTTCTTCTAAAGCTAGAGAAAGAAATAGAAGACACAGTTCAGTGAATGATGATGTTCAGGACTTCTCGTAAGACAAAGGAAATGTTTGTAAGTTGATTATAGAGAGTGGGAGTACTGATAATTTAGTATCTACAGAAATGGTGGAGAAGCTGAAGATGGAGACAAATCCACACCCAAGTGCATACAAAGTATCATGGTTGCAGAAGGGACATTAAGTAATGGTAAGTCAACAATGCAAAGTTGAATTTAAAATAGGAGGCTATAAAGATGAGATTTTGTGCGATGTGATTTCCATGAATGTTTGTCATATTTTGCTGGGGAGATCATGGCAGTTTTATAGGAATTTTATTCATGATGGGAGAAAAAATACTTATATTCTAGAAAAGAATGGTAGAACTCACATTTTATTGCCAATAGAGGAGAAGAAAGAAAAGGAAGAAGTCAACACAAGAATACTTCTCATGAGTGGAAAGGAACTCTTGAAGGAGATCAAGAAATATCAAGAAATGAAATTTGTTGTAGTAAGGAAGCCAAGAGTTATCCTTACCAATACTTCTGTGAATGATTTACCTGAAGAAATCCAAGAACTTTTGGAGAACTTTGCTGACATAGTAGTGTATGAGTTGCCTCACTTATTACCACCCATTAGGAGTATTAGTCACCATATTGACTTGATTCTAGGAGCCAGTTTGCCAAATAAAGAAGCATATAGGTTGACACCTCGAGATAATGAAGAAGTTAAGAAGCAAGTTCAGGAGTTGTTGGATAGAGGTTTAGTGAGGGAAAGTCTAATCCCATGTGTAGTGCCAACTGTATTGAGTCCAAAGAAGGATGGAGGATGGAGAATGTGTACAGATTCTAGAGCTATCAAAAATATCACCATCAGGTATAGATTTCCTTTACCCATGATGGATGACTTGATGGATTGTTTGAGCAGAGCAAGATAATTTTCAAAAATAGACTTGAAGAGTGGATATCATCAGATAAGAATGAGAGAGGGAGATGAATGGAAAACAACATTCAAGACAAATAAAGGTTTGTTTGAAAGGCTAGTCATGTCATTTGGATTGACAAATTCTCCAGGTACATTTATGAGGTTGATGAATGAAGTACTAAAGGAATTCATAGGTAAATTTTTCATTGTATATCTGGATGATATATTAGTTTTCAACAAAACAAAGGAATAACATTTAAAGCACTTGACATTAGTGATGAGGAGATTGCAGCAAGAAAATTTATTATTAAACTTGAAGAAAAGTTCTTTTATGAAGACATAACTCATATATTTGGGTTTTTTTATCTCTTAAAATGAATTGAAGATGGATCCGGAAAAGGTGAGAGCAATCAAAGAATGGCCATCACCCAAGAGCATATTTGAGGTGAGAAGTTTCCATGGTTTAGCAAGTTTTTATAGAAAGTTTATCAGAAATTTTAGTGGTATATGTGCACCAGTGATGGACATTGTGAAGAAGAAACATAAGTATTTTAATTGGACAGAGGAGGCTGAGAAAATCTTCAGAGTGTTGAAAAATAAGATAACAGAACAACCAGTTCTGGTTTTACCAGATTTTGGAAAGACATTTTAGGTGAGGTGTGATGCAAGTGGAATATCCATTGGAGCAGTTTTGAGTCAAGATAATAGGCCAGTTTCTTATTTCAGTGAGAAGTTGAATGATGCTAAGGATAAATATTCTATGTATGACAAGGAATTTTATGCAGTGATTCAAGACTTGAAAAAATGGAGGCATTATTTAATTCCAAAAGAGTTTGTCTTGTATAGTGATAAGCAAGCTTTGCAATTTATTACTAGGCAAGAGAAGTTGAATCAGAGACATGTTAAGTGGGTAGAATTCATGCAGAATTTTAATTTTGTCATTAAACATATTTCTGGAAGTGCTAACAAATTTGCAGATTCTTTGAGCAAGAGAAGTTTGGTTATACAGGAATTTCAAGTGAAGACCTTAGGGTTTTAGCACCTTAAGGAAATGTATCAGGAAGATCCAGATTTTAAGGAGGCTTATGAAGAATATGAATTTTTTTTTTTGTGAGATAACAACTCATGGTCATAATATTTGATCCAGGATGGATTTTTTTTTAAAGCCAATTGTGAATAACAAGATGTTCAATGTGGGATAGTTTGTTAAAAGAAAAACATAGTGGAGGTTTAGTTGGACATTTTGATCATGAAAAAACATTTGCCTAGTTGAATAGTTTGTATTATTGGTGAGGTATGAGGGAAAATGTATCCTAAGAAAGATGTATCCTAAGAGAGTTGGAAGGAAAACCAGAAGAAATATGTATCCTGAATATTTGGTAAAATGGAAGGATCACCGAGTAGAAGATTCAAGTTGGGTAACTGAACCTAATATTTTCAAGCATGGAAAGACAGTGTGAGAGCTCATGGAGAGGAGTTCATGAATATTTTGGCCAGAGGAGTATGATGCATGACCATCTCTATCGAAATCCAAAAAGGTGGACATCGAATTGGAATCGACATCTCAAGACATCAAAGGAGCCAAAACCGACCTTAACTAGATTGGTAGCGTTGTAGAGTTTTTAATTTTGTGTTAATTAAATTAGTGTGTGTAAAGTCGGGCCACCTTATGAAATGGAGGAACAATTGTAAATCCTTTACATGACTATAAATTATTACAGGTGTGGGATACTTTCCCTAATTAGTCATTAGGTTGCATTAATTGAGTAGGTAACTGCTTGAATAGAATGTAATAATATTTAGATAGAAGGAAGAAGAGCAAGAAAGCTCTAGGTCCTTAGACAAGTTTCATTTTGTATCTGAAGGAAATAACTACTGTAATTATGTTTTGTTATGAAATGAATAGAGCATAAGAAATTGACCCAGATACACAGTGCTAATATTGTTTACAGTTTGACTATGTTGTTATGTGTTTGTGAATGTATGATGTGCATAGTGAATGAGTTCAATTGTTTCTCTTCTGTAATATTATGCAAGGAGTGCATGCAGAGTGCATGTGAAGAAGTCTTTTTCGACTTAAAATATCAGAAGAGATAGTGGGGAATTTTTTTATGTAGAGAGTACATATTGAGCGCAAGGAGTGCGTATAGAAGCAAACTTGTGTTAAAGTTTGAAAGCTCGGGAGGTTGAGCGCATAGTATGCTAGGAGGGTGTTAGAAAGCCTTTTGAAAAAGAAACAGAGTGCAAGAGTGTGCTAGGGAAGAGATTCAAGTTTTTTTTACTAGAATCTCAAGAGGAGTAGTGGTTTTAAGTCTCGAGAGGAAACACTTAGGAAAATTTCTAAGTTTCGAAGAGTTGAAGTGCTCAAAGGTGGAGAGTAGAAAATTGAAGTTCGAAGAAAGAATAAGTATGGAGGATTGAGTGGGAGAAATCCTTCAGGAAAGAATTTTGAAGTTTGGATAAGATTGAGGGTTAAAATCCTTTCAGGAGGAGACAAAATCTTTCAGGCTGTTAGATCTTGGAGAAGTGGCGCACTGGTTATTTGTGAGGAGTTATCATAATTTCTCATAACCAAATAATTTGGAAGAAGCAAAGTGAAATTCGTGAAACCCCGAAATGCGAAATCGTGAAATCATTGGAACCATCCATTGAAAGGGGACACGTGGCAAGAGATCAGTATTTCGCTGACTCGCAGAGTGGAAAGGTCAAAGGGTGGAGTTGTGAGAATTCACGAAATGTGAAATCGTGATTTGATTGCATTCTTTGGCTAGAGCACTAGTGTGGACCATTGATTTGATCTGAATATTTCACAATTTTAGGTATCGGGTGATCGAGAGAACGAAGGTGAATCACATTGGGAGTTTCCTATACACAAAATAGCAATGCACCTTTTCAGATAAGTGTGTGGGCACAAGGCGTGGTCACATGGAGAAGATTTACACTTAGCACTTGTGCACACGAGTGGAGTTTTGCAAAGACCTGTGGATTGTTTTTTGAGAGGTTCGACCAGGGAATTGAAGATTGTTTCAGTTCAGTCTTGAGAAGATACTAGACTAGGAGGTCGCGCAACCCTTGGAGAGGAGGGGGGTCTGCACCACTCTATGGTATGGGGTAAGCCACAACAAACGAAAATGACTGCAAAAGTCAACTCTAATATCAATTATTCTATACAGACAAATATGCTAACAAGACAAGATAAAAATCCTACCTCATCCAGACATTCGATGAAGTCCACCGTTGAGCACTCGACTCAAAGAAATATACCTGCAACTTGTCCTCAACAACAAAGATACAAAACCATATGGTGATAATATATAAAATTATCACATACAATAGCATAATCCATTAATATTCATAACGAATATGCCCATGGAATAACAATTCAAATATTTTCAAGACATTAATTGGACGAGAAAAGAGTATTTCTATTAAAATGTAATAAACATAAGTGTATGTATTACAAACTTATATTTTGGCACATTCGTAATCGAGAGACTAAGTCCCTTCTAGTTGGGCCTCCACCACTTGAATCCTCCACCAAAGGAAATATCGTATAAGAGAGATAATGAGGTTCCCCATCAAATAGGGAAGATCTTAGGGGATGAACAATGTGTTCAGACTTAAAAGGACAAAGGGATGAAGACTCAATATGAAGTGAATAATTTCTCCAGAGTAACTTTTTTCTCAAAGTTGAATTCTTATCCTCTTTTCCATAGCTTGGATATGTCCCATTTATAGCCTTCCAATCGAACTGAAGGGCCGAGTTAGAATGTTTCCAGTATATGGAAGGTAAAGGATCATGGATCTCGTGACGTGACATGACATGGAAAACGGACACCATTTTTTAATTTTGGGCACAAAACTCGATGTACGTGGGACATAATGGTGAAACCTGCGTATACGCATGATGTATAACTTTTAAGGTGTGTACATGTGGAAAAATATTATTTTTATTTCTAGGAACTACAAAAAGGTACTTCAAGTCTTCAAAAGGAAATGGAAAAGGCATTTTGAGAAAATTTTCAAAGGGTGAGAAAAATATTTCTATAACATATGCATGACCCCACTGACAAGAACATTGTCAATAACCCATATACACAATGTCCATAATGAAATCATCGTACAAACCCCACTGACATATTTCTATTTCTATAACATATGCATGACCCCACTAACAAGAACATTGTCAATAACTCATATACACAATGTCCATAATGAAATCATCATACAAATCACATGTGTGTAATCAAATACTCAAACCAATTAAAAATCCACTTCTTGACTCTATCTAGAGCCCAAGGAAGTTCATTGATGTCATTTGCATCATCAAAATTTCATGTATCCTTCACACTCAGTGAATCTCATCTATAATACATGTCAATACATATATACATATAGAAGTTAACATATAATCACAATGACATCATAACATAACTCATAAGAAAAGCATAATCATAATGTATCATAACCAAATCACTTGCTCGCAAGTGTCCTCAAAGAATAAGTCAGTATAAAAAGTGCTTAGTGTAACTGGATGTTACATACACCCCCTCATGTTTTAAAATTCATCATGAATTTTGTATAATGTCAATAATTGTATAAATAAATGTATCTCACACATATATACATATTTAATCTATCAAAAAAATAAAGAAACTATTGATGCATCTCATATGTGTCCTCCCAAGTTGTCGAGTGTGGACTATAATCGTCCCAATGGACCTTGACCTGATCGAATATTCGATGCCATAACTTTCAAGTGTGATGGTCCAAAATGTGGATTGGATCTGCCATGAGATCACCCTCGTCCAACACCTACAAAGAAATCATGTCAATAACATGTTATGGATCTGAGATATAATGTCGCAAAACAAATACATCAAATACGTCGTGCATATGCCTCAAAGAATCAGGCAAGGCTTGTCGATAAGACACATGGCCTTTCTTTCACACAACCTGGAAAGGTCCCAAAAACCTAGGAGAGATCTTATCACCCTTTACAAAATTGATCAAACTCTTATGTGGTTTTACCTGCAAGAAAAATCTATCACCTACTTCATAATTGTGGGCAATGCGATCCACATAAACATAAATCTTATGTCGATATTGTATTTATTTAATCCTATGTATTATCAATTTCATATATTATTCCATTTATTGGATCACCTTTGGTCCTACCATAATCCTATTCTCTAGTCAGTCCCAACTCAGGGGTGTCTGACACTGTCGTCCATAAATAAACTCAAACAGTGTCATCTTAATTGTACTCCGGTAATTATTGTTGTATGCAAACTCTACCAATGGAAATAATTCTTCTCAATGTTTATGTTGATCCATCACATACATATGAAGCATATCCTCTAAAATTTGATTAATCCTTTCAGTTTTTCCATCTTTTTCTAGGTGATATACTGTATTAAAATTCAGTTGCTTTCCCAAGGCCTCTTGGAAACTTGTCCAAAAACATCCTTTAAACATCGATCGTCGATCAGATATAATATTTATTGGTACTCTGTGCAACCTCACAATATATCTAACAAAAACTATAGCTATATCTGGCACTTGATACGTTGTACACACCGGGATAAAGTGTGCACTCTTCGTTAGAGTGTCTACGACCAAAGAAATCGCATCATGTCTCCTTGTTGTCAGTGGAAATCCAACAATAAAATCCATCAAAATGACTTCCCATTTCGATTCAGGAAGAGCATGCGGCTATAACAATCCCGTTGGATGGCTATGTTCATCCTTCACTTGATAACATTCTAGACATCTCGCCACGTAACTATCTATGTCCACTTTCATTCCTTTCCAGAAGAATAAAGGCTTAAGATCTTCCTTCATTTTTCGTGACTCTAGGATGAGCCATGTATGCCACTCGATGAGCTTCGCTTAAAATCAAACTTCTTAATTCGTTGTTAGGTGGTACATAAATGATACTGTTATACCTCAACAATTTGCCGCTATCAAATGAATAGCCTTCACACTTCGGTACTATTGACGATTGAAAACGTGAACATAGTTTTTCCCGCAAAGTGTTGATTAAGCCTATTATATTAAAACTAATCATACTAGTAGGTGGGACCCCCTTGAACTATTAAAGAGAAGATCTGTGCATTTTTTTATGTTGAGATGATGTGCGACACATGGTTGATGAAGATCTTGTGTTATTGGTTATAAAATGATCTTATGAAAGGTTGGTTTCTTACACTACTACGATATATGCTATTCATTAATGTCATTTCGGTCTGTTCTTATTACACCTGCATAACAAATATATTAGTGAAAATTGTAGAAAGGCATTTTTGAGAAAGAGAAAAGTACTATCCTTGATGCAAAAGAGACCTAGTTATGCAATACTACATGCATGAAAATACTGGTTGATAATTAAGTCCTAGCTAACAAGAAAATAGCTATGAAATTGTGTTTTAATTACACGATATATATGCATGTGGTTGAAAAGTTGGCGGTGGATTTTGGCAAAGTGATCATGCAAATGGTTATACAATGTTAATCGAATTAGTTGGCCAATATATATATGATATGGAATGTTGGTGGTATACTTTGGCAAGGTCAAAATGTTAATGGTAATGCAAATCGTTACATGGAATTTGGATTATTCTATGGCTTAAGTTAGAAAGGTGGCATGGTTTATTGTCTTTGAATGTGTTGATATTCTCGATGCATGCTTGATTAATGGTGTTAATGGAGTGCTCGTTGCCATGTACTACTAAGTAAATGAGATGTGGGTGGAGGTGACGTGAATTTACTACACGTCACCTTTACCCTTCCCCTTAGCTGCCACCCTAGCTAGACTATTGTTTGATCTTGTTGTTGTTTTCGCACTCTAGATTTTTGGTAGGGTGAAACCACTTGGCCACCTCCCATCTTAAGGATTTTGATTAATAGTTATGTCTTTTTTGGCCATTATTGAATTCACTCTGGTTATGAAATAATTTTGGCTTATTTGTGTGGGTTTGTGTTTTTCCTAAGTGCTGCAACTTTGTGAAATTTTGGTTTTAAATTGAAAATGGATGTTCTGCCATAATAGTTTTAAGTTCATCGAAGTTGCTAGTCTTCCTGGGTGATAGTTCCTTGTTACCACTACGTTTTGGTTGAAGCGTTTTGTTAAATCATGGTTGGATGGTTGCCTTCACGATTCTGGGGTTTAATTAGAGCCCTATCTTCTTGTTTTTACCTTGTCAAGGAACTGTCTCTTGTTCGCAAGTGAATCATAGTTCTCCTTGTGCATACAACTTTGGCCTCGAAGTTTCACTTTAGTTCGTTTCGTTCCTCCTGCGAAGGCTACCTGCAAAACCTTAACCCTATAGACTAGATTTGCATAGGGAGACTATTGATTATGCCAAGTTATTCCCAATTATTGTGGTCTATTACTTTGAATACGGGCTCACCTGTTGGTCGTATAACAGTTGTGTTGGTATGGGTTTTTGCACTGCCTTTGTGATAATAGCATGAACCTTACATTTCCATTGCACTTATAAATTTTACAGTCACCCACCCATTTTTTTAATGTAAGGGCCTCTGCCCATTTCGATTGGATGTGTGGGTATACATATCTACCACATCTTGTTCGGTCGATGGATTTTTTTTACCACAGTGGAAAATTGTTGATTGATGTGCAGTCACTAGTATTGCACTTATGGTGATTTGGTCGATGGCTGGAATTGGTCATGAATGCTTAGGGTTTCTCACACAGGTCATGTATGTCTATGGTTTTTTTCAAATGAAACATTGGGCATGATAACTATGTTTCCCCCTGGGGCCGAATGACAATCAATTGGGTAACTATTGAAGGCATATTCATGGAATCCTCGTGTTGTTGGTTGAATAGGCCTATGTTCACATGGATTTGATTTAATCACAGTGTCACTTAAATGAACCAACCATTTAATTATGTGCACAACCCCAGCATGATATGTTGAGTTATTAGCACGACTATGTGTTTGTTGTGACAAGTGAAAATGTTGTATTGTGGAGTTTGGTTCGTTGCACTCTGTGTGTTGTATGGATAGTTTGTTTTATACTCAGTGATACCCTCAGAGTTTTTTTAAGAACTGTTGATGAAAGTTATGTCGGGTATTTGGCTCGGCTTTTAAGTCACATTGAGATGTTTTGTTTTACAGTGGCATGATTACATTGCCTTGGACATTTACTCCTGCATAGTGTGTGTATAAATGATGATTGTTGGTTGTATAGTCAATTGTCATTTCAGGCATGGCATGTGAGGTTTTTATTATTTTTATCCTTCTACTGCTTATATATATGGGAACGAATATCATTACAGATCTTGATTGGCTCTATTACAGAAATAATGATTTCATTAAATGCTACTTTTAAATATAGATGTGGATTGGGGAAATGTATGATAGTGGTGGATGTTAATGATTACAGAATGGGAATAAGTGTTGTTGTTGACTGTCATAAAATGCAGAGTGTGCGAATAAAGGGAACATGACCTCTTACAAATTGTGTGAAATACTTATGTTTTGCAATGGGACTGTGTTGGATATTAATGGAGAGAGAAATTAGGCAAATACACATGAATTATGACTCATTCATCTGATTGTTGATTGATGCATATTTTTCTTACTACAAAATATGTTATGGAGTACTTGATTAATATCATGAATAGTAAATGTTTTTTCCCCTCTCATTATCTCATTTTCTGCTAATTACAACCCCCTCACATATCCCATATTCATTTTGTTCACTCCCTGTTATGATATTTATTATAGCAAAGAGAATTTATGTGTTAAGTGGATGAAGTGGTAGTGTCTTAAGTGGATTGCAGTAAGGTTTATTGGGTTGATTTATAGTTGATTGTTGTTTTCAATAAGCAATGACCATTTCTTCTCCCCTTTCATCATATCATATTTTTGCTAAATACAAATCCCTCATGTATCCCATAACACTCTTTCACCCCCTTTCTCATTGATTAACGTTAGAACAATTTGTATGGATTGGATTACATGAGCCTCATACATTTTGAGCCAAATCTATTTTGTATTTTTAAGGAGTTTTCATGCATGGTTATTTAAAATACTATTTGTTAATCATTAACATATGCAGGATGAGTTTTTTCAGTTGGGGAATCCATGGACGA
Source organism: Picea engelmannii (assembly GCA_009831015.1). Taxonomy (NCBI): domain Eukaryota; kingdom Viridiplantae; phylum Streptophyta; class Pinopsida; order Pinales; family Pinaceae; genus Picea; species Picea engelmannii. The sequence continues at coordinate 1,446,205 of ML778295.1, read as the reverse complement.
GGAAACAGAGGTAGAGGTAACTGGAACCAAGGCCCAAGAAGGTCTAGGCTCTCTATACATTTTGATGTTGATTTAGAAGAGCTTGGCCAATTGTTTCATACTGGATTCTTTAATTGGATTGGGCAGGGAATAGTCCAACCTAGGCCTGAAAGGACTCCTTTCCAATCCCCTCAAGCCCCTGAAATCCCTATGCCTCCTCATGTCTCCTTACATCCTGAAGTCCCTGAAAATGATGGGTAGTAGGAGATTCTTCACCCAGCAGTCTCCCAACACCATGGCTAGCCCAACTTGACTTTGCCTACTCCTCCACCTTTGAACCCCATTGTCCAAGATGCCCCTAACCACTCGCCAATGAAATCCTCCCATGCCAGCAAGAGATTGAAGACTGAGGCCCACCATGCATTTGATAAAGGAAAATCTATTCTTTCCCCTTCCTCACCCTCCGATGACTCTGACAAATCCGTGTCTTCACAGATGCATTTGAGGGACGATTTCTCCCATGTAATCAGTGAGATAAAGCCTAAAGGATTTACCCAACCCAATGCAAATTCGAGAAAATCAAGAGGTGACAGTAGAAACCAAGGAAGGGTTGCATCACACACTGGAAAATATGGCTTTTGAATTTTATGTTATCTATTGTTTTATGACAGTTGACTTCATGGATTTTGGACAACATGTTTTATTTTGGATATATGGATATTATTTTAAAATTTTATGAGATAAAATTACCAAAAGTAAATATGTTGAGTGGAGGCATAAGGTTTTTTGTTTTCTTAATAAATGTATCATGTTATAGTTTTTATGATTGTTATGAACTAAAGGGAGTCACAAGGGATCCCACCTACTAGTTCTAATTTATTTATGACTCGATTATGATTATTACTCNGCCTAACTAATAAGTTGGTTCAACTACCTCAACCAATTCTAATTTGTTAAAAGCAGAAGTAAGGGGAGGAACAAGAGGAGGATAAAAGAAGAAGCATGCTAAGGTTTTCTCTTTGAGTATGTGTTGAGATAATTTAGTTTTCATTCATTCATATATTCATCATAGCCTAATTCTCTTTTATGATAGTAGGGTCTTATTGTAGACAAAAATATTTAGGGTTTAATCAAATCGTTGAGACACTTGTTCTTTAAAGGTGTTGATCTATCTTTGTTAGTCTGTGTAGACTCATCTGTTTGTGAATTAGTTTTCATGACTCACAAAGGCTATTGTGCAGAGTCGAGTGGGAAGAAATTTGTGGCAAGCTGATCCAACTTTTAGAGTTCAGTTTTGGTTTTCTGTTAGAGTTCCTTTTGTATGTTCCATCGGGGATGTCTAAGTTTGACTTTGGTCCAAGATTTTTGTATGAGATTTTGTAAATAAAATGACTCTTTGGTGAATTGGAATGAAATAAAAGATTGCTTTATGTCTCAATTGTCTTGATTATCATCTTGGTGTCCTCACTTCTATTCTTACATTTATTTCAGCAACTGATATGTTCAAAAAAATATATAAAAGGTGAATTTCCAGCAATCTTTTTGTTGATAAAAGACTAGCCTAAGAACTTGTAATTAATACTTGTGAGTTAGGATATTTTCTATTTTGGCTATAAATATAGGGTGATATTCCTGTCTACTTTACTTTAGTCAAGTAAAGCCTAAGAATGCTTGAGTAAGATCAATTCATATATTTTCCTCAACATTTATTTGGTGACCATACTCGGGAGATCTTCGATATCTCTCTGGTTAAACTTTATACTCGATTTTCATCGATACATCTTTCTTTTTCTGATTTTGATTCTTTGACTGTTTTTCTTTTAAAGACTATTCCTGTTGCAAGGAAGCTCAATCTTGAGCCCGGTCTCCAAGACCAGACCAACATTTCTTTAAACCTATTTCATACTATTTTAGACACTGCTAGGACCTGTGCTGAGCTTAACCATTCTTAGGCAACAATTGAATGAGATATTAGTACGAAAGAACAATTGGAAGCTGGACGTAGGTGTTGTAGGAAAATCTGCCTGCGAACAAGTAGATCGACCTCTAAGGCTTGAACTTAACCTTAGACAGAAAAGTGCTTATCATGGACACTGAATTTCTTTCGAATCTATCTAAGCCTAATGCATGAGAAGGGAGAGTAACAGAAGTACCTCTTAACCGATGTTTGTCCCTGCACGCTCCGAGTTGCGCTCCAATCCTTTGCTTCTCGCTGAGGTATGTGGAAAAAACAAGATACGACCACTTCCTACTCTATTGACATTAGCTTGAAAACAGATCTATCACTGAATGATAAGTTCATGTAACATCAGACACAAACTAGAAAGAAACAGGCCAAGCGTGTCATATTAATGAGAATAATGACAGCATTACTTACAATCGTAGATGCGAATGTGACAGCTTCGTGAAGTCCTCTTCGTCTAACCCTTGCCTAAACGATCCACAACCTGGATGACAGCAGCTTCGATGATTGCTCTCCTTTGGCTGACTGCAAGTTTCCTCCAAGATCATAAGTTTCACATATTCAGTTCTTCTTCATACCACTCATGAGATCATAAGTTTGGTATGATTCTCTCTTTTCAATCCTCTTTCACCATTAGAAAGCTTGCTTATATAGCCTTGGAGAGGCTCAACAATATTGAGATATCTTTGGGGAAGGTGAGGATTTTCCTCCTTCAGTTGAGGACCTGCCCTAAGATCATGGCTGGACTAGGGATTCGAATCCAACTGCATTCCAAGAATGAAAAGATGCTTCCCCCATTCATCTCAACAGCTTAACAACCGCCCAGAATAGGTAGCGCTCCCTCAAAAGGGCCATCAGAGCGCTATAGCACTCCCTAGTAAGCTTTAGGGGGCGCCAGCGCCTTCAAAATCTATAGCGCTCCCTTAAAAGGGCCAGGGGAGTGTTATAATTCTCCCTGATAGTGTATTGGGGAGCGCCGACGCTCCGAGATAGTGTAAGGGGGAGCGCTCCTCTCCAAAACTCAGTTTTTTGGGTGCTTTCAGATGGAAAAAGGTTGTTTGACTTCAGTAGATCAATTCTCCTCCTTCAAATCAGTCATGTGAGATGTTATAAGTGCCCCTTTAGTGTTGTTATCATGACAGTATGTTCGAACATCCTTTGCGACACTAGTGACCAAATTGCAACACTTGCGAAAGTTGTGGGGAAGATGCGACACTTACAACACTTGAGAGGGACAATGCGACACTTATCCAGCTGAGCAATTTTGCCGTGTAACAGAATGCCCCCCAAAGTATGAAGTTAAAAGATGCAAACTGATGACTGAAATACTTTGTAGACTCTTAAGCAAGGGTATAGACTCGGAGAACCTGACAGAAGCTACACACAAACATCCAACAAATATCATGACATATTTCAAAACCCAAGGCAGGCATACCTATGCTTGGGTGATCAAGACTTAGTAGGATATGGCCGCCATAAAATACA
>ML778295.1:1412793-1437222 GCA_009831015.1 Picea engelmannii | reverse complement strand
GGACAAAACAAGATACGACCACTTCCTACTCTATTGACATTAGCTTGAAAACAGATCTATCACTGAATGATAAGTTCATGTAACATCAGACACAAACTAGAAAGAAACAGGCCAAGCTTGTCATATTAATGAGAATAACGACAGCAGTACTTACAATCGTAGATGCGAATGTGACAGCTTCTTGAAGTCCTCTTCGTCTAACCCTTGCCTAAACGATCCACAACCTGGATGACAGAAGCTTCGATGATTTCTCTCCTTTGGCTGACTGCAAGTTTCCTCCAAGATCATAAGTTTCACATATTCAGTTCTTCTTCATACCACTCATGAGATCATAAGTTTGGTATGATTCTCTCTTTTCAATCCTCTTTCACCATTAGAAAGCTTGCTTATATAGCCTTGGAGAGGCTCAACAATCTTGAGATATCTTTGGGGAAGGTGAGGATTTTCCTCCTTCAGTTGAGGACCTACCCTAAGATCATGGTTGGACTAGGGATTCGAATCCAACTTCCTTCCAAGAATGAAACGATGCTTCCCCCATTCATCTCAACAGCTTAACAACCGCCCAGAATAGGTAGCACTCCCTCAAAAGGGACATCAGAGCGTTGTAGCGCTCCCTAGTAAGATTTAGGGGGCGCCAACGCCTTCAAAATCTATAGCGCTCCCTTAAAAGGGCCAGGGGAGTGTTATAACACTCCCTGACACTGTATTGGGGAGCGTCGGTGCTCCACGATAGTGTAAGGGGGAGCGCTCCTCTCCAAAACTCAGTTTTTTGGGTGCTTTCAGATGGCAAAAGGTTGTTTGACTTCAGTAGATCAGTTCTCCTCCTTCAAATCAGTCATGTGAGATGTTATAAGTGGCCCTTTAGTGTCGTTATCATGACAGTATGTCCAAACATCCTTTGCGACACTAGTGACCAACTTGCAACACTTGCGAAAGTTGTGGGGAAGATGCAACACTTACAACACTTGAGAGGGACAATGCGACACTTATCCAGCTGAGCAATTTTTCCGTGTAACAGTAGGTAGCCTAGAAATCAGTAGTAACCTTTTGTCCCTTCAGTTTCGACCATTCTTTCATGTCCTTTGATTCTCATGCTTTGAGAAGAAGAAGAGGCCTTTCACCCGAAATCAGTCCTATTGCCGAGATAGGAAGGAGAAACGTTGTGCTATCTTCCCAACAAAGTTCTCTAAAGAGAACTTTATCTGATTCCTCCAGCTTTTTTTTATTTTCCTCATCTATCATCAACAATATGGCATCTAGTGGTGGCTCTGGTGGCACAGGAAGTGCCCCATCTTCTCAATATTCATTGTCATCAGTGATGGGTAGATTGTGTAGCCACCATATCCCTGTCCAATCTACTATGAACCCCGCTAAATTCAGTAAGAAGTATGGACTTTTTCAATTCAAAGAAGATGCCACGACTACACCATGGCATGTGTCATCTCCTCTTAACCTAGCTCCTTCTACTCGCCCACTTTCCAAAGTTTAAAGTGCATTTGCCTATTTTTTCAGGAAATAACATTGTCAATGCCAATCAACACCTAGTGACATTTTCTAATTTTTGTCATAATATAGGGGCCAATGACAACAATACTTTCATGATCCTATTTGTCAATTCCTTGGAAGGAAAGGCTATGGCCAATTTTTTTGACCTTCCTCCTAAAATATTGTCTACCTGGGAGGAATTAATCTACTGGTTCAGATCCACTTACAGGAAATCCAAAATCCCTACTGAGAAGTTAACGGAGTACAATAATGTCACTTACAAAGATGGTGAGACCATCTGGTCTTTCAACTTGCATTTCACCAAGTTGTAAAATCAAATCCCCGAACTTATCCACCCTCAGAACCAAGCCACCTTCATGCATTACTACAATGCCTTGCCTTCTCCTTACCATCATAGGCTTGAAGAAAAGCCCGTTGATAATCTTGGTTTCTCTCTCCAAACTTATTCAGAGTAAGAAGAGCAGCTTGAACGAACCGGTCTACCCCAGGGAGAATCAATTAGATAGACAGACATGTCTACTCTCTTATAGCTAGTACAATCTATGAACAATCATATGATATCATTTAAGAGGAAGGGTATTGTCTCCCCTCTTACCCCTGGAGCTTCATTCTCTTTTGCTCCTCCTTTTAGGAGTCCGATTGAAAATAATTTTCAGCCCAAAGCTATCCTTCCTAGGAGTTGGTGTAACTTTTGCGAGGAACATCATGAAGAAACCATGTGTGAGGTAAGGAAGAGTGTCAGAGACAAGATCTTTGGTAAAATACCAAAAGACACTATCGATTTCCTAGATTTTTCCGAGCCAGAAGATGTCATGGTCATCAATACCAGGAACAAATCATGTGCCCCAAAAGGAAAGTTTGACCCTCCTCATAGTTCTTCTAGCTCGAGCTCATCCTCAATCGTTGTTGCACCCCAGTTTCCTAAAATTCCTGAGTCAAGGAATCACTCCTCCTCCTCCTTCCAAATACAATATCTTGAATTAATTGGCTAACATTAAAGCAGATGAAAACCTCCTAGACATGGTTGTCATCCTTGAACAATAGATGCATCTGAAACAATTCATGGAAGGAAAGGCTTCCATTGTCGCCAATCTTTTTGAAGAGGTAAGTGAAGAGGATTATTCTGTAAATAAAGTAGGTGTACATAACTTCAGATACCCTATAAAAATACCCCCTTTTTATATTTTTGTAAAGATCATGGATAAAATTACCCATTATTGCCTCATTGATGGTAGTTCAAGCCCAAGTGTTATGTTGAAGATTATTACGGAAGAGATAGGCTTATATTGTACAAACGAAAATGCATGAAGCATGCTTTCCTATAATAATCTACAAAAAACACCCATAGGTGATATTAAACATGTAACCTTGGTTTTATGAGCTCACCACGAGATAAGGACAACCCTCAGCATTCAGGTTATTGATATGCATGTAAGCAATTATTCATTTATCTTGGGAAGAGATTTGCAATCCCTAACAGGTGGATACCTCTCACTTGATGGGACACACTTATTTTTTCCTCGGAATGGTAAGAATATCATAGTCCTTAGAGAAGGAAGGATTTCACCCTACATCGAGAATATTCCACAATATAATGTAAACTATATCATAGAATATGTAGGATTATATTCCATCTTTGTTGAAGAGGATAATGTTTCTCTGTAAAGAATTGATTCAGAGGATGAATTATGGTGTATGCATTTCAATGGTTAACGCTTTAACAAAGGTAACGGAGCTGGTATTATCTCGGTCTCCCCTGCAAGAAAAATTCATAATTTGTCATACAGGTTGGAATTTGCTTGCACAAACAATGCCACTGAATTCAAAGCTTTGTTGTTAGGCATTGACAACGCCCTTAATTTTGGTTGTGGTCACCTTTCAGTTTTTGGAAAGTTTGATCTTATTGTGAACCCGATACGTAAGGCATGATATCTTAGTGACAAGATGATGGAACAATACTCCCAACCTATTTGGGCACTTTTATCGAACCTTCTATATTTTAAAATTACCCATGTTATGAAGGAGTTGAATTCAATAGTTGGTCGGTAAGTTGTCTTTGCAGCCTCTCCTACTCAGCAACTCTTGCCTCACTGGCCTGATTGTGCTTTCTAATATTGTCATTGTCCATATTTTCTTGACCATGTAGGATCTTCGGAGGCCCTCCCTGATGATGATATCATTTTTTCTATCATCCAAGATGCACCTCTTAATCCCAAGGAAACTATATCCATGGAAAATAATCAGATTCCTGAGTGATTGGCTCCTCTTGAGGGTTGATTTTTTTTAGTGTTGGAGGCAATAAAGAAAAGGAAGAGGAGTTACAACTAAAGGTGATTGAATCCATCTCCATGAACATTAGGACACTTGGATCCTCACCGAACGTTGAAATAAATGTCTAGGGTTTGGAAAAATAAGGAATAAGCCTGTTGAATTACTTGGTGGATTTCAAAAGGATTTTGCTTGGTGTAATACAAATCTTTGTGGTTTTGATCCAGGTCTTGTTCATCATACTATGAGACCAACTAGGAAAAAACAAAGACTTGTTAACACTGCACTAAAAGAAACCTTTCGTAGGGAGTCGAGGAATTTCTCAAGGACTGAAATGTTTTTTTTAGTCCACCCTAGATGGGTTTCCAAATGGGAACCTTCTTCGAAGACCATTTATAATATTAGAACCTGCATTAGTCTTCGACAATTCAGACAAGCAATTTCAAGAAATCCTTTCCCCCCTCTCAGCATGAAAATGCTTCTACAACAGGTTGTAGAGTTACACTTGGAGCCCTTACTTGACAGTTTGTTTGGTTACAATAAAATTGAGGTAGAAGGGGAAAATATTCAAAAACTACTTGTATTACTAATTGTGATACTATGTCTTACAACTACCTTCCTTCTGGTTTATTTGATACAAGTATTGCCTTAAAAGGGCCTATACACACAACTTTCGATGAATTCGTCAGTATCCATGTTTATCTTGATGATTTAATCGTATGCGTCCAAAGGATGATAGTTACGTCAGAATTTCAAGTGTTGGGTCATTTCCAGATTTCTTTTGTCTTGGACACTAACTCAGAAATTTTAAAGGAATTATAGAGACAATGGTTTTCTCATAGCACTAAGAGTCCTCGCTTGAGGTATTGTGAGGGACCAGCATCAAAGGTTTTTTGTGCTGGATGAATTCTTATGTATACTAGTAGTTTAGCTTTGCTTTTATTTTTTTGTTTTTTATTATTCCTTATAGCACTTTAATTTTTTCTTTCTAAGTTGAGTTTTTATTTTCTTGTTGCGTTTTATTTTTTTCTTTTACTACGACTGTTTTAATTTCTACATTATTACTTCTATTGCAATTTTTGTCTTTGTCATCTTTTGAGTGTTTAGTCAAGATAGAATGTTGGATCAATTATGCCAGAGTGACACCCCTGCAAAAGCATTGTTAGTCAATAGAAATCAAGCTTACACACCTATTATGATATCTCCTCTAAAGGACCTTTGAATTTGTTACATATTTATGTTGTTGTCTTACCAGGAATTGGTTGTTTCCCACTTCTTCTTGCCTGTTATTCATCCATTGAGATCTTAAGACCAAATCTATAATTTTTCCTCTTTCAAGTCAAGAGCATATTCCAATCAAATGATTATGCATACAATGGTAAAACCCCTCATACTTAACACTTTTCATGATTTATTCCCAAATTCCCGATCATTTTTCCATTAAATCCACTCACTTCCCCCTGTTGCACAATCACTCAAGTTACGTATCCATGATATTACTATTATTGATCTGTGAAACCATGAGTTATGAGTTCTAATCTGTTAAAAACAAATTTCCCTATGGAGTTGCCAGCTTGTTGACGATTGAAAACGTCAACATAGTTTCGCCCGCAAAGTGTTTCTTAAGCCTATTATATTAAAACTAATAATACTAGTGGGTGGGACCCTCTTGAACTATTAAAGAGAAGATCTGTGCATTTTTTATGTTGAGACGATGTGAGACACATGGTTGATGAAGATCTTGTGTTATTGGTTATAAAATGAGCTTATGAAAGGTTGGTTGCTTATGCTACTACGGAATATGCTATTCATTAATGTCATTTTGGTTTGTTCTTATTACACCTGCATAACAAATATGTTAGTGAAAATTGTAGAAAGGAAGTTTTGAGAAAGAGCAAAGTACTATATCTGATGCAAAAGAGACCTAGTTCTGCAATACTACATGCATGAAAATACTAGTTGATAATTAAGTCCTATCTAACAAGAAAATAGCTATGAAATTGTGTTTTAATTACAAGATTTATATGCATGTGGTTGAAAAGTTGGTGGCACATTTTGGCAAAGTGATAATGCAAATGGTTATAAAATGGTTAATGGAATTAGGTGGCCAATATATATATGATATGGAACGTTGGTGGCATACTTTGGCAAGGTCAAGATGTTAATGGTTATGTGAATCATTACATGGAATTTGGATTATGCTATGGCTTAAGTTAGAAAGGTGGTATGGTTTGTTGGTTTTGAATGTGTTGATATTCTCGATCCATGGTTGATTAATAGTGTTAATGGAGGGCTCATTGGCATGTACTGTTGAGTAAATGAGATGTGGGTGGAGGCAGCATTCATTTACTACACGTAACCTTTACCCTTCATGTTGGTTGCCACCCTACTCGGACTATTGTTTGATCTTGTTGTTGTGTTCACGCTCCAGATTTTTGGCAGGGTGAAACCGCTCAACCACCTCCTGTCTTAAGGATTTCAATTAATGGCTATGTCTCTTTTGGCCATTCTTGACTTCAATCTGTTATGAAATAATTTTGGCTCATTTGTGTGGGTTTGTGTTTGTCTTGAGTGTTGCAAGTGTGTGAAATTTTGGTCTTAAATGGAAAATGGATGGTTCTACCGTAATCGTTTTAAGTTCATGGAAGTTGTTAGTCTTCCTGGGTGATAGTTATTTGTTACCATTGCATTTTGGTTGAAGGGTTTTGTTAAATCATGGTTGGATGGTTGCCTTCACATATCTGGGGTTTAATTAGAGCCTTGTCTTCCTGTTTCGACCCTTTTAAGGAACTGTCTCCCATTTGTAAGTGAATCATAGTTCTCCTTGTGCATACACCTTTGGCCTCGAACTTTCACTGAAGTTAATTTAGTTCCTCCTGTGAAGGCCACCATGAAAAACCTTAACCCTCTAAACTATAGTTACATAGGGATACTATCGAGTCTACCAAGTTGTTCCCAGTTATTGTGTTCTATTAATTTGAATACAAGCTCACTCATTGGTCGTATAGCAGTCATGTTGGTATGGTTTTCATCACTGCCTCTGTGATAATAGAGTTAACCTTACATTGCCCTTACACTTCTAAATTTCACAGTCACTCGCCTGATGTCAAAGAACTCAGTTGTTTTTAATGGAAGAGCCTCTACCCATTTCGATTGGATGTGTGGGTATACACAGCTACCACAACTTGTTTGGTTGATGGATCTTTTTTACCATAGTGGAGAATTGTTGGTTAATGTACAGTCACTAGTATTGCACTTATGGTGATTTGTTCGATGGCTGGCATTGGTCACAAATGCTTATGTTTTCTCACACAGGTCACATCTGCGTATGTTTTTTTACAAATGAAATATTGGGCATGATAACTATGTTTCCCCCTAGGACTGAATGAAAATTGATTGGATAACTATAGAAGGCATATCCATGGCATCCTCATGTTGTTGGTTGAATAGGCCTGTGTGTGCACAACTTTCATTGAATCGCATTGTCACTTAAACGAACCAAACACTTAATTATGCGCACAACCCCAACACGATATGTTGAGTTATTGGCATGATTGTGTGTTTGTTGTGACAAGTGGAAATATTGTAATGTGGAGTTTGGTTGGTTGCGCTCTGTGTGTAGTATGGATAGTTTGTCTTATACTCAGTGATACGCTTAGAGTTTTTTTTAAGCACTATTTGATGACAGTCATGTTGGGTATTTGGCTTGGATTTTAAGTCACATTGAGATGTTTTGTTTTACAGTGGCATGATTACATTGCCTTGGACATTTACTCCTACATAGTCTGTGTATAAATGATGATTCTTGGTTGTATAGTCAATTGTCATTTCAGGCGTGGCATGTGAGGTTTTGATTATTTTGATCTTTCTACTGCTTATATATATGGGAACGAATATCATTACATATCTTGATAGGATCTATTACAGAAATAGTGATTTCATTAAACGCTACTTTTAAATATAGATGTCAATTGGGGAAATGTATGGCATTGGTGGATGTTAATGATTACATATTGGGAATAAGTGTTGTTGTTGACTGTTATAAAATGCAGAGTGTGTGAATAAAGGGAAAAAGACCTCTTACAAATTGTGTTTAATACTTATGTTTTGTAATGGCACTGTGTTGGATGTTAATGGGCAGTGAAATTAGGCAAATACGCAGGAATTATGACTCATTGATCTCACTATTGGTTGATGCATATTTTTCTTACTACAAAATATGTTATGGATTGGTTGATTAATATCATGAACAATAAACATTTTTTCCCCTCTCATTATCTCATTTTCTGCTAATTACAACCCCCTCACATATCCCATATTAATTTTGTTCACTCCCTGTTCTGATATTGATTACAGCCAAGAGAATGTTTGTGTTAAGTGGATGAAGTGGCAGTGTCTTAAGTGGATTGTAGTAATGTTTATTAGGTTTATTTACAGTTGATTTTTGTTGTCATTGAGTAGTGACCATTTCTTCTCCCCTTTCATCATATCATATTTTCGCAAAATACAAACCCCTCATGTATCCCAGAACACTATTTCACCCCCCTCCTCATTGATTAATGTTAGAAAAAATTGTATGGATTGGATTGCATGATCCTGATACATTCTGAGCCAAATCTATTTTTTATTTTTAAGGAGTTTTCATGCATGGTTATTTAAAACACTATTTTCTAATAGTTAACATATGAAAGATGAGTTTTTTCCCATGGTCGAGGAAATAGAGGTAGAGGTAACTGGAACCAAGGCCTAAGAAGGCCCAGGTTCTCTATACATTTTTATGTTGATTCGGAAGACCTTGGACACTTGTTTCATGATAAATTATTTAATTGGATTGGGCAAGGAATAGTCCAACCTAGGGATGAAAGGCCTCCTTTCCAAGCCCCTCAAGCCCCCGACATCCATGTGCCTCCTCATATTTCTTTACAGCCTGAAGTTCCTGAAAATGATCGATGGTATGAGATTGTTCACCCAGTAGTCTCCCAACACTGTGGCGGGCCCAACTTGACTTTTCCTACTCCTCCACCTTTGAAACCCATTGTCCAAGCTGCCCCTAACCACTTGCCATTGCAATCCTCCCATGTCAGCAAGATATTGAAGACTGAAGCCCACCATGCATTTGATAAAGGAAAAGATATTTTTACCCCTTCCTCACCCTCTGATTACTCCAACAAATCTGTGTCTTCACAGATGCATTTGATGGACGATTTTTCCCATGTGATCAGTGAGATAAAGACTAAAGGCTCTACCCAACCCAAGGCAAATTCGGGAAAATCAAGAAGTGACAACAACAACCAAGTAAGGGTTGCATCACAAACTGGAAAATATGGGTTTTAAATTTTATGTTATCTATTGTTTTATGACAGTTGAATTCATGGATTTTGGACAACATGTTTTATTTTGGATATATGGTTATTATTTTGAAATATATTCAAATTATATGAGATAAAATTGCCAAATGTAAATATGTTGAGGGGAGGCACAAGGTGTTGTGTTTTCTTAACAAATGGATTATGTTATAGTTGTTATGATTGTTATGAACTAAAGGGACTCACAAGGGGTCCCACCTACTAGTTATTATTTATTTATGACACTATTATGATTATAACTCCCCCCCTCCCTAACTAAAGTTAGTTGAGTCTTTAGTTATCTTAACTAATAAGTTGGTTCAACTACTTTAACCAATTCAAATTTGTTAAAAGAAGAAGTAAGGAGGGAAACAAGAGGAGGATAGAAGAAGAAGCATGCTAAGGTTTTCTCTTTGAGTTTGTGTTGATATAATTCAGTTTTCATTCATTCATATATTCATCATAGCCTAATTATATTTTATGATAGCAAGGTCTTACTGTAGACAACAATATTCAGGGTTGAATCAAATCATTCAAACACTTGTTCTTCAGAGGTGTTGATCTATCTTTGATAGTCTGTGTAGACTTGTCTATTTGTGAATTAGCTTTCATGACTGACAAAGGCTATTGTGTAGATTCAAGTGGGCAAAAATCTGTGGCAAGTTGTTCCAACTTCTAGAGCTCAATTTTGATTTTTTTTCATAGTTTCTTTTGTATGTTCCATCGGGGATGTCCAAGTTTGACTTTGGTCCAAGATTTCTGAATGAGATTTTGTAAAGAAAATGACTCTTTGGTGAATTGGAATGAAATAAAAGATTGATTTATGTCTCAATTTTCTTGATTATCATCTTGGTGTCCTCACTTATGTTCTTACATTTATTTCAGCAACCAATATGTTCAAAAATATATATAAAAAGTGAATATCCAACAAGCGTTTTGTTGATAAAAGACTACAGTAAGCACTTGTAATTAATACTTGTGATTTAGGATATATATTTTGTTGGCTATAAATATAGGGTGATATTCCCATCTACTTTACTTTAGCCAAGTAAAGTATGAGAATGCTTGAGTAATATTAATTCATACTTCTTCCTCCACAGGTACCATCATGGTATCTTGTCGAATATTATCATTAACTTCCTTGCACCAATCATCGTCAATTTGTAGAGATAGAATATTTTCTCAGAGATTCGTCTTAAGAGGTATTACCGATAATATGTGTGGTCTCTAACTCAATGAATTTTCTATTTTGTTCATCGTTCCTTTAATCTAAGTAATCTCAAAATAGTATTCACTAAGTAGTTTTGACCAACACCTTTGTCACGCATTCAGGACACTTTGAGTAAATATATGTTGCAATCCACATTGATCTGTCTTTAATTCAAATTTTCATCTAATCAAATAATGTCTCCATACTCTCAAGGCATATACAATCACTAATAAGTCCAAATCATGTGTTGCATAATTATCCTCGTGCCTTCTTAATTTCCTTGAAATGTAAGCGATCACTCGATCGTCTTGCATCAAAACTCCACCTAGACCTCCCTTGGTTGCAACGCATACCAAGAATTCATTTTACATGTCAAGAACCTTCAGTATCGAAGTTATCATTAACAACTCCTTAATATTTTTAAATTCTTCCATGCATATCTTTGTCCATATGATTTTTTTATTTTCTTTTGCAATTCCGTAATTGGATTTGCTATCTTCTAAAAACCTTAGACGAAACGTCGATAATAACCTAATAACCCCATAAAGATATGTAATTATTGTATTTTTGTCAATTCTATCCATTCCATAATAGACTCTACCTTTGTTGAATCCACAACGATACTTTCTCCAGATATGACATGCCCCAAATAATGAATTTTCGACTGGTAAAAAGAACATTTCAACAGTTTCCCGTACAACTTGTTTTCTCTTAGAAACTATAATACCAATGTCAAGTTTCCATCGTGCTCTTCTTTTGTATGATAATAAATCATTATATCGTCAATGAATACCTGAATGAACTTGTCCAAGTATTCATGGAATACCCCATTCATCAAACTCACGAATACTCTTGGCGCATTCGTCAGTCCAAATGGTAAAACAGAAAAATCATAGTGCTTGAATCTCATATTAAAAGTGGTCTTAGGGATATCTTCCTCCTTAATCCATAACTGATGATATCCTTATCTCAAGTCAATATTTGAAAACACCATTTCTCCCTTCATCCGATCAAAGAAATCACCAATCGTTGGCAATGGGTACTGGTTCTTGATCGTAGTTTTGTTCAATTGATGGTAGTCAATGAAAAGTATCCACAATACATCCTTCTTTATAACAAAAATCATTGGCACACCCCATGGAATTATGATTGGATGTATAATTCCCAAATATAACAACTCCTTTAATTTCATTTTCAACTCCTGTAATTCTGGTGTCAACATCCGGTATGGAGTTATTGCAATAGGTTTAGTTCCAGGTTTTAGATCTATGGTAAACTGCAATTCTCTTTATGGTTGCAAACCTGGTAATTCCTCAGGAAATATATCGATAAACTCTGATACTACAGGAATATTGTCTAAACCTTTCACATCCCCCTTTTCATTTATCCCTAAGATGGCATATAAATTACACCCCTTGTGCATACTTTTTTGTAATTGTAGGGAATAAATAAACCTCAAATACATTCCTTGGTTTCTTCCTACAATCACTCTACTCTATTCCAAATCATCTGTCAAACTTAACAATTTTGTCCTGTAGTTAAGTATGACATCATGTGATTCCAACCAGTCCATGCCAATCACTATGTCATAATATCCTAATATTGTGACATATAGGTTTTCCTTCATTACAAAATCACCCAAGTTAATGCTACAATCCATAACCTTTCCTCCAACTTTCTATTTGGCTCCCGATGTCATTTCTACGTTTATGAATTTGTCATGCTTGACTGCCTTTACCTTAATTCTCTTAAGCGTTGCATTATAAATAAATCTCTATGTAGCTCCTAGATCTATCAAAATACTAAAATTTTGATCAGAGATCATACTTGATGTCTCCAGCACGGTGGAATGGTGCTTGTCCTAATAGGTATTCATCGTTGAATGTAGCATGTGGGCCTTGCCAAAATCTCCAACTCTAGTGGGTCATGATGATCCAACCACTCTAGCCTTATCAATCAAAAATATCACTGGTAAGGTGCCTCTCTACATGCCTAACATCCATTCTTCGGTCCAGTACTCATGGTCCCCGAAGTAGAAGTTGTTGGCCTAACAGTCTTTGATCCTGGTTTGTTCTGTTGAACGAGCCTAAACTTTTGTTGTTATTGTGGATGATGTTGTTGTGGTGCTCTATAGAGATTCCTCTACTAAGTTTTCTGTCGTCGCGGTGTCGAGAACATAGGTTCTTTGAGAGTATCATGGTGACCAGAAGTCTGTATACCTGGGGTCTGATGTTGTTGTGCTCCCAATGCTACCTATCTAGTCTGTCTAGAAGGAGTCCTTCCCTAACCCCCACTATTTAGTTATTCCTCGTCTATGAGGGCCTTATTAACTACATTGTGCAAATACTGAGGCATTCGGATCCTCACCTTTGCACAAATTTTGAAGTTAAGTTTGAACAAAAAATTGTTGACCTTTAACTTCTCCATGTCCAGATGTGGACCATATATGAGTAGCTCCATGAACTTGGCCTCATACTTCGGTATCATATGACTACCCTATCGTAAGGCATTGAAATCATTAAGTTGGCACTCATTGAATTCATCCAACAAGTACCTCTCCTGTAATCGTTCCTCGAACAATTCCCATGAAATGTCTTCAACGACCATGTTTAGTTGAGGTAGGAGTGTCTTCCACTAAAGTAGAGAACTCCCTTTCAACTGAAATACTTCCATGCAGACTTTCATGTTGGAGGTGTAATCACGAAGTGCGAAGCACATCGCCATATTATTCAACCATGCATCGGTGGTTAAGTCATTTGTCACACCCCATAACTCAGGAAACTTCACTTTCTCGAGTTCTCTGTGTATACTATTACTACATGTTGGAGTGCATTGTGAACCCTCATTGAGCACAGACTCTCTTCCCTCATCCTGATCAAGACGGTTGATCAATGCCTATGAAATCCTTTGGAAGGATCTCATCCTTCCTACCACATCTTCCACAACAACCTACTCCTGCCCAGTAGTATACTCCTCTCCAAATGTAGTTGATACCTCCTGCATGGACGTTCCCAGAGGAAGCATACCTCTTCCCCCTGCACCACATCGTCTACTCATCATGCGTACTCTGACCATGATAGTTGTCATGAAAAAATACAAATTTCATTAGCAATACATGTTTAATTGTAAAATAAGACAGTGGAAGGCATAATGGTCTATTGTCGTAGGGTTGAATCCACTCTAATACCATATGTAACACACCTTTCATAACGATCCAAGAGTAAGAGATTATAATGAGAATTTTTTTTTTTTTTGGGGGGGGGGGCATAAAATTCAAGCAGTTTCATTTACGACCAAGGATATAATCATGACAACCTTTAAATATAATACATTAGCTATCAAAGATTCTAAATTAAATAATACTTAAAACATAATACACTGTCTACCTTCAACAAAGCCAGGTTGTATTTATCAAATCTTTAACATGTCTAAAATGTGGAAATGATAACAATAAAACTTGAGATTAGTCACAAATACCCATAACTATGCCATAATCAACCAATCTAAAAATCAAATCATATTCCCCATTACACATAACATAAGCATATATTGATCAGCCACCAACTGTAGTATGGAAACAATTACCCTTCAGGAACTACTCCAAGTCTTGTAAGAAGCATAATTTTCAAGAACTTACTGATGACAATTACATAGGGCTAGAAGATGTTAAGTGTTGTTGAAATAAGAGATCACAATTGATATTTAATTTTGTGAAAGTTTCAACTTACTAATATCTAAATTTCCTATGGAAGTATTAACAATAATATCTTAATATTATTCTTTTCTAAAAATATTTAATCCTTATTTTTTATCACTAACAATTATATATATATATATATATATATATATATAGAGAGAGAGAGAGAGAGAGACATAAGACATGGTTCAAGGCCCAAATTGGTCTGTAAAAATAGCTGAAAAGGTAATAAGCAATCTTCTATGACGAAATGCCTCAATAAATTTAAAATTAAACCGTAAATCCTTAGCTATGATTACTTGATATTCTAGTAGGTCAACACTCTTCTAGTTTAAAATAGCAAAAGGGAGAGCTATCCACCTAAATTACTAAGGTAAGAATTTCCTCATACTCTAATATAAATTATTTTTATTAGGACCTATCATAAAAAGGATTTAAATTAATTTTCCACTGGCTAAGTGATCAATCTTTAATTAAATCATCAACCTTTATAATCATCAAGAAGGATCCTTTTATAATATTAAGGATGACTAAATGTTGTACCCTTTAAAAGTTAGAATTCTTATAAAACAACGGTGTTCTAATAAAGATCCTTTAAGATTTATTCTGTCAAGTGTAGAGATTGGTCACTTAACCAACAATGTTCCTAGGAAGTGACATGTGTCAACCAGGTCACAAGGAACGATTTTCTAAAGCTGGGAATACACATATTTTGTTCACATATTCAATTATCTGAATTATAATGCTTATTTAACTTCTTGATGACAAGAATTAGGGATTGGATGGAAAGATAAGTTTTAATCTTAGGGCATCAATCAAGGTAATGACTCTCATTCTCAAGGTGGTAATCATAAGATAAAAACTCAACCACTGGTTTCGACATGTAATCGATCTCCAAGTTTCAAGTCTGATAACTTGCAAAATAAAATCCTACTCGAAATCATATCATGGGGAGTGGATACATAGTGAAAAGATCAAGGATGTGTCGTGAAGGTAGTGTTTTTTTTTTTTCTTTCTTTTAAAATTTAACTAACCAGTTGAAAATAAGGAAACGACGAATTCAAGGTGATTAAGAAGAAATAAAATACTATTACACAGTAGAATGGAGAACTTTTGATGATTATCAAGTCATTCGAGAGTCGGTTCGTTTACATAACGCAATTTCCAAAACAAGAGTAATTCTAGGAGGTACACTCAGTAGAAATGTCACATAAACTGGCGCAGAAATAGACGGTGTTCCAAAGTAATCACCAACATAGGTAATTTATCCATCGAATATGTATGAAAAGGGAATGAACTAAAATTTATATATATATATATATATATAAACTACAAGCAAGGTCTATGGTAGGACAATGTTGGTAAAGGAGATTCTGACATAGATAAAATGTTCTGTTGTAAATTTTGGATTGTAAAGAGAAACTCGTCAAGATTCAAGTAAGATAACCGAATTACCATGGAAATTAGTCCATTATCACATGTGTAAAACATAAAGTGCAACTACATTCCAAGATTCTATCAAATCCTGCAGATATATATGTACTTTTTCCAAGGCAACGCAGTGACCAAATCTCAACAGAGGAAAGATCCATCCAAATCTCAACAGAGGAAAGAACCAGAGCTAAGCGACTGAAGACAGATTGATATCTAATGGATAGATATATATTTATCAGTCTGATGGGAAGACGTCAACTAATCAATAATATAGATGTATGTTTACAAGTTCTTGGTATAATTAAAATACGTTCAAGTTCATGTTGTCACCATATGTCGACAAATTTCCTATTCGGTTCAGGAGGTTGAGTGGTGAAATAGTTCATAGTTTTAAATGTAGAACTTATTATGTTGATGTATAAACAAGCCTATAATAAAACTAGAGGATTGAATATGTCTATATATTAGATAATTTATTGAAGATTGACTAAGAATCGAAGTATTCTAAGGGGGTTTACAACTGATCTTATGCCACATCAAAACAAGAATGCTCGGTAAGAAAGTGCACACTCCAAGCATTTTTAAATAAAGAAAGTTGCAATGAGGTCAATTAACAGATTTGTTGACAAATGTAAGGATACTTATAGCTACAGAAAATACAGAAAGTTTAACATTACTAATTAGAGATTACACTCCACCGTTGAAATTTAAAATTTGATAAAATAACCCTTCTGTATATGAAATTACATCAGATTAAAGTATTTTCAACAACATTTTTATTCTTTTTGAAAAGAAACTAGTACCGCCACTCCACGGGGCATATAATGGAATTAATACATTTTCTTCAACCATGGACAATATTTGAAATTATAGATCCTTTACATTGCAATTAAATATAAGTGTTCTATGCGCTCAAAATAATACAGAGTTAAGATATGAATAATATTGAAAACAACTTATGCAAGGAGATTTTATCTATAACTGATTTAAATACTATAACCAGATAGTTTATTGTTGATGAGATGGATCATTGCCTATCCTTGCCCATTGTCCAACCTTTCACTTGTTAATCTTGATACTTCATCGGTACCTTCCAGTCAATGCTAGGGGTACTCTTCTTCCCCCTTATCCCTTTGAGCCGCAAAGGAGCCATACCCAAAAACCAGAAAATCATTAGCACCAAAACTTGTTTCTCAAGGAAAAGCTTCCACTCTTTTCAAGTCTTGGAATCCCAACTCTCGTAATAAAAACTTTAGTCAAGAAATATTTTGGCAGCATAACAGTACTAACAAAAGTGGTATCATTTTCCCCTCTTCTCCATTTCTTTTATAGAAAAATCATCGATGACACATGTTATCCTGCACAATTTTTTAATTTTTAATTATTTAATTAACGGATCATTCACCCATTACATGTGTCACACTCTCCCCAAGTTGCACATGTAAATTCCCTTTTTATTTTATTTAATTAGGCATTTTCCCTCACAATCCCCAATGTGTTCCTATTTTTTTCTCTTAGTTGTCCCTTAGTTCCCCAATCCCTCATTTAATTTATTTCCCCTAACTAAATTTTAGTTTGAGTTGGATTAGGAGTCTTATTTTAGTTAGGATTAGTGGTAGATTGACTCAAGATGTTATTCTATGAGAACACCTATTCTCTCATGTTTGAATTTATTTTTATTTTAAAAATATCTTTTATTATTTTCATGCACACATGTGCATCTAACCAACTTTTAAATTAGTATTCCCTATTTTTTTTCTAGTTTGATTATATCTCAATTATCTTAACTTGTTTAATATTTTATTTAGTCCATTATTTAGATTTAGACTTAGACTTAGGTTTAGATTTAGGCTTAGACCCTTGTTAGATTTATTATCTTATAAGTTAATTATTAATTAATACTCTATTCTAACAAGGTATAACCATTTCATTATGTTTTCTAGTCCATCTAGATTTTTATTGAATCACCATTTAATTGTGTGGTGTTCTCTTCAAGATGCACCTCTGGGCTCCAAGGGTGTCACTTAGCTTTGATTAGTTTTGGAAGTTTTTCCGATGCTTGGAGTCAACACTGTACTTGATAGAACTTTTGAGAGAATAAGGGTTTTCTAAGGAATAAGGACTCTGCCTTATTGCACATACCTTAGAATTCTTCATGAGCATCTGTCTCATTCTTCCCTCATGACATCGTGTACCTATCGAACTAGGTAATCGTTAACCTACAGTTCAAGTCACGGTGAGAGTGCTAGTAGGATATGACAGAGACACTGACACACCTCTCCCTCAAATATTTGGTTTATGTGCATGACCTCTTTACTACTTATGTGAGTCAGATTAGCAAGCATCGCCAAGCCTACATCCACTGACAAAAACATTGTCAATAAACCATATAGATAACGTCCATAATGAAATCATCATACAAATCACATCCATGTAAATAAAATAATAAAACCAATTACAAATCCACTACCTGACTCAATATGGAGTCCAAGAAAGTTCGTTGATGTCATCTACATCACCAACCTATCCTGTATCTTGCACACTCATGGAAAATCATCAATAATACCTTTCAATACATATATACATTTAGAAGTTAACATATAATCACAATGACATCATAACATAACTCATAAGAAAATCATAATCATAATGTATAATAACCAGCTCACTTGCTCGCAAGTGTCCTCAAAGAATAAGTCAGTGTAAAAAGTGCTTAGTAGAACTTGATGTTACACTCATATTACATTTATAAATAAAACAACAACAAAAACCATAACATTATATGAAAAACACAATATACATGAGCGATATACATATGAAAATACATGTCAAACATAGATCTCAAGAAAATATGCAATAAACATGTCATATATAGATCATTAGTCAAATATAAAACAATATGTATAAATGCCAATGAGTACCACTATTATCTAGGTCCACCACTAGATCTAGGTGCATCAATATCTATGCTACCAGAGGTAGATCCTATATAAAGAACAACTATACCATAAAAAAATGTAGGAACAGTGCACTATGAACTGTCTCTATATCAATATCATGGAGATGTGCATGAAGAGTACCCGATGTGATAATTGTTTCCAAATGATCTGAATTTTGAGTATATGGTCGAAAGTCGAATGCAAAAGTTATAAAGTAGTGGGTTTTATGGAGTAGGAACGATTGATGATGAAACATGTGGTATAGGAGAAATACAATGATCGGTAGATGGTGACACAAGTGGAGGAGGAGGGGGGGAGGAGGATCAGATGTGGATATAGGTTCAAACACAGGTGGAGGTGAAATAGGAGGAGGAGGAGGATCAGACGTGGATGCAAGTTCAGAAACATGTGGAGCGTAAGTAAGTGGATCAGTAGATGCTACAACTGACTCATGTGGAGGAGAATCGGGAGGAGGATTAGAGGATTTGGATGGCTCTGTTGATGAGCTAGATGTACTGGGATTACAAGAATCACCCCTCAACATATAGATGAGGTTGATGACACAAGAAATATGACACATCAACATCATCATGTCAAAAGGAAAACACCTCCATGTAGTAGAGATCTCCTCTACACAAAATATGTCTCTAGGGGGTATAGGTACCATTATGTGACTAGTCATGACATGGAATAACTCATCCCCCACCTCTAGATGGAATCATGTACCTCACCTCCATGGCATATGGGGTATTTGTACTACTATAGGTTGGTCCTTTTCCTCCTCCATTACCTCATCCTCATGTTGGGTGGGTGCATCCCAAGGATATGTGCCAATATCTGCAAAATAAATAAATAATAATAATAATATAATCGAAACAAAATGTACAATAAATTACATGTGCATTAAATAAGAAATAACATATGCAAATAGAGTGATAAAAACATAACAATAATAATATCTCTCTCATTTGGTGGCTACTTTGTTGTAAATCATATGTTTGTAAATCCTCTCTGATCGATCCCTGCATAAGGGTACTCTAAAATATCGAGGACATTATTATCATCGCTAGACAGTAAATAAAATACCTCCTTTCCCACCGGAGTAAGGGGAAACTTGGACTGGTCCCTCTTGGACATCAACTAACCCCACAAGCATATACACACATAAAACATAGTCTGATTAGGAAAGCATGTTACCATTGGTTGAGTAGAATGAAACCTCTAAAACAATAGTGTATACAACTCAGATGTGAATGGGAAGAACCTCATCCTAGGAAAAATAGAGTGACAATGATCTAATGCATGACAAAAATGTCTCAAACAAACATCCACCCACCTAATCAATCGATACTCCTACAATAAAATATCTACATAGTACAACATAGAGAAACTAATATGTTGCCCATTAGAGATATAATGGGATAGTGACGAGAGCATGTGACACACAAACCTAATGTCATGTCTCTAAAATTTACCTATCCACACTTAAACACCATGAACCTGAAACGCTAAAGATGAAAGAAAATTTGGATTGACTTATCTCTGCACATATGCCATCTGGGTCTCTCCTACAACACCAGGCGATAGCATAGGGAAATGGGGAAAATAGAAGCCGCTCCTAGACAACCCATTGATGAAATAGACATCCACCTCCATGGTATTAATCCACATATTAGGATTGACCCTGAACCCCCTTCCCATGTGATTCCAATGATGGATCGGTTGTTGTAACAAAGCAAGGTTCCCCCTAAGGGATGTACTTTCCTGATAAAATTTCAGGAGGCCAATATCCATCCAAATGTATTGTTTCTTTTGTGAAAGAGGATGAAGGTACAACTCCCTATCCCGCTCCTTGGCCTCCCACTCATGTAAAAATGTGTTCATATCGGCTTGTTTCCACTCCTTCTCTTCCTCATCTCATCATCGTCATCTCTCATTCACATAAAAATATTGTTAGGAAAATATATATAGATAAAATAGATTGAAATTATAAAAAAAAATGCATATGCAAATGACGTGTATTTAAAAAAATACAAAATCATTTTTTTTTTGCAAACAAATCTTTAAAATCAAATGGTGCACCTCCAATAAAAGATTTGCCCCGAGGACGGTGATATATCTCAAAAAAAAAACACCATGAAGCAGTGTGTCCCATAGGATGATACACACTAAATCATAGGTTTTAATTGCATTGTTTCAATGCTTTTTAACAACCCCTATTCATTTCGTTAACAAAGATGCACCAAAACCCTAAAATTTATAGCACACAAATCCAAGGTTCCCTTTGTTAAACCGAAAGAATCTGTGTGAGATGTCTACCAGATCATTGGCATGTTGTTTACTAGTGACATTATCTCTACAACATCAGTGAGTTTTTAATGATGGGCACCGCTAAGATAAACTTTTGTATCATATTTTAATCAGTGAGATGTGTTACTATTAACGCACCAATACCACCCTGATAGTGGAGCACCGATGTTTTGTACCTCAGTGAATTGTAAAAGACAAATCATCGGGAACAAGGAATCCATTGAGACACCTTGCTATGCAAATTCAGGGAATATATGTCCCTGTGCATTTAGTTATACAGTACTGGTGCATTAGATTGAAATGGTTGCACCACTACGTTAAATTTTATAAATTGTTATGTTAGTAGTGCAATTAGTTAAGTGAAGTGTACTAGTGCATATTTTTTAATGACAACGGTGTGATTTATTCAGTGCGTGTATTTTATTTTATAAAGTATGGCAGTGCGTTTGAACATTGACATGCCAGGGCATTATTTTAGGGTATTCCTCAATGAGTTTGGTTAAACTTGGTTCACCGATAGGTTAAATTTTATATATCATTTATCTAGCAGTGCGATTAATAAAGTGAAATGTACTGGTGCAGGTAGAATCCCACTCTGCATTGGTTTCGAGGAATTCCAAAGGACACACCTCTTTGTTTTTTAATAATTTATTGTGGTGCACTTGGTTTAATGGCACTAGTGCATACATATATGTGATGCATCAGTGGTAGTTATTACTATGAATTTAACACACTACAGACTGTGTTGGGGCATGCTAAACCATTCAGGCACACCACACGGAATTGGAAAAACAAAATTGAAACAAATGTCAATTTTCAAGCTAAATTCTAATTTTGATTGGATGAAAATGAAAATAGGAAGGTAATAAATAATTTAACTGGTCTCTTTTGTCCCAAGGATGCATGGTTGCATCGTTTATAGGAAATGAAAATTTGTGGTAATTTTCAAAATTTGGAAATGTGGTGAATCCACCAATTGAGTTATCCAAATCATTATAGAGCACCAGAAACAACGTTTCTTAGGAAGAAAGGTGAGCATTGATGCTTGCTCTATAGTTTTGAAGCATGGGATGTACTGTGACAATCAATTTCTTTTTGGTAATTTTATTTTTAATTTCCCTACAGTGGTATGCCTACCAAAAATTAGGCACACCCATGTGTAATGGTCAATGACACTAGTGCAATTTATTTGGTGTGTGTATTTTCTTTTATAAAGTATGGCTACGTGTTTGAACATTGACATGTTGGGGCGTTATATTTAGGGTACACCCCAGTGTGCTTGGTTAAAATTGGTGCACCTCTAGGTTAAATGTTATATATCATTTAGCTAGCGATGTGGTTTATGAAGTGAAATATATCGGTGCGAGTAGAAGCCAACCATGCACCGGTGTTGGGGAGTTCTGAAGGATGCACTACTTTTTTTTAACTAATTTATCACCATATGATTTCTTGAACAACACCAGTTTGTACATATATGCAACACATAGGTGGTGGTGCTCACTCTGAATTTAACATGGTATGCACCATGTTAGGGTGTGTCAAACCGTTCAGGTGCACCGCACAAAATTGAAAAAAATACCAAATTTCAAGCTAAATCGTAATTCCAATTGGATGAAAATGAAAATAGGAAGGTAATAAATAATTTACCTAGTCTCTTATGTCCTGAGGAGGCATGGTTTCGCTGTTGAGAGGAAATCAACGTTCATGGTAATTTCTTAAATTCGGAAATGTGTAGAATCCAACAATGGAGTTATCCAAGTCATTGTAGAGAACTTGAAACAAG
Organism: Picea engelmannii; assembly: GCA_009831015.1. Lineage (NCBI taxonomy): Eukaryota > Viridiplantae > Streptophyta > Pinopsida > Pinales > Pinaceae > Picea > Picea engelmannii. The sequence continues at coordinate 1,414,730 of ML778295.1, read as the reverse complement.
GCATATTAGGAATAAATGTGAGCATTAGTGATTTCTTGAGATCTTGGAAGCATGGGATGAAATGTAACAATGAAAATAGGTTTCATAAATTTTTTATTTACCCAAATGTGGTGCACCTGATGATAGTTAGGTGCATCGGGGCATAATGTTCAATGGCATCGTTGTGACGTATTTAGTGGATGTAATTTTACTATAAAGTATTTTGGTGCTACTAGAACATGGACACACTAGGGATTTATTTTTCATGAACACATCAATGTGTATATACCTTAAAGGTGTACTAAGAAAAACCCTATGGTTTCCTACCTCCGCTATAAATAATGAGGTTGTTTTTGAACATTTAAGCACCCATGTTGTATGTTTTAGGTGCAATCTGACATGTATTCACCATAAAGGTGCACCGAAAAAAAAAACCTCTACAAAAACATTCGACCACCCGCCTCTGCTAATAACCTCAGCTAAAATAGTTAAGGGAATAATTTTTCAGGGATGTTATGTAAAAACCCATGCAAGAAGGTGTTATCCTTGTAGTGTCCTATATTTAATATATCTAAAGAGGATTAAGTAGAAAATTAACTACATATTCAAAGTTATTACATCCTCATAAGTAAGGGACCTGTCTGGTATAAATTCCCACCCAACTCTCAAAATTCAAACAACAAGAAGAGTTGGATTGTATCCCCTACTATTATAACTTATTCTAATATACCAAATACTAGTAAGCCTTCCACTAGTAATCGAGATTCCATGGAATACAATTTAGTCAAGGATTTAATGAAAATCAAATCAAATATCTCAATCCTTGATGTATGCAAAATTACCCAAGGAAATTATTGCTAAATTCTTTAAAGGAAAATGATATATATGCTATGATTTTTATAAATAATAACACCAAAATAGTGACTAACAACTCTCAAAATGAAACAATAAATGCTTCCCTTTGAGGAAAACTGTTTATGTCTCAAGAACCAACTTTCTTATTAACCTTTGAGATCTTCAATGAAAATGTGCACAATTGTTTGTTGGATTCAAGAGCATCCTCTAATGCATTTCCCTACTATATTTGTACAAAATTGAATGCAATATTCACCAAGTGTTCAACCCACATCATTTGGTTAGATAGGTCATAGGTGAAAGTCAGAGGTGAACTAAAAGATGTTCTAATTTGTGTAGCCTCAAATCCTAAATTTTACCAAATCATTGATACTACCTTTAGTAGACATTCCCAAAGCATATGGTTTATTGCTTAGGGGAGATTGGTCTCAAAACCCCTAAGGCATTTTTTCTTCTGACTAGTCAAATATCTAGCTTCCTTGGAATGGGTAGGAAAATAAAATTAGGATTGATCATGAGTGATGTACAAAACAAATTGTGACATAGTCGGAGTCCACTAATAAACCATCCTCCTCTAAACTCCCAATTTTTGGAAACTATGCTCTTGATTCATACCTTGGAAATTTCATTTCATAAACTTCATTCAATCATGAAAGTCAACAATTTGAAACCAAATTGTAAATGTTGTGCTATAGGTTTGTATTTAATATCAAAATGAAGGTTGGTATGAATATAGCTAGTGAATGTCACCAATACTTAAATGATCCAAATTCTAAGGGGAATGTACGTTATCGCTGGGATTATGAAATTTAGAGTTTATTTGGTGCGCAATGTTGTAGGGAGAAAAGTTTTAAGGAGGTGCGACAAATCTCAAAAAATCAAAATGATGATAAACGAGAACTAGCTAAGGGAAAATTAACGCGTAGCAACACTTTGAGCCATCCTTAGTGCATGTCACCATGAATATACACAATAATCTTTACATCAAAATTTCAAAATAGATGTGGGTATGATTCCAACATTGCATCCTCCTTGAGCTCCCATATCACTTATTTAGGTTTCTATTGGCTCCATTGGACACTTACCTACCCTATTACTTTGTT
>ML778295.1:1390080-1404657 GCA_009831015.1 Picea engelmannii | reverse complement strand
TAACCGAATTACCATGGAAATTAGTCCATTATCACATGTGTAAAACATAAAGTGCAACTACATTCCAAGATTCTATCAAATCCTGCAGATATATATGTACTTTTTCCAAGGCAACGCAGTGACCAAATCTCAACAGAGGAAAGATCCATCCAAATCTCAACAGAGGAAAGAACCAGAGCTAAGCGACTGAAGACAGATTGATATCTAATGGATAGATATATATTTATCAGTCTGATGGGAAGACGTCAACTAATCAATAATATAGATGTATGTTTACAAGTTCTTGGTATAATTAAAATACGTTCAAGTTCATGTTGTCACCATATGTCGACAAATTTCCTATTCGGTTCAGGAGGTTGAGTGGTGAAATAGTTCATAGTTTTAAATGTAGAACTTATTATGTTGATGTATAAACAAGCCTATAATAAAACTAGAGGATTGAATATGTCTATATATTAGATAATTTATTGAAGATTGACTAAGAATCGAAGTATTCTAAGGGGGTTTACAACTGATCTTATGCCACATCAAAACAAGAATGCTCGGTAAGAAAGTGCACACTCCAAGCATTTTTAAATAAAGAAAGTTGCAATGAGGTCAATTAACAGATTTGTTGACAAATGTAAGGATACTTATAGCTACAGAAAATACAGAAAGTTTAACATTACTAATTAGAGATTACACTCCACCGTTGAAATTTAAAATTTGATAAAATAACCCTTCTGTATATGAAATTACATCAGATTAAAGTATTTTCAACAACATTTTTATTCTTTTTGAAAAGAAACTAGTACCGCCACTCCACGGGGCATATAATGGAATTAATACATTTTCTTCAACCATGGACAATATTTGAAATTATAGATCCTTTACATTGCAATTAAATATAAGTGTTCTATGCGCTCAAAATAATACAGAGTTAAGATATGAATAATATTGAAAACAACTTATGCAAGGAGATTTTATCTATAACTGATTTAAATACTATAACCAGATAGTTTATTGTTGATGAGATGGATCATTGCCTATCCTTGCCCATTGTCCAACCTTTCACTTGTTAATCTTGATACTTCATCGGTACCTTCCAGTCAATGCTAGGGGTACTCTTCTTCCCCCTTATCCCTTTGAGCCGCAAAGGAGCCATACCCAAAAACCAGAAAATCATTAGCACCAAAACTTGTTTCTCAAGGAAAAGCTTCCACTCTTTTCAAGTCTTGGAATCCCAACTCTCGTAATAAAAACTTTAGTCAAGAAATATTTTGGCAGCATAACAGTACTAACAAAAGTGGTATCATTTTCCCCTCTTCTCCATTTCTTTTATAGAAAAATCATCGATGACACATGTTATCCTGCACAATTTTTTAATTTTTAATTATTTAATTAACGGATCATTCACCCATTACATGTGTCACACTCTCCCCAAGTTGCACATGTAAATTCCCTTTTTATTTTATTTAATTAGGCATTTTCCCTCACAATCCCCAATGTGTTCCTATTTTTTTCTCTTAGTTGTCCCTTAGTTCCCCAATCCCTCATTTAATTTATTTCCCCTAACTAAATTTTAGTTTGAGTTGGATTAGGAGTCTTATTTTAGTTAGGATTAGTGGTAGATTGACTCAAGATGTTATTCTATGAGAACACCTATTCTCTCATGTTTGAATTTATTTTTATTTTAAAAATATCTTTTATTATTTTCATGCACACATGTGCATCTAACCAACTTTTAAATTAGTATTCCCTATTTTTTTTCTAGTTTGATTATATCTCAATTATCTTAACTTGTTTAATATTTTATTTAGTCCATTATTTAGATTTAGACTTAGACTTAGGTTTAGATTTAGGCTTAGACCCTTGTTAGATTTATTATCTTATAAGTTAATTATTAATTAATACTCTATTCTAACAAGGTATAACCATTTCATTATGTTTTCTAGTCCATCTAGATTTTTATTGAATCACCATTTAATTGTGTGGTGTTCTCTTCAAGATGCACCTCTGGGCTCCAAGGGTGTCACTTAGCTTTGATTAGTTTTGGAAGTTTTTCCGATGCTTGGAGTCAACACTGTACTTGATAGAACTTTTGAGAGAATAAGGGTTTTCTAAGGAATAAGGACTCTGCCTTATTGCACATACCTTAGAATTCTTCATGAGCATCTGTCTCATTCTTCCCTCATGACATCGTGTACCTATCGAACTAGGTAATCGTTAACCTACAGTTCAAGTCACGGTGAGAGTGCTAGTAGGATATGACAGAGACACTGACACACCTCTCCCTCAAATATTTGGTTTATGTGCATGACCTCTTTACTACTTATGTGAGTCAGATTAGCAAGCATCGCCAAGCCTACATCCACTGACAAAAACATTGTCAATAAACCATATAGATAACGTCCATAATGAAATCATCATACAAATCACATCCATGTAAATAAAATAATAAAACCAATTACAAATCCACTACCTGACTCAATATGGAGTCCAAGAAAGTTCGTTGATGTCATCTACATCACCAACCTATCCTGTATCTTGCACACTCATGGAAAATCATCAATAATACCTTTCAATACATATATACATTTAGAAGTTAACATATAATCACAATGACATCATAACATAACTCATAAGAAAATCATAATCATAATGTATAATAACCAGCTCACTTGCTCGCAAGTGTCCTCAAAGAATAAGTCAGTGTAAAAAGTGCTTAGTAGAACTTGATGTTACACTCATATTACATTTATAAATAAAACAACAACAAAAACCATAACATTATATGAAAAACACAATATACATGAGCGATATACATATGAAAATACATGTCAAACATAGATCTCAAGAAAATATGCAATAAACATGTCATATATAGATCATTAGTCAAATATAAAACAATATGTATAAATGCCAATGAGTACCACTATTATCTAGGTCCACCACTAGATCTAGGTGCATCAATATCTATGCTACCAGAGGTAGATCCTATATAAAGAACAACTATACCATAAAAAAATGTAGGAACAGTGCACTATGAACTGTCTCTATATCAATATCATGGAGATGTGCATGAAGAGTACCCGATGTGATAATTGTTTCCAAATGATCTGAATTTTGAGTATATGGTCGAAAGTCGAATGCAAAAGTTATAAAGTAGTGGGTTTTATGGAGTAGGAACGATTGATGATGAAACATGTGGTATAGGAGAAATACAATGATCGGTAGATGGTGACACAAGTGGAGGAGGAGGGGGGGAGGAGGATCAGATGTGGATATAGGTTCAAACACAGGTGGAGGTGAAATAGGAGGAGGAGGAGGATCAGACGTGGATGCAAGTTCAGAAACATGTGGAGCGTAAGTAAGTGGATCAGTAGATGCTACAACTGACTCATGTGGAGGAGAATCGGGAGGAGGATTAGAGGATTTGGATGGCTCTGTTGATGAGCTAGATGTACTGGGATTACAAGAATCACCCCTCAACATATAGATGAGGTTGATGACACAAGAAATATGACACATCAACATCATCATGTCAAAAGGAAAACACCTCCATGTAGTAGAGATCTCCTCTACACAAAATATGTCTCTAGGGGGTATAGGTACCATTATGTGACTAGTCATGACATGGAATAACTCATCCCCCACCTCTAGATGGAATCATGTACCTCACCTCCATGGCATATGGGGTATTTGTACTACTATAGGTTGGTCCTTTTCCTCCTCCATTACCTCATCCTCATGTTGGGTGGGTGCATCCCAAGGATATGTGCCAATATCTGCAAAATAAATAAATAATAATAATAATATAATCGAAACAAAATGTACAATAAATTACATGTGCATTAAATAAGAAATAACATATGCAAATAGAGTGATAAAAACATAACAATAATAATATCTCTCTCATTTGGTGGCTACTTTGTTGTAAATCATATGTTTGTAAATCCTCTCTGATCGATCCCTGCATAAGGGTACTCTAAAATATCGAGGACATTATTATCATCGCTAGACAGTAAATAAAATACCTCCTTTCCCACCGGAGTAAGGGGAAACTTGGACTGGTCCCTCTTGGACATCAACTAACCCCACAAGCATATACACACATAAAACATAGTCTGATTAGGAAAGCATGTTACCATTGGTTGAGTAGAATGAAACCTCTAAAACAATAGTGTATACAACTCAGATGTGAATGGGAAGAACCTCATCCTAGGAAAAATAGAGTGACAATGATCTAATGCATGACAAAAATGTCTCAAACAAACATCCACCCACCTAATCAATCGATACTCCTACAATAAAATATCTACATAGTACAACATAGAGAAACTAATATGTTGCCCATTAGAGATATAATGGGATAGTGACGAGAGCATGTGACACACAAACCTAATGTCATGTCTCTAAAATTTACCTATCCACACTTAAACACCATGAACCTGAAACGCTAAAGATGAAAGAAAATTTGGATTGACTTATCTCTGCACATATGCCATCTGGGTCTCTCCTACAACACCAGGCGATAGCATAGGGAAATGGGGAAAATAGAAGCCGCTCCTAGACAACCCATTGATGAAATAGACATCCACCTCCATGGTATTAATCCACATATTAGGATTGACCCTGAACCCCCTTCCCATGTGATTCCAATGATGGATCGGTTGTTGTAACAAAGCAAGGTTCCCCCTAAGGGATGTACTTTCCTGATAAAATTTCAGGAGGCCAATATCCATCCAAATGTATTGTTTCTTTTGTGAAAGAGGATGAAGGTACAACTCCCTATCCCGCTCCTTGGCCTCCCACTCATGTAAAAATGTGTTCATATCGGCTTGTTTCCACTCCTTCTCTTCCTCATCTCATCATCGTCATCTCTCATTCACATAAAAATATTGTTAGGAAAATATATATAGATAAAATAGATTGAAATTATAAAAAAAAATGCATATGCAAATGACGTGTATTTAAAAAAATACAAAATCATTTTTTTTTTGCAAACAAATCTTTAAAATCAAATGGTGCACCTCCAATAAAAGATTTGCCCCGAGGACGGTGATATATCTCAAAAAAAAAACACCATGAAGCAGTGTGTCCCATAGGATGATACACACTAAATCATAGGTTTTAATTGCATTGTTTCAATGCTTTTTAACAACCCCTATTCATTTCGTTAACAAAGATGCACCAAAACCCTAAAATTTATAGCACACAAATCCAAGGTTCCCTTTGTTAAACCGAAAGAATCTGTGTGAGATGTCTACCAGATCATTGGCATGTTGTTTACTAGTGACATTATCTCTACAACATCAGTGAGTTTTTAATGATGGGCACCGCTAAGATAAACTTTTGTATCATATTTTAATCAGTGAGATGTGTTACTATTAACGCACCAATACCACCCTGATAGTGGAGCACCGATGTTTTGTACCTCAGTGAATTGTAAAAGACAAATCATCGGGAACAAGGAATCCATTGAGACACCTTGCTATGCAAATTCAGGGAATATATGTCCCTGTGCATTTAGTTATACAGTACTGGTGCATTAGATTGAAATGGTTGCACCACTACGTTAAATTTTATAAATTGTTATGTTAGTAGTGCAATTAGTTAAGTGAAGTGTACTAGTGCATATTTTTTAATGACAACGGTGTGATTTATTCAGTGCGTGTATTTTATTTTATAAAGTATGGCAGTGCGTTTGAACATTGACATGCCAGGGCATTATTTTAGGGTATTCCTCAATGAGTTTGGTTAAACTTGGTTCACCGATAGGTTAAATTTTATATATCATTTATCTAGCAGTGCGATTAATAAAGTGAAATGTACTGGTGCAGGTAGAATCCCACTCTGCATTGGTTTCGAGGAATTCCAAAGGACACACCTCTTTGTTTTTTAATAATTTATTGTGGTGCACTTGGTTTAATGGCACTAGTGCATACATATATGTGATGCATCAGTGGTAGTTATTACTATGAATTTAACACACTACAGACTGTGTTGGGGCATGCTAAACCATTCAGGCACACCACACGGAATTGGAAAAACAAAATTGAAACAAATGTCAATTTTCAAGCTAAATTCTAATTTTGATTGGATGAAAATGAAAATAGGAAGGTAATAAATAATTTAACTGGTCTCTTTTGTCCCAAGGATGCATGGTTGCATCGTTTATAGGAAATGAAAATTTGTGGTAATTTTCAAAATTTGGAAATGTGGTGAATCCACCAATTGAGTTATCCAAATCATTATAGAGCACCAGAAACAACGTTTCTTAGGAAGAAAGGTGAGCATTGATGCTTGCTCTATAGTTTTGAAGCATGGGATGTACTGTGACAATCAATTTCTTTTTGGTAATTTTATTTTTAATTTCCCTACAGTGGTATGCCTACCAAAAATTAGGCACACCCATGTGTAATGGTCAATGACACTAGTGCAATTTATTTGGTGTGTGTATTTTCTTTTATAAAGTATGGCTACGTGTTTGAACATTGACATGTTGGGGCGTTATATTTAGGGTACACCCCAGTGTGCTTGGTTAAAATTGGTGCACCTCTAGGTTAAATGTTATATATCATTTAGCTAGCGATGTGGTTTATGAAGTGAAATATATCGGTGCGAGTAGAAGCCAACCATGCACCGGTGTTGGGGAGTTCTGAAGGATGCACTACTTTTTTTTAACTAATTTATCACCATATGATTTCTTGAACAACACCAGTTTGTACATATATGCAACACATAGGTGGTGGTGCTCACTCTGAATTTAACATGGTATGCACCATGTTAGGGTGTGTCAAACCGTTCAGGTGCACCGCACAAAATTGAAAAAAATACCAAATTTCAAGCTAAATCGTAATTCCAATTGGATGAAAATGAAAATAGGAAGGTAATAAATAATTTACCTAGTCTCTTATGTCCTGAGGAGGCATGGTTTCGCTGTTGAGAGGAAATCAACGTTCATGGTAATTTCTTAAATTCGGAAATGTGTAGAATCCAACAATGGAGTTATCCAAGTCATTGTAGAGAACTTGAAACAAGGCATATTAGGAATAAATGTGAGCATTAGTGATTTCTTGAGATCTTGGAAGCATGGGATGAAATGTAACAATGAAAATAGGTTTCATAAATTTTTTATTTACCCAAATGTGGTGCACCTGATGATAGTTAGGTGCATCGGGGCATAATGTTCAATGGCATCGTTGTGACGTATTTAGTGGATGTAATTTTACTATAAAGTATTTTGGTGCTACTAGAACATGGACACACTAGGGATTTATTTTTCATGAACACATCAATGTGTATATACCTTAAAGGTGTACTAAGAAAAACCCTATGGTTTCCTACCTCCGCTATAAATAATGAGGTTGTTTTTGAACATTTAAGCACCCATGTTGTATGTTTTAGGTGCAATCTGACATGTATTCACCATAAAGGTGCACCGAAAAAAAAAACCTCTACAAAAACATTCGACCACCCGCCTCTGCTAATAACCTCAGCTAAAATAGTTAAGGGAATAATTTTTCAGGGATGTTATGTAAAAACCCATGCAAGAAGGTGTTATCCTTGTAGTGTCCTATATTTAATATATCTAAAGAGGATTAAGTAGAAAATTAACTACATATTCAAAGTTATTACATCCTCATAAGTAAGGGACCTGTCTGGTATAAATTCCCACCCAACTCTCAAAATTCAAACAACAAGAAGAGTTGGATTGTATCCCCTACTATTATAACTTATTCTAATATACCAAATACTAGTAAGCCTTCCACTAGTAATCGAGATTCCATGGAATACAATTTAGTCAAGGATTTAATGAAAATCAAATCAAATATCTCAATCCTTGATGTATGCAAAATTACCCAAGGAAATTATTGCTAAATTCTTTAAAGGAAAATGATATATATGCTATGATTTTTATAAATAATAACACCAAAATAGTGACTAACAACTCTCAAAATGAAACAATAAATGCTTCCCTTTGAGGAAAACTGTTTATGTCTCAAGAACCAACTTTCTTATTAACCTTTGAGATCTTCAATGAAAATGTGCACAATTGTTTGTTGGATTCAAGAGCATCCTCTAATGCATTTCCCTACTATATTTGTACAAAATTGAATGCAATATTCACCAAGTGTTCAACCCACATCATTTGGTTAGATAGGTCATAGGTGAAAGTCAGAGGTGAACTAAAAGATGTTCTAATTTGTGTAGCCTCAAATCCTAAATTTTACCAAATCATTGATACTACCTTTAGTAGACATTCCCAAAGCATATGGTTTATTGCTTAGGGGAGATTGGTCTCAAAACCCCTAAGGCATTTTTTCTTCTGACTAGTCAAATATCTAGCTTCCTTGGAATGGGTAGGAAAATAAAATTAGGATTGATCATGAGTGATGTACAAAACAAATTGTGACATAGTCGGAGTCCACTAATAAACCATCCTCCTCTAAACTCCCAATTTTTGGAAACTATGCTCTTGATTCATACCTTGGAAATTTCATTTCATAAACTTCATTCAATCATGAAAGTCAACAATTTGAAACCAAATTGTAAATGTTGTGCTATAGGTTTGTATTTAATATCAAAATGAAGGTTGGTATGAATATAGCTAGTGAATGTCACCAATACTTAAATGATCCAAATTCTAAGGGGAATGTACGTTATCGCTGGGATTATGAAATTTAGAGTTTATTTGGTGCGCAATGTTGTAGGGAGAAAAGTTTTAAGGAGGTGCGACAAATCTCAAAAAATCAAAATGATGATAAACGAGAACTAGCTAAGGGAAAATTAACGCGTAGCAACACTTTGAGCCATCCTTAGTGCATGTCACCATGAATATACACAATAATCTTTACATCAAAATTTCAAAATAGATGTGGGTATGATTCCAACATTGCATCCTCCTTGAGCTCCCATATCACTTATTTAGGTTTCTATTGGCTCCATTGGACACTTACCTACCCTATTACTTTGTTCTGGGCAACCATGAACTTCCTATTTAGAATACACACTAGTTTCATCTGCAAGTCTACTTTTGGCTCCACCTAAATCAAAGTCTAGTAAATGACATGGTTAGGATCATGTACATAATTTTTCAATAATGAAATGATACAGGAGCATCGTAGAAAGGCAAAGCACGTGCCTATTCAAAGGAACAGCTGAACGCGCAGATGCAAAAAGGACACGTTTTTATGAAAACATTTTGAATTTTGAAATCTGAAGCATTAATGTAATAGCTAGGAGAAGCGTACTTACATTTATGTCTTGGAGATATGAACAAAGCTGGAGAAATTATTCTCATCTGTCGAATGTAATAGGCATTTAAGTCTATTTAACGAAAGTAGGTAGATTTGATTTAATAGATTAGACAGTTTAGAAGTGTAGGAGGGAAAACAGATATAGACACCTTCACCCTTGTATCATGGTAATAGAAACATGATGATTTTAGAGAATTCATAAGCTGTAGAGATGTAGTAGAGAAATGTAGAGAAGAACCCATGTACAGGAGCACTTGAGTTAATATATAAATCTTTGACTCAATTTTCATGGTGTTTTGATGTTTATTGTTTACATTTGTTAAATGGTATGTTTACAGTTGTTTTATTTTCTCTGTTATGCATTTGTTTCAATGTTGTGTTGGGTGTATGATTTCATGTTGAATATATGAAGTCAGAAAGAGAAGAAGAATGAGTTTCAATTGTTTCTCTCTCTGAGGATTCCTGCAAGGAGTGCAGTGAACGTCCGCAAGGTGTGCGTTGACGAGGGTCTAAGTTTTATCTCAAAAAGATCAGGAGAGATATCGTTGTTCTCATACTAGAAAAACTGCGAGGTGAAGCACATAGCCATGCAAGGTGTGTGCAGGCTGAGTGAAGTCTTGGGTTTTTTTCAAATCCAGTAGGAAGAGTGAGAGACCACTATTGCAAAGAGTGCACAGGGTCGAAGACTCAAATAACCAAAGATTATTTGAAGGCTTGCCGCAAGGAGTGCAAGTAGGGGTCCTTTTGGAAGATAGAGTTTGCAAGTGAAATATCAGGAGGGATTTAACCTTTAAAGTGTTCAAAGGGAGGCAGAGATCGAAATCATCTCATAGAAATCAAGTTCCGGAGGGAGAACACCAAGTCATTGGGCAAAACTCATTGAGGAGTGAATTGGGCAGTCATAATTCTCTATGGAGAAATTGCAAAATCATTAGGGCCGTAGGATCCAGTGGAGTTGTAAGGTGGTTAGGAGTTGGACGAACCCACCACCTTGATATCAAGAATCAACGTGGACTGTTGGATCTTTCAGATCTGTGAGCAGGTTAAGGCCGAGCATCCTTTAGCGTTCAAAAGCTTAGGAGGAGTAGTGTTCATTGGATGAGAACCAACGGGAGTCATTGATCCTCCTATGGATTGGAATTTCATCATTTTGGTAATTCCGATGACAAGGAGCCAGGGCACTTCATGTAGAAAACCCTGAAATCATGAAACACGATGTGTCTTTGGAGTAGGGTTGTGTTCATGGAGGAAGCAGTCACGTGGTCCCAGATTTGGTCAAGGGAAAATTGTCATTGATCCATTTCGGCATTTCGACGTTTCAGAAATTGGGAAGTAGAGGAGACAAGTGATTTTGGAATCGAGAGTTTCAAACTCCCGGTACGCGAAATCCTGAAAAGGTCGCTATTTTGGAATTCGGGAATTGGAAAGACAAGTGATCTAGGGTCGAGAGTCATGAACTCTCGGTACGCAAAATCCTGAAGAGGTCTGAGCCGTTGGATCAAGGGAGGTTCACAGCCGTCGATCTCGCCAAAGGTGAAATTTCGTAGTTCAGGGAATCATAGGGGAAGAGGAACGATTGTTGGTTGTTCGCTCAAGCCCCGTAAAGCCGAAACTATTGGGTAACAGGTGGTGTATGCTCGGCGCTTTGGAGGAGTCAACCATTATTGATATTTCATGTTTCAACGATTGCAAAGAGTTGTAGCATTGCATCGAGAACCTCCAACTCGCGAAGCCCGAAATATTTCGTGGCTTAAATAAGAGTTTCACATTTCGACATTTGCCAAGTGATGTGGAAATACATTGGGACTCTCAAACTCCCCAAACCCGAAATCCTTTGTGGATTAAATAAAGGGTTTAATTAACCCTTGGCATGGTTTTAGTGAAGATCGTGTGCGAATATTGACCTGAGGGTAGGGGGTCTACACCAGTTGTGGTATCAGAGCACAAAACAAATTCTTTGCTTTCTGTAGCAGAGAGAAAAGAGGAAATTTTATAACCATGCCACCAAGAAGAAGAGACAAGCCAATGCCTGATCCAGCAGTGGAAAGAGAAATGTGTGAATTACATGCCAGGCTTGATGCTATGGAGACAGCACAGAGGCGCACAGTTGATGCTGGGGATATCAGTGAAGCTAAAAGTGAAAATGAAGATGGAAACGAAGGAGAAGAAGTTGCAATTGAAGATGTTGCAGATGAACGCCTATTCAGGGTTGTTGCAAGGATAGGTGCCAGAGAAAAAATGGACATTCCAGTGTATGAGGGAAGCTTAGATGTTGAAGAACTTCTAGACTAGATTAGAGCTCTAGACAAATACTTCGACTATGAGGATGTTGAGGAAGAAAATAAAGTCAAACATGTCGTTACTAGACTTAAAGGGCATGCAACACTATGGTGGGATGAACTGCAGGCTGACAGACACTGCAAGGGCAAGCAGAAAATCAAAAGATGGGATAGAATGGTTGCAAAAATGAAAGCCAAATTTATACCTAGGGATTATCAAATCACTCTGTTTTAGAGGATGCAAAATTTGAGACAGAAGCTGATGTCAATGAAGAAATACACTGAAGAATTCTACAGGATAAACATCAGAGCAGGTCATCGGGAAAGAGATGATGAAAAAGTTGCCAAGTACATGAATGTTCTGTGATATGACATTCAATATGAGATGAGCATGATGACCATTCAAAATGTGGAAGATGCTTATCAGATAGATCTGAAAGATGAAGAGAAGTTGAGCTGGAAGAAAGGTCAAAGAGGCCGAGGTAGAAGTCAAGCCGGAGGAAAAACGATTGCCCAAGATAGAACTCAGAAACCTAAAGAAGAGGGGAAGAAACCTCAACCTGAGAGAGGAGGAAGCTCACAAGGAAGGCAGTATGCTAATAGAAATACTTTTCCTCGAGCCAGAGGAAGAGGAAGAGGCAGAGGAGGTGAAGTGAAATGCTTCGTCTGTGGAAAAATTGGACATAAATCCTATGAGTGTCAAGATAAGAAGAAAGATTGTGGTGAAACTCACATTGTCGAAGCTCAAGGATGGAACGTTGAGGTAGAAGACACTGAGGGCGGAAGATATTTGATGATGAGGAAAGTTCTCTTGAAGCCGGAGAAGGAGGCAGAGAACCCAACCCAAAGAAACAATTTATTTCGAACTTCTTGCAAAACTAAGGATAGGGTATGCACAGACAATATCATATCTAAGGATAGTGGACAGTGGTAGCACAGACAATATCATATCTATAGAGATGGTAGAAAAGATGGAGATGGAGACTGTTGTACATCCAATCCCATACAGAGTTTCATGGCTACAAAAAGGGCATCAAGTAAATGTCACTAAACAATGTTTAGTTGAATTTAAAATAGGAGGATATAAATATGAAATATTATGTGATGTCATTCCCATGGATGTTTGTCATATATTGTTGGGTAGACCATGGAAATATGACAGAAATATAGTTCATGATGGGAGAAAGAACACATACACCCTGGAAAAAAATGGTAGGACTCACATGTTGCTGTCGATTAAGGATAAAGAAGTGAAAATATAGATGAGAAACATTGTACTTCTCATGAGTGGGAAGGAACTTCTTAATGAGGTTAAGAAGAAGGAAGACACACAATTTATTCTGGTCAGTGTTACCCATGATTTTGGTCACCATGATGATGTATTGATGATGGTGTACTCAGGCTCTTCATAAGAACTTTCTCTTGAGAAAAAGTTATTTTCATCTCTTCCAGAAAACTCATTTTTTGAAGACTGTTCGTAGGCTGCTAGTATGTTTCCCTGTGAGAATGTATGATTCTCGCAGGCTGCCTTAAGCCAGGGTGCGAGAAGTTCACACTGTGTTGAACTGCTAGGGTGCGAACTCTTTCTAAAGCAAGGAAAAAAGATGAATTCTCGATGCTTCTAGAAGGGTATCTTCTAGAAGGATGAGATGGCATTCGAATGGTTATCCTAGTACTAGATTCCCTGATATTTTGGGATCATTCTTATCCAAGTAACTAATTCATTCTCTCCTATATATTGAGGGAATTCTCATGGAAAAGGTTAAGCAAGAAGGTTAAGTAAGATTCATTGGAGAATTGGTGAAAGAATTGTGTGAAGAACTGAAGCTTGAACAACAGCTTGGAGACTCTAGGTCTATCAAAAGGAGTTGATCTTCTTCATGCAAACATTGAGCAAGTGTGTGTGTTAGAGCTAGGAGCCATCGAAAGGAAGGTTGCGACATCAAGGCTCAGGTTGTAATATTTACTTTCCATTAATATGATATAGTAGTATGTCCCTTTCCCATAAAGATATTTCCACTTTATTGTATAATTCCTTGATCATATACATAGATTGACTTTTGAATATATTGAGTTGTCTTCACTTTGATTGGTTTGTGGTGTCTTAGTCTTGATTGCACAAGAGCATTGGAGTGAAGCAGGAACAACAAATACCATAGGAAGCAATAATAAGGTATGTCACTTGTTCTTGCCTCCTAGTTAATTCAATGGTCAAAATCTAGGGAAAGAGTCATGTTCTCTCTTGCTTTGTTCTATATTCAGGTGGATCTAGGGAGATTCGTTAGTGTCCGCACCTACGAATTTATCCTATAACAAAATTGCCGACCATACTGGGGAACAATCCCATTTTCTTTTTGGTTTTTGATATTTTCTGTGGCCATTTGCTCTGGTTTCACTTTTCTCTTGTCCTATCAATCTCTGAGTCTTCAGGATATCCTAAGAGACCCTCTGGGTCTAGAGGCCTTTTTAAATTTTTCTTCATTTTCCAAAATTTTGATTATGTTCAGACATTCTCTCACTGTACTTCATTGCATCCTGCGAGAATTGGTAGAGTTTGCACTCTGCCTTTAGGTTTCAGTGCGAGGTTCTCGCACCTTGCTCAAGGGTCACCTACAAGAATCAGTGATTCTCGCACTGTGTAATATTGCCTGCCTGCGAACTCAAATTTTCAAAAGTTTGGATTTGATTTTTGATATTTTCAACTGCCCAGATCAGTTTGATTGCCTCATAAGAGTTTCTTGGACCTTTTATTGATGTTTTTCTTGTCTTTGTTTGCATGCATGAACAATCTTAGGATTTCAAGGCTCTTCTTGTCACTTTTGTCTTGACTTTGATTTCTTGACTTTTCTTGGCAACACCATACTCTTTGATCTCAAAATATGAGTGTGTTTGATTAGTTAAGGGCTGGTGATCGGTTGAAAGTTGAGTTTTCTTGGTCTTTATCATTTTCTTATTGTTTGAAAGATCACTTTCCTCATGCAATTGAAAAGACTAGTTTGGGTTTCTTTGTTTTAACAAAGTTCATTATTGCTTTTAGTGAAATTTTTGAAACAAAA
>ML778295.1:1368551-1390030 GCA_009831015.1 Picea engelmannii | reverse complement strand
TTGGGTTTCTTTGTTTTAACAAAGTTCATTATTGCTTTTAGTGAAATTTTTGAAACAAAAAGATTTAATTTCTTGATTTATATTAGATTGGGGGCATCCTTGCATTTGAAGTAGCGAAATTGCATGATTCTTGGCATTTTTTGATCTTAAATTATGAAAACATTTCCCCCTCATGGCCGGGGGGGGCATGAATAGTGCGTTGGTGTTCAGTACCTTTTTCTCCTTTCTTGCGAATCTTGATATTGATGATTTTTAAGATTTTGGGACATTGTGCATCTAGGAATGATAAATGTTTTCTCCTTCTCGTAGCATAGATTTCATTGAAATGAAAAGATTGCATCTTTATATATTTGCATAATTTTTGAGTTGGTCAAAACACCATATTGTCCACGCCATTTTCCTCTTGAGTAACAACAACCATAAAATAAAGCGCTTATAAAAATTGATTAGACATTTTTATCTTCTCTGGTAGCAAACCTACATTCGATTAGTCATAGGGCTTTGGAATAAGTGTGAAATATAACTTTCCAAAGTTGCAAACAAACATAGAATCTTGAGTTAGGGAGCGTTTAAATCCACTTATTACATTTTGTCCTGGGAAGCCCTTCTAACACAAGGGTCAATCACGAGGTCACATTGATACTAGCAGAGTTACTCACCCTGCTTTGTTGGTCTTGGTGTAGAGATTGCACATATTACGGGGATCACTCGGAGGTATACCCACAATAATGAGTGGAAGCCTTTTGAGTTGATTTCAGGCTAGATACCCTGCCCTTACATGTGGATCGGACTGTCGACTGTTCCCCTAGGCTTTATTGTTGGTGGTGGTAACCTTAGTGGCCTATCTTTCTAATTTCTTTACCCGAGGTGACTGTGGAGGGGAAAGTCTTCACGGTACCTGGAATCGACGTTGGCCAACCTCACTCAGGCTCCTTGGAGGGTATACCCACGATTATGTGTGGGATATTGCACCAGGGTGTAAGTCCATTAAGAAGGTCATCAACATAACTTTTCCACCCGCTCTATCTCAGCCCCTTCTTACTTTGTTCCTGCGACGTTCGATTTCATCACCAACTAGTGTGCTAATTGTGAGAAGGTTTTGCTTGTTTGCTTGCTTCCTAGATTTTTAGCGTGTGTTGTTTTTTTTCCCTAGCAGACCCTAGGTTGGATTTATTTAATGGTGTCAGTTCCTGGAATGACCAATGAAGGAACCCCTACTCCAGGGGAACCTTTTGTTTTTCCTTATTATGGAAACATTGGTCCTCCTCACATCGCTACTTTCATCCTTCCAGGTCTCACTATTGGATTACCGATATGGTTGTTTTCCACTCAGGTAATCCCGAATGCAGTTAGTGCTTCAGTCACAAGCACTTCCCCCCAAGAGCATCAACCTCATGTTGATCCTTCATCTTCTTTACCAGTAAGGTCTTCTTCGCCTTCTTCACTTGCAATGTCGCCTTCCGTTTCATCTTCTTCGTCAGGTGAAAGTTCTAAAGCTAGTAACCTAGTGAATAAGAAGAAGAAGAAAAGAAAGATTAAGAAGAAGAAAGATAAACAAGGGTCAAAACATCCAACCACTGTCAAACATGTTGGAAAACAACCAGTTACTATTACTCATGCTAGGAGTGTTGATGATGTCAAGATCACCCAAACAACCCGTAAGCCCAAGTACCCTTGCAGGCTTTGTAAGGGTAGCCATCTTCTTAAGGATTTCCATGGTTTATCCAAGGTTATAGAAGTATGGTCTACACACCCTGACCAACCCATGTCATCATCCTTTGAACAACATATTGATGACCTCCAGTCAACTAGTCATGACACAGTTGGGAAGAAGAAAAGTAGAGTCAAGTTCCCATGTATGTTATGCAAAGGGAGTCATCTAACTCATCTTTTCCCTCATATGGACAAAGCCTCAAAATTACTGGAAGACATAACTTTTTCACAACCTCAACTTCTAGCTGCTTATCGCAAGATTTCTCTCAACCCACCTATAGCTGATGGAATGATCACTCTGGTCCCTTCACCGGTCAATCTGGTTGATCATGTCGTCAATCTGGTCACGTCCTTAGTTGAACCAGTTGACACAGTCGTTGATATGATACCATCCTCGGTCAATATCATTCTCCCCTCAGAGAGCAAAACTAAAGAGGTCGATTCGATCCCATCCTCGGTCGATCCCACTCTCCCATTAGAGAGTGTCACCCAAGTGGTCGATTTGTTTACACCTGTCGACCCCATTCTCCCCCTGGAGAATGACACCCAAGTAGTCGATCTGATCTCTCCATCGGTCGATCCTACTCTCCGGCTAGAGAGTAAACCCGATACTACCCATGTTTTTCTCATTCATACAGACTTTGTCGTGTCGAGGGGTATTCCTCCTTCTCCCGTGGAACCCCCTCCAAGTAATGAGGCCATCCATTTTGATTGGGGTGTGCTAACTGGACCTCGTCTTCCCTCTCACTTTCCTTTCCAGATTACAGTGTAGGTTTGTGGTCGGGATGTTCCTCAGACGCTGATAGATGAAGGTTCATTTGTTAGTATTTTTTCCTCTATTGCTTGGCAAGCCTTGGGTTATCCTCCGCTTGCGCCGGTTACACAAAATCTGTTATCTTTTAACATAAGAGCCAGTCAACCTTTAGGGACCCTTCCTCACTTTCCTGTAACTTTGGAAGGGAAAATTGTCTTTATTGATGTAATGGTAGTCCAAGAAACTTGGATTTCTCTTTACTCCTTGGGCGAGATTATGTCTATTCCATGAAAGCTATTGTGTCTACTCTTTTTGTGTGATATCTTTCCCTCACGATGGACAAGTTGTGACTGTTGATCAACTTTCATTCATTGACCCCTCCTGGATTTCCTCCCTGAATGGTTCTTATATGCAGATAGTATCACCCCTGCCACAGGTCAATTATGTGGCATTGTCGCCTATGGCTTCAACTTCTAATGACTTAGATCTAGTAGTTGACATGATGATCTCTTCGATAGCGTTGTTAGAGTCTGATCTCTTTACTCCTGTCGCGACCCTTGACATGGTGTCCTTCCATAGTGTGTTTCTGCCTTCCAGTGAAGACCTCTTGGAATCCATGACCGAGTTTTGTCCCTTGACATGGTGTCATTCCAGAGCATTGTCCTCTTGGATTCCATGATCAAGAAGAGAGGTTCAAGGATAGTTTTTGCGTATCTAAGGCAACCTCATTAAAAAACGAAACAGAGGTCTTTGAGCATAGTTTTTTAATTTCAAGCTCGTTAAAAAATGAAACCACTTGAGGATAGTTTTCACATCTCTGTAGTAACCTCATTAAAAAATGAAATAGAGGTTATGAGCATAGTTCTTGTTTCTATTTCAAGCTCATTAAAAAATGAAATAGTTTTCCCCCTCTCTGTTTGAGTCAAGTCCGTCTAGTATTTGAAGATTCTTTTCCTTTTCCTTTGTCGTTGGATGAAACAAAGCTTGGGGGGCATTTTCCTCAGCCTCTGGACTTCATGCTAGATTTAAGCCGCTAGTTTCTTAAGCTGGGGGATAAGTACCCACCATCCATGTGTTATGCGTTGGGAAGTCCAAGCATAGTTTTCTATGGTTCAAGCTTGTGTAAAAATGAAACCACTTACCTCAAGCATAGTTTCCTCTGGTTCAAGCTTGCGTAAAAATGAAACTAGGTCCAAGCATAGTTTTGTTTAGTTTTTAAGCTTGTGTAAAAATTAAAATCTATCCCAAGCATAGTTTTGTTTTGTTTTAAAGCTTGCATAAAAATGAAAACAATCCCGAGCTTAGTCTTTGTTCTTTCTCATGCTTGTAAATCAATGAGAATGTAACCAAGTATAATTTTATCACTTTTTCAGGCTCAACAAGGTTATACAAAAAAGGAACCCCCCTGGAGTCCTCTTTAAGCTCTTTTCAGACTCTCTAAACATGAAAAGATAGCCGAGCAACCTTGCTATTTTCACCCTCGATAAAGTATTTGAAGTAAGCGTCTGGTGAGCGATAATTTATCTCTTTTTCAGTCTCATCCAGACTATTTTAAGAAAAAATAACTGAGAGAGTTCCCTTTTAAGTGTTTTTCCAAACTCTATAATCTTGAAAAACCTTCGAGTTTTCTAGCTTTGGACTCGTTAAACAAACATTTCCAGACCTGTGATGGGACCAAACCACTTCTTCCTAGGGTTCGTTAAAAATACTCTGAGGGACACATCTGAAGGAGGAGCTTACATCAACAAGCATATGTTATCCTCCTCAAGCTTGCGTAAAAATAAAGAGGTACTCGCCAGAAATGGTGGGGGAAAATTTGGGAAAGGGATATGTTTTCATTTTCGTATTAAATGGCAGTAAGTGTCTCTCTTGAACATGACACCCCCTATTCATCATTTAAAGCCGGTTTGGGAAATCCATTTGTCTCTCATTCGATTTTCTACAAGGTCATTCCCTGTGTCGTCTTTGAGTCAATGCTATCAAATCATTGGTCGTGTCATTCATATGTTCAAGAGAAGTCCATTTGAAACCTATATTGAGTCGGCCATCTGCAGCTATCCATTCTCTCCATGTCGGCCTTCCCTGTGTCCAGTCCAATTCACATCATACTCTGTTTCACCTTCAAAATCTGTTATTCATTTCGTGTCACTAATGGGGGATACATTAAGGCCCTCCTGTGAAGAGTTTTGTTCCGTCGACTTCATCTCATTATCTGGAATCAAGACTTAGAAATTATTTGGTACCTTGGAGCTTGCATGCCTCAATGGCAGGTTTCCTCGCTTTCGACAGTGGGTTTACATCATTGACCCCTGATCGAAATATTCCATTGGATGTTGGACTTCAACTCATTTATTCACACTTGATGGATTGTACTATGGTACCTTGGGAGCCATTGACATCAATGGTGATTTCTCTCGCACTTTTTAACAGTTTCATCATTGAATGGTAATCAAGTGGTTTCTACCATGTTCAACTTCAACACATGTAATCACATGGTTAGATTCGCACTTTGGACGACGAGATTGAAGACCCTGGATATCATCTTTGTAATCTAGGTTGCGATGGAGTATGTATAATTTGCGACACATAGATCCACTGTGTATGTCTCGTGGCTATGTCGTCTTGATTTGAAATTTCTCGCATAGATCCACAGTGTATTCCGGTGGCTATGATATATTTTGACGGCATGGATCCACAGTGTATGATTGCTGGCCATGACCCATGTCTACAATGTCATCAGTCTGTGATCTAAGTATGGGAATGCCTACCTCAGAATTGATATATATGATATTTTGCAGATGATTGGTTGTTTGTAGGTTTTCGATTAGGTGTGCTCCTAGTTCTCGATACACACATGCAGCTTACAAAGTCATCGACTGTCACTGGTTCCAACCTCATACTTTCGGGAGCATTCTGTTACCCATGATTTTGGTCATCATGATGATGTATTGATGATGGTGTACTCAAGCTCTTCATAATAACTTTCTCCTGAGAAAAATTTATTTTCATCTCTTCTAGAAAACTCATTTTTTGAAGACTGTTCGCAGGCTGCTAGTATGTTTCCCTGCGAGAATGCATGATTCTCGCAGGCTGCCTTAAGCCAGGGTGCGAGAAGTTCGCACTGTGTTGAACTGCTAGGGTGCAAACTCTTTCTAAAGCAAGGAAAAAATATGAATTCTCGATGCTTCTAGAAGGGAATCTTATAGAAGGATGAGATGGAATTCGAATGGTTATCCTAGTACTGGATTCACTGATATTTTGGGATCATTCTTATCCAAGTAACTAATTCATTCTCTCCTATATATTGATGGAATTTTCATGGAAAAGGTTAAGAAAGATTCATTGGAGAATTGGTGAAAGAATTGTGTGAAGGACTGAAGCTTGAACAACAACTTGGAGACTCTAGGTCTATCAAAAGGAGTTGATATTCTTCATGCAAAGATTGAGCAAGTGTGTGTGTCAGAGCCAGGATCCATCGAAAGGAAGGTTGAGACATCAAGGCTCAGGTTGTAATCTTTACTTTCCATTAATATGATACAATAGCATGTCCCTTTCCGATAAAGCTATTTCCACTTTATTGTATAATTCCTTGATCATATACATAGATTGAATTTTGAATATATTGAGCTGTCTTCACTTCGATTGGTTTGTGTTGTCTTGGTCTTGACTACACGAGAGAATTGGAGAGAAGCGGGAGAAACAAAGACCATAGGAAGCGATAATAAGGTATGTCACTTGTTCTTGCCTCCTAGTTAATTCAATGGTCAAAATCTAGGGAAAGAGTCATGTTCTGTCTTGCTTTGTTCTAGATCCAGGTGGATCTAGGGAGATCGGTTAGTGTGTGCACCTACGGATTTATCCAATAACAGTCAGGAAGCCCAAAATTGTTTTAACTAGTATGAGAATAGATGATTTACCAGAAGAAATCCAGGAGTTGTTGGAAGAGTTTGCTAATATAGTAGTGGATGAACTACCTTGTTCATTTCCACCTATCAGGAGTATAAGACATCATATCGATCTTATACCTGGAGCCATTTTGTTGAACAAAGCCGCGTACAGGTTGATGCCACAGGAAAATGAAGAAGTTAATAGATAGGTCCAGAACTTAATGGATAAAGGATTGATTCGAGAGAGCTTGAGTCCATGCGTTGTTCCAACAGTGCTCAGCCCAAAGAAAGACAGAGGCTAAAGAATGTGTACAAACTCAAGGGAAATCAATAAGATTACCATCAAATATAGATTACCATTACCAAGGATGGACAACTTGATGGATTTCTTGAGTGGATCAAAGTTTTTTTCAAAGATTGATTTGAAAAGCGGGTATCATCAAATTCGAATGAGAGAAGGTGATGAATGGAAGACAACATTCAATATGAATGAGGGGTTGTATGAATGGATTGTCATGCCATTTGTCTTAGCAAATGCACCCAATACTTTCATGAGGTTGATGAACAAAGTCCTGAAGGATTTCATAGGGAAATTTGTCATTGTATATCTTGACGATATATTGATTTTCAACAAGACAAAAGTAGAACACTTAAAGCATCTAGTTGCAGTAATGAGGAGATTACAGCAGGAGAAATTGCTGATCAATATGAAGAAATCATCATTTATGAGGACATAACTCATTTATTTGGGTTTTGTTATCTCTGCAAATGAAGTGAAAATGGATCCAGAAAAGGTAAAGGTGATAAAGGATTGGCCAACGTCGAACAATGTATTTGAAGTACGAAGCTTCCATGGTTTGGATAGCTTCTACAGGAAATTTATCTGAAACTTCAGTGGAATTAGCGCACCAATGATGGAGATGGTGAAGAAAAGACATAAATCTTTTCACTGGACAGAGGAAGCGGAGAAGAGTTTCAACCTACTGAAGAAGAAGATCACTGAGCAATGAATTCTAGTTTTGCTGGACTTTAGCAAGACATTCCAGGTCAGGTGTGACATGAGTGGATTTGCAATTGGAGCGGTCTTGAGGTAAGATGACAGGTCGATCATGTATTTCAATGAAAAATTGAATGAATCGAAGATCAAGTACTCCACATATGACAAAGAATTATATCCAGTCATACAAGCACTGAAGAAATGGAGACACTATTTGGTTCCCAAGGATTTTGTTTTGTACAGTGATAATCACACTTTGCAATTTGTGACTCGATGGGAGAAGTTGAACCAAAAACATGCTAAATGGGTTGAATTCATGAAGAAGTTTACTTTTTTGATTAAGCATATTTTTGGAACTGCTAACAAAGTTGTTGATGCTTTGAGCAGGAAATGTTTTCTTATGCAGGAATTCAGAGTCAAGACTTTGGGTTTTGATAACCTCAAGGAAATGTATAGGGATGATCCAGATTTTAAGGAGGCATATGAGGCATCTGAGAATCTAGTTCTCAGGGATAGAAGCCAATGGAATGAATACATGATCCAGGATGGATTATTGTTCAGGGGAAATCATCTATGTATTCCAAAATGCTCCATGAGGGGGAATTTGCTGAAGGAAAAACACAGTGGAGGATTGGTCTGACATTTCGGTCATGAAAAGACGTTCTCAAAGTTGAATGGATCATATTATTGGCCAGGGATGAGAACATATATTAAGAAATTCATGGATAGATGTAGAATTTGTTAACACACAAAAGGAAAAAGGAAGAACACAAGGTTATACCAACCATTACCCATACGTGAAAGGTCATGGGGCGCAGTGAGCATGGATTTCATATTGGGACTACCAAGGACACAAAGAGGATGTGATTCAATCTTTGTGGTAGTTGATAGATTTTCAAAGATGGAACATTTCATAGCATGCCAGAAAACCAGTGATGCAACTCATATTGCAAACCTATTTTTCAAGGAAGTTGTCAGACTTCACGGTTTGCCAAAGAGTATCGCTTCTAATCGATATACCAAGTTCGTGGAACATTTTTGGAGAACCTTATGGAAGAATATGGGGACAAATTTGTTTTTTAGCTCAACATATCATCCTCAGACGGATGGACAGACAGAGGTCGTGAACAGGAGCTTGGGATATTTTCTAAGGAGCTTAGTGACTGAACACCAGATTCAATGGGATCACATTATACCATAGACAGAATTCACTTATAATGAATCACTCAATAGAAGCATAGGGAAGAGTCCATTCCAGATTGTATATGGAATGCAACTAAGGGGAGTTTCTGAATTGAAAGATTCGGAACAAAATGAATTAAGGAGTGCTAGTGCAGAGGACTTTGTAGAAGGAATGAAGGAGCTTCACATCTGAGTTAGGGAGCGATTGCAGAGTTCAAGTCAAGAATACAAGCGGAGAGAAGATCAACACAGGAGATAACTTCAATTTGAAGTTGGTGATATGATTCTTGTGCATTTGAGGAAGGAGAGGTTCCCAAGGGGAATGTATAATAAGTTGAAGATGAAAAATATTGGACCATGCAAGGTCATAAGGAAATTTGGGGCAAATGCATATGAGATTGAATTACTCGATGGGTTCAGAATCTCACCGATATTCAATGTTGCAGATTTGTACCCTTATAGAGATGAAGAAGCAGGAGCAGAGGAGGAACAGAAAGAGGTTCAATGGACAAAACAAATGCTTGTAGCTAACAAGCCATAGATGGAAGGCATAATCGATAAAAGGATTAGCTAAAAGACTGGGAGGAAAAAGTATTTTGAATACTTGGTCAAGTGGAAAGGACATCCAGTTGAAGATGCCAGTTGGGAAGATGAAGAAGCAATTCATAGGCATGGACAGACCATGCAAGAGCTCATGAACAAGATTTCATGAAACTTTTCAAGCAAGGGAGTATGATGCAGGAGCATCGTAGAAATCCAAAGCACGCACCTAATCAAAGGAACAACTGAACGCGCGTATGCAAAAAGGACACGTTTTTATGAAAACGTTTTGAATTTTGAAATCTGAAGCATTAATGTAATAGCTAGGAGAAGTGTACTTACATTTATGTCTTGGAGATATGAACAGATATGGAGAAATTATTCTCATATGTCGAATGTAATAGGCATTTAAGTCTGTTTAATGAAAGTAGGTAGATTTTATTTAATAGATTAGATACTTTAGAAGCGTAGGAGGGAAAACGGATATAGACACCCTCACCCTGGTAACATGGTAACAAAAACATGATGATTTTAGAGAATTCATAAGTTGTAGAGCTGTAGTAGAGAACTGTAGAGAAGAACCCATGTACAGGAGCACTTGAGTTAATATATAAAGCTTTGACTCAATTTTCATGGTGTTATGATGTTTATTGTTTACATTTGTTAAATGGTATGTTTACAGTTGTTTTATTTTCTCTGTTATGCATTTGTTTCAATGCTATGTCGGGTGTATGATTTCATGTTGAATGTATGAAGTTAGAAAGAGAAGAAGAATGAGTTTCAATTGTTTCTCTCTCTGAGGATTCCTGCAAGGAGTGCAGTGAACGTCCACAAGGTGTGTGTTTATGAGGGTCTAAGCTTTATCTCAGAAAGAACAGGAGAGATGTCATTGTTCTCATACCAGCAGAAGTGCGAGGTGAAGCACAAAACCGTGCAAGGTGTGCACAGGCCAAGTGAAGTCTTGGGTTTTTTTCAAATCCAGTAGGAAGAGTGAGAGACTACTGTTGCAAAGAGTGCACAAGGTCGAAGACTCAAATAACCAAAGGTTATTTAAAGGTTTTCCGCAAGGAGTGCGAGCAGGGGTCCTTTTGGAAGATGGATTTTGCAAGTGAAAGCTCAGGATGGATTTAAACTTTGAAGTTCTCAAAGGGAGGTGAAGATCGAAATCATCTCATAGAAATCAAATTCCGGAGGGAAAACACCGAATCATTGGGCAGAATTCATTGAGGAGTGAATTGGGTGGTTAGAATTCTCTGTGGAGAACTCACAAAATCGCAAGGGCCGTAGGATCCAGTGGAGCTGTAATGTGGTTAGGATTTTGATGAACCCACCACCCTAATATCAAGAATCAACGTGGACCATTGGATCTTGCAGATTTGTGAGGAGGTTAAGGCCGAGCATCTTTTAGAGTTCAGAAGCTCAGGAGGAGTAGTGGTCGTTGGATGAGAATCAACAGGGTCCGTTGATCCCCCTGTGGAGTGGAATTTTGGCATTTTGGTAATTTCGATGACAAGGAGACGTGGCACTTCATGTTGAAAACCCCGAAATCGTGAAATGCAATGTGTCTTTGGAGTATGGTTGTGGTCACAGAGGAAGCAGTCACATGGACCGAGATTTGGTCAGGGGCAAATTGTCGTTGAGCCATTTCGTCATTTTGGCGTTTCAGAGTTCAGGAAGTAGAGGAGACAAGTGATTTTGGAATCGAGAGTTTCAAACTCCCAGTACACGGAATCCCAAAAAGGTCTCTATTTCAGAATTCGGGAATTGGCACGACAAGTGATCTAGGGTCGAGAGTCGTGAACTCCTAGTATGCAAAATCTCGAAGAGGTCTGAGCCATTGGATCGAGGGAGGTTCACAGCCGTTGATCTCACCAAAGGTGAAATTTCAGAGTTTGAGGAATCATAGGGGAAGTGGAATGACTATTGGTTGTTCACTTGAGCCCCAAAAAGATGAAACTAGTGGGTAACAGGTGGCGTATGCTCGACGCGTTGGAGGAGTCAACCATAATTCAAATTTCAGGTTTCGGCGATTGCAAAGAGTTGTAGCATTGTGTTGAGAACCTCCAACTCATGAAGCCTGAAATATTTCATGGCTTAAAAAAGGGTTTCGCATTTTGGCATTTGCCAAGAGCTGTGGAAATACATTAGGACTCTCCAACTCTCAAAACCCGAAGTCCTTTGTGGATTAAACAAAGTTTTTAATTAACCCTTGGCATGGTTTTACTGAAGATCATGTGCGGATCTCGGCCTGAGGGCAGGGGGTTTGCACCATGAAACATTAAATATGTTATGCACTTTCATTGAAGAATGAAATGCAAGCATGTATTCCACTTGTCCTATCCTATCAAATATTTCAAATGGACCTTGAAATGTTATTTTTAGCTTGGTGTAGCTTCCCAAATTCAAAGAAATATTCTTTGGCTTCACTTTCAAAAATGCATGTTCTCTAACTTTAAATTTCCTTGGTGTCTTCCCTTTACCTACATAATTGTTTTTATTTTTCTCCGCTACCTTTAAATTCTATTTAATGTTGACCATGTTCTCTTCCATCTCTTTGAGAAACCTTTGCCTAAGTACCACCATGTCTACCAGATTGTCTAGCTAATTGGAGTATTTCATTTTCAACCTTATAAATCTTTAAATGGAATCACATTCAATGAATCTTGATACACATTGTTTTAGTTAAATCCAACTAAATGCAATTAATCCTCCCACTTGTATTTCTTAACCATCACATACATTCTCAACATGTCTTCATTCACTTGATTAATTGTCTCTATTTGTACATATATTTTTGGATGATAGGTTGTATGAAAATTTATGTTTGTACCAAAACATTTGAATAATTTTTTCCAAAACATTAATGTAAACTTTGCATCTTTATCTAAAACAATTACCTTATGTACTCCATGAAACCTAGCAATCTCTTTCACGTATATTTCTGCAATATTAGCTACCTTATGATTCTATTTAACCATAATAAAGTGAGCATATTTGGTTAGTTTATCCACTACCATTATTGAGTCATGTTTCCTTTCCGTATTGGGAAAAATAGTTATAAAAATAATGGTTACCACTTCCCATTTCCTCTCTGAAATTGGCAATGGATGTAGAAATCATAGTGGATTTGTATGCTTATCCTTTAATCCTTGGTATTCCATACACTTGGCTATGTAATCAGAAACATCCCCTTTCATTCCTGGCCAAAAGTATTGGCCTCTTCCTACTGCAATATTCCTCTTGTAACCAAGATGTATAACATATGGAACATTATGAAATTATTTTAATATTGACTTTCTTAATTCATACAAATTAGGAACATATGTATTTTATTTTTATGCATAAGAATTCCATCTTCTTTCAACTTATATTGTTTATATTTTTTTTTGTACCATTTCATGTTGTAATTCTTCATTTACATGTAGTTAATACGCATCTAAGATAACAAATTTGAAAATTATATTATTTAAATATGATTTGCACATGTTAATGGTTGTAGAATGCATTGCATGTACTCTTTTGTTGAGTTCATCAACAAAATTGTTCTATTTTCCTTTGATTTGTTTAATACCAAATTCATATTCACTCAAAACTTCCAACCATCTTGTTTTTCTAGCGTTCAAAGTTTGTTGCTCAAATAAATATTTCAATCCATTGTGGTCTATATTCAAATCAAATTATATTCCAATTAAGTAATTCCTACCCATTTTCAATTCATAAACTATGGCAGCAAGCTCCAAGTAATGTGTAGCATAATTATTCTCATGTTCTTTAACCTTTATGGATTCATAACAAATCACATGTCCATTTTGAGTAAGGACTCTACCAAGTGCCTCTTTTCATGCATCTATGCATACCACAAAATATTCATTTGGATCAAAAAATCATGAGAATTGGTGCACTAGTAAGGAACGCCTTTAATAGCTAGAAACTTTATTCACACTTTGATTTCCAGACAAATTGAATCCACTTATTTTTAAAGATGTAGTGGGATGAATTTTTTTGGAGAATCCCTCTATGAATCTCCTGTATTATTCAACAAGTCCCATGAATGACCTTACCTCTATTATGTTCTTAGGTGTTAGCCATCCTCCAATGGATTCAATCTTCTCTAGATTCACTTATATCCCTTCCTCTAAAATTGTGTGTCCAAGGTAATGGATATTCCTATGATAAAAATAAAACTTTCTTAACTTGGAATATAATTGATTCTCTATTATCACTTATAATACCAATCTCAAGTTTTATGCATGTTCATCCTTTGAATTGGAATAAATAAGAATGTCATCTAAGAACACAATGAAAAATTTATCTAGGTAATTTCTAAATATACCATTTGTTAAGGAAATGAAATTAGTTGGCTCATTTGTCAATGGAACCTCTACAAATTCATAGTGTTCATACATGTTTCTAGATGATGTCTTTCCAATATTTGCATCATTTATCCTTACCTTATGATAGCTTGATATTATATATATCATTAAGAAGATATTTTTTCCTCTCATCTAGTTAAACAAGTCATCAATTCCGAGTAGATGATATTTTTCCTCAAGATGACTTTGTTTAGCTATCTAAAATCAATACATAACCTCAAAGCCCAATTTATCTTCTTCAAAAAGAGTATTGGTGCTCCCAGAGGTGAGACACTTTGGTGTATGTACCCCTTCTTTAAAAAATATTCTTATTGCATTTGCATCTCTTTGAATTTTATTGTAATCATTATATATTGATTCTTTGATACTGGTGTATCTCAATAAACAAACTTATATCTTTTTTCAGTGGTAAACCCGATATTTCCCCAATTACATCCTTAAACACACTCGGCACTGGAAATTCCTCAAGACTTGGACTTTTTCTCTTGAATAGCTCTTCTACATGAGTTTCATACAATTGGGATCCCTTATTTACACATCACTTCAACTATAAGGATCAAATTGTTTCTATAGATATGGGTCTCAAAAGTCCTTTCACAATCCTGTAATTTATTTCTTCATCAACAAAAGTAAAATTCCTGGTATGGAAATCTAAAATAACATTGTGTACATCCAACGAATCCATCTCAATTAGGACATCATATGATCCAAGTGGTATGATGTT
Organism: Picea engelmannii; assembly: GCA_009831015.1. NCBI lineage: Eukaryota > Viridiplantae > Streptophyta > Pinopsida > Pinales > Pinaceae > Picea > Picea engelmannii. Next base: position 1,375,860 of record ML778295.1, on the reverse strand, counting down.
GATATATGTTATAGTTTTGACACCATTCATATCTAATGGAAATTTTAGAAATATCATTAATATTTCTTTTAGTTCCAATAACTAGTTCAACCAACCACCATTTCTCATGCTTACTTTTCTTTAATTGAAATCTTTCAACCAATTTAGTGGTAATATGACTATGAATTTATTTTGAATCAATTAAAATGACAATAGGTTGATTTTCAATATTACATTCAACTTCAACCATGTTTGGTTAATGATCTACCTATCGATTTTTCAAGGATGCATATATTCTTGGGATGTTTCTACCCACATATTCCATTGTGGTTTCCTTATGTATTTTTTGCATAGTCCTCATTTTGTCTCCCTTATGAGGAAATTATATGTATATATGATCTCCTTTGTGTCCCAAACATGTGATTGGATGTCATGTCCTTTTCCCCAAGGATTCTACCATATTGTATCTAGTTTGAGTTGTCTAACATTTTTTTATATGTATCATGACTATTTCTGAGAAAGGAGCTTTGAATTCCTTCTTCCTCTAATCCAATTTTTCCTTCTTCTTATCTTTCCAAGAATTTTGGAAAATTTATCTTCCTTTGTTATGATCATATATACATTTTTCCTTCCTAATGATCTCTTCCATAGCCTTAGGTTCATCAAATTGGATCTTGTCTCTATAAAAATTTTGTAGTCCACTTAAGAGCATCTGTATCTTCACCTTATGTTCTTTGATAAATCCCATTATTGATAAAAACAAATGATCAACTAGATTTCTCAATCTTGTAATAATAATAATAAATTTTCCATATCAAAATAAGGAAATTTTGAAATATTAATATTTCATAGCGTATCCCTTGGTATTCTCTTCATCACGCATTTTACGGATTAAAAATATGAGTCTGTATGCTCAAGATATCCATATTTTTGTTTGATCGCCCAGAGAGTGTTTTTCCATGTGCAACATAGTTAATTTTTATCGGATCTAAGATATTATTGAAACATCGATTAGAATTCTTGGAACCACAATTAGTCTCATTTTCTTGGTTATTTGTGCCATACATGGTCTCATATTCTTTGTGGGATCACTCACCCCATTTACCTTAGTCGTATTTCTCATTTTGGTGTGGGCCTCCTCACGCTTTCTCCATACATCTCTAGATCTGTAGGTCCACAGTCTCACGTTCTATAGAATGACCCTTTCACTTTTGTGACCTGCATAATGGTTGTGTCCCATACTTTGACATTTTTCCTTCTTTCCACTCTAGTCTCCCTCCTCACTATTCTCCAGACTTAACCATTTCCACGTTTAATCATCCCCATACTTCACCATTTTCACATTTAACCATTTCCATACTTAGCTTATTTTCATTTTCATTATTCACTTAGTTAGTTTTCATAATACCCACCACTTAGTCATTTTCATAATTCATTTCCACATTATTTCCATAATTCATTTTCCATTTACCATTTTACATTTCCATTTTCATTTTCCATTTACCATTTACCATTTTACTTTTCCTATTTCCATTTTCTATATTTTCACAATTTTTACATTTTCGTTTTTCCATTTTTCCATTATTATTTTCCCAGATTTCATATTTCATTTTTCCATTATTATTATTTCATATTTCATTTTTCCATTTGGGTCTCCAGGCATACCTCCTTACTTTTCCTCATATCCATATTCGTAGGTCCACAAACCCTACATTTATTTTTTTAATAGTATTTCCTATCCTAAGTTCATTCCCCCTTTTCATGGACCTATCATATTGGGACATGTGGCAGTGACATGGACATATCCTCAAATGACATGTGGGAGTGAGGTGGACCAATACCATAATGACATGTTGCAGTGAAATAGACCAACCCATGGGTGACACATGGTGATGACATGGGAACTGACCAGGTTATGATTGGGCTATGACTAAATGTTGACTGGGTCATGAAAAATTTATTAATTCATGAAAAATTCCTAAGGCACAAGAGCTACACAAAAGTCTCTATAGTCTTCTTTGTTCCACATGAGTAATATGGTAAACTTTTCATTATAAACACTTAAAAACTCTTGACCACAATGCATGTGGGATATCGTTTTAAAGGAAAAATTTTAAATTTTAATAATTGAAGAAATTAGATCAAGGGATAAGATTAACCTGTGAGTTAGATGAACAATTGCTGAGTGATGAATTTCTAGAAGCCATAACTCGAGATTCGGGTGTCTTCTTGGGGAAAATTACCTCGTTGTGTTAAAATATCGATGTGCTTGTTTTACCATAGATAATATCACAATATTCTCACCCAACCATAGGCATGAAGCCACCACTGAGAACCATAACCTTTTCTAGATTGAATGATTTCGGAAGCAGCAATAGAACCAACATATAACCAAGAGAGAGCATCTTTCTACAAAGATATATCACTAGACATAAAGTACCAAATCCACAGAACAAGAAAAATACTCAGCTACATCAATTTCAATTGTAGTTCTAGTTACTAAGAAAACCACCAAGAATATCAAAATACCACCAAAAGATACTAGAAGGTAGGGCACAAATCTTAGGCTAGATGGCACTAGAGAGAGAGACCGAGAAACATCCCAGAATATCCTCCTTCCATTCTTGCAGCTGCAGATCCAAACTTGTGCCATGATTGAGAGAGAGAGAGAGTGAATTCAATGAGTACGAATGAGCTCAAGCGCCCTCAATTTATAGTGGTTCTTGTCACTTGTCTAGGTTGACTTGTCCTTCTAGAAGCTAATACTTTTTTATTAATTATTTTACTTAGCCGACTTGTTTTATGGGGTTTCTACACAACTATTTAGGGTTTGTCTTAATTCTAGATTATTATATTCTAGCCAAAGGTTACACATGGAGGTTAATACCTCCCATAACTACCATAATATCAACACCCTCTCCTATCTAGGGAGGTATTAACTGTAATGGTCTCAAACACTTCCATCCATTTCACATAGTATGTGAAAGGCTCACATAGTCTTGTAGACCACTCTACAAGTACCATCATCATAGCCACATGTGCTATTTCATGATCACGTAGATCAAGTCACGAGAATCATAATCATTATCCATCTAGTTTAAAATCACCTCCAACACTATTGCATGCAACACCATCCTAGGAAACACCTTCCACACAACTAGTAGTATCCATGGAAATCAAGTAGTAATACAAAGTTACTACAATGTCATCCAATAGATCACAACAATGTCGATCCATAGCAACACACAACTGATATTCAGTGGTACACAACCACTCCTAGTAATGCACAACTAATATCTAATGACACATAGTCACTACCAGTGGAACACATGCACTACAGTAGTACATAGCTACTCTTCAGAGACCCACAATCTCCACTAGAATCAACTAGTAGCTACACAAGTTATTACCATGTAGTATAACAGTCTCCTGGAATCAAATCATATCATCATCTACATCATCTCTCAAGGCCATACTCTATCTGAGTAACTGAGTAGGATGTTGAATAAGTCATGTGTTGAGCCTAGCACACTCAACATAGTGTCTTGCATAGGTCACTCACTCAATAGAGTGATACCGAGACCGACGATGATTTTAGGGGCTAAATTTCACTCATGGGGTAATTTTCCATGTTTTTTCCCAAAAAATGACTCGTTATTCTAAAACTGATTCAAACAAATTCTATAGGATAAAATTATTTTACCTTAAAAATGGCCAAAAAATTATTCAAACTATATAAAATACTTAGAAATTTGAATATTAATACAAAAATATTGGAAACATTTTATAGTTGGCATATGAAGGATTAGTAATATTTTCCAAGGTTTCTACATTTTAAAATAAATTTCCATCCTTAAAATCATCCCTGAATAGGACCATTCTTCTAATCTGGACGTACATCCTAGAAGAATAGTTGTCCCAACAGATCTTGAATGTCCTCAATGGCTACAATAACCATCCTCTCCACTACATTATCTCTAAGACATACTAGCATTGTGTGAATGCATCATATCTAATTTGTACTAACATGATTTGGAGTACCATCTACATCATCTCTAAGCCGTACTATCATGATGTGAATGCATCATATCTAAGTTGTACTAGCATGATGTAGATCAATGCATTTGCATCATCTCTAAGTTGTATGATCATATCTAATTTGTACTAGCATGATTCTCTGCATCATATATAAGTTGTACTAGCATGATCATATCTAACATGATGTGATTCATCTGCATCATCTCTAAGTTGTATGATCATCTCTAAGTTGTACTAGCATTATGTTCTGCATCATATCTAAGTTGTACTAGCATTATGTTCTGCATCATATCTAAGTTGTACTAGCATGATGTGACTCAGGCATAAGAATCATATCTAAGTTGTACTATCATGATGTCAATGCATCATATCTAAGTTGTACTAGCATGATTTCAATGCATCATATCTAAGTTGTACTAGCATGATGTGTCTCAGGACATTTGTATCATATCTAAGTTGAATTAGAATGATGCTAAAGAATCATATATAAGTTGTACTAGGATGATACACATCAATAATTTTTCAACCTGGACCATTCTCCATAGGGAGAATGCATGTCCATCAACACTCCCTCCCAACAGAGGAGGTAAACTCCTCCCTTTAAACCAAGGGAGAAATATTCATAAGTCCCAGCTTATCCCTCAAGTGTGCAAACTTTATCTTGGATAGAGGATTTTTCAAAATATCAGCTTTATTCTCATCGAAGGAGATGTACTAGAGAATCACTTCTCCCTTCTAGACTTTATCATGAAGAAAATAGTACTTTATATCAATGTGCTTCGACCTGTAATGGAACATGGGGTTCTCTTAAAGATTTACACAAATCTGATTATCAGAATGTATCACAGTCAAATCTAGAACCTGATCAAATATTCCAAAAACAATCTTATGAAGCCATAATTCTTTCATACAAGTATTACAAGCTGAAATATGTTGATTATTTGGGTTGGTTTTCATTGATGTCAACCCTTGAAGAAAGTCTGGTAGTGAATTCCAGTAGCAAAAAGGTTTGGGTAATGGAACCAAGTTTATTTGATGTATAATGGTATGATTTTTAATATATTTGAAGGTAAGACTATTTTATATGGATATTACATGTCATGTCATTTCTGGTGGTATGTGGAATGTCACATAAATCCTCACGGTTAGAGATTTATGGACATGTGAATTTGGAGAACCCCCATGAGTCATCTAGAAGCCCCAAAAGGTCAAAGTAGTCAAAGTGGTTGCAAAGAAGAAATTATTTAAATAATACTATTCTATATGGATAGTACATGTCATGTCATTTCTGGTGGTATGTGGAACATCACATAGCTCCTCGCGGTTAGAGAGTTATGGTCATGTGAAGTTGGAGAACCCTCATGAGTCATCTAGAAGCCCCAAAAAGTCAAAGTAGTCAAAGTGGTTGCAAAGAAGAAATTATTTAAATAATAAAGTGAAGTGATGAGTGTACTATAAGTCAAAGTGGATACAAAATAAATTATTTAAGTAATAAATTTAATGAAAAAGTTACTAAGTGGTCAAGTGGTTAGAAGTGGGTTAGCCCTAAAATAAGGAAAGTGGATTAAGATGGTTAGAAGGTAACCCCTTGAGGAAGCTACATAAAAGTATAAATAACAGGAAAAGGTCTCTCATTTTAATCACACTCGAGCATATTGAATATCTACAAGTGACTGAGGTAACCAAAGGATATATAAGGTGAATTTCATAGGGAAGGTGAAGTAAAGAAGGTTGAAAATCAAGGGAGGATAAATCCTTTTGATGATTCTTTCTAAGGTATGTTATTTACAGGTCATCTCACCATTTTCACAATAACGTTTTTTATAGAATGATTCAGAACAAAAACTTTGAAGGTTGTTGAGGAAACATATCCAAGTAGTTGTAATAAAAATTTCATCTTGTGGGTCATTTTATTTTTGGAGTTACACTCCATGAAAAACAGGGTTTGTGGCTAGTCCCAAAACTAGTCTAAAACATGTGTTTCGGGTAAAAATGTCACAACTTATTCATAACAGATTCAAATTCTATAAGACCAAATGTATTGGTTAGAGTATATTCTTTAGTATCATGTGCACCATTTTCAGATCCATACAACAAATATTATATGCAGGGAACTCTCTACAAGATCGCTCGCTAGAATAATCCAGAATTCAACAAGGTATGCCATTTTTGATATAACTCATTTTCTGAGAGATTACAAGCAGTGAAACCTGGAGGAATTCCACAAAAGACACTGAAGAACATTGTGTACTATTTTCAAATATTTATTCATTACAAGTACATAGTTATGATTATTTCAAGTTAGGGTTGTTGACTAATCCAAAATTAGTCATGTGAGACTAAAGTAAAGTTTGATGAAAATGCTAGTCTGTTGTTGTTAAAGTTAAGGAAGGTTTGAAGGTATGTGGTCATATAAATCAAGTCTATTAGACAGTTACAAATCCGATTTGGATGATGAAATTGATGAGGGATTTTGGTTGAGGTACATGTTGGGTACATGGTTGAGACAAGTAGTTGATAAGTTTGCACATACATGAGGTGTATACTTGATGATGTTGGTACATCTTGATTATTCATATTTTATGTGTATTTTATGCATGATTGGTACATATTTGGTGCATGGTCAATGCACTTGTTGATGGTACAGGTTGAGGTATAGATTGGTGCATGGTTTATGCACTCGTTGATGGTATAGGTTGAGGTACAAGTTGGTGCATGGTTGATCCACTTGTTTATGGTACATGTTGATTACAGGTTGTTTACGGTAAAGGTGTATTACTGGTTGTTTGGTGCAGGTTGATTGGTACAGGTTTATAGCAGTATATCTCACAGTGATAGTGTGACAATGGTTTCATAATTCTATTTATATTTCAAGGCAGTTGGACGGGGAAAGAACAGGTGGTTGTAGCCACCTTCCATTTGTAGACGGAGAACATAGGGGGTTGTAGCCTCCTTCTAGTTGTATCCAGAGAATTGGGGAGTTGGATCTTCCCTCAAGTTGTATACTGAGAAACTATGGGGTTGGAGCCTCCTTCCAATTACAGCTGGAAAACAAATGAACTTGGTTCTTCCAATGAATGAAATTCTTAAAGACAGATAAGAAAAAGCATTATGTGGTTTTCTCCCGCTTTGGGTTTCCACATAAAAACATTGGTGTACTGTGTATGTGTATGATTTCTCATTTGTTCATTGTTTATTTACTCTGAAACTATTGGATGATAAATATACATTGATATAACACTTTCATTTATGGTTAAAAATGACTAAATTGGTCTATTATTGATTCACCCCC
>ML778295.1:1336403-1368541 GCA_009831015.1 Picea engelmannii | reverse complement strand
AGTAATACAACAATTGGTATCAGAGTGGGTTCCTTCATAAATCAGTTTAACCATTGGAAGGAGATCATGAATTATTTTGAGAATGGAGTACCATTGTTTAATGGTCATAATGGGTTAAAGTATGAGATATGGAGCAGAAGCATGAAAGTATTTTTACAGCCACATGGGCATTATATTTGGATATCATTCATTACAGGATATGATGATTCAAAAATGGTATAGATTGTATCCAATAAGGAATTGAAGAATAATAAAAAAATAGAAATGGATTTCATCTGGGAAGGATTACCTAATCCGGTAAGAGAAAAGGTTGGTAAATTTTCATTGGCCAAAGAATTTTGGGATAAGTTACATGACATATATTCTTCACCCATTGCAGATTCAGAAAATGCCAAAGAAGATGCAGGTATAGATCAAAAAGAAATATGTTCACCACGTCAAACAGATTCAGAAGATGAAGAGTACATAATCACCAGAAGTATGTTGTTTTTCTTTAACTGTGAAAAACACAGACATATTGATATAGAATGCCATGAAGGAAATGAAATAGAAAAACTAATTGAAAAAGAAGACAATTATGAAGAAGAATTTATTAATTCTTTAGATGAGCTAAGAAAAGAAAGAGAAGAAAAAATTCACTCAATAAAGAATTGATGAAACAAAAGAACAGTATTCACATTTTTGAAGATCCCAACAGGTCATTGAGAACTTAAGAACTTAGCTAGAAGAAGCGAGAAAGATCGAAGAAAATATTGAATATCAAAAACAGTATTTGGAAGCCAACATAGAAACATAGAAGGAAGAAGCAGAAACAAGAGAGAAGATATTGGCAGATCATCTTAAGGAAAGAACTAACGATCTAAACCAAATTGAGGCAGATTTTGGTCAAGAAGAGAAAGGACTTGAAGAAGAAATAATCACATTAAAAATCGATCTTGAAGAAGCGAAAAGAATAGAAGAAGTCATGAAGTCTAAGATAATGAAAAAAGAAGAAGAGGTTGAGAATCTTGAAGAAGAAGTTATCACATTGAGAAGTAAAATCATCAAGATAAACAAGAATGTTGAAGAAACATCCACATCAGTTATAGAGAATGAAGAGAAGCACTCTAAGTTGCTAGAAAAGAAGAATGAAGAAAATATAAAGAGTTATGCAGAAGTACTCAAAGGAAGAAATCATGGTCAACCAAAATCTAAGAAAACTATTGAAGATACAACTTCAAGAAGACCATCCATGTTCAAGCCAAAAAGAAGCTTCAATCATGATCATGATCAATCAAGGAAGAAATTCATAAGTACTACACCAAAAAGAAGATCATCCACTCCCAGGTATGAAAATTTCTTTTATGGTAATTGTTTTTATTATACTAATTTTGGACATAAGGTTGCAGATTGTAGGGATTATAAAAGAAATGGTCAAGCAAGAAATGCCTATGTGGCCCCATGTGACATTGAATGTTACAAATGTCATAAATATGGACACATAGCTAATGATTGTAGAAGCATGATCGATACTTCCATGAAAGAGAATATTGATATCATATATAAGAAAGTATGGATAGGAAGACATGAAGAACAAGTGAACAAATAACAGGTCCCAGAGATCGTAAGATTGGCAATAAAGTGATATGAAGAAAAATCTATAGAGTAAAGGAAAGATATCAAATATAGAAAGGTTTGGAAAATAGCTTAAAGTAAAGAAGGACGGGTAAATAAGGAACAGGTTCAAGAGATTTCACTTTCAGAAATTGTAGTGAAAGATGAATCTGCAGACAGAAAGAAAGAATTGAGAGCTCAGAGAGATTATGAATCTACCAATGAAGAGGATGATGAATAAACATCATAGCATGAATTGTTTTGATCCATCTGGCTTAGAGAATCCCAGGTAATATGAATATGAGACAGGAGTAGTCTATGCGATAGTTGTGACATACCAAAGGACCATCCTTCGAGCATCTTGCAGAGTTTGAGTAGACAGTGTTAGGGTCCTAACCCACACATAGGTAGAACAATATATTCGGATGTAATAAAGGTCAATATTAATATGGCCTTTCAATAAAATAGAATAAGGCGGATGTAAGAAGACCTAATAGAAGCTTCCACTTCTAGAAGGATCTTCCTCTAGATCCTTCTTTTTAGTATAAATAGGAGTCGAGGGTATGGGAACCCTAGCTTGGATATTATTGTAATAGAGCTCTGCTCAACTAGAGGTTTCCCCTCGAAGAGGCCCATGAACATTGCTTTCAGATTCAAAGTGTTATTTCTGTTATTATTCTCTTATCATTTCAGTGCTATTGTCATGAATGTTCTGGTTATATTGTTGTTATTCTACCATTTGTAGCATTTTATTTTTGTTCTGCGTACATTTTATATCTGGTATATTACAAGTGGTATCAGAGCACTTTCCTTGGCAGAAAGTGTGGGTTAAATTTTTTTTTTCAGGGTAGAGATGTATTCCGGTGTCTTTAAGCCACAGAGATATGTCGTTACATGCATAAACCCACGGTTGAGGGATTCATACATGCAGGAAACATAAGTGATACTTAATTTCACATTTGTTGGCCACCCTTGTAACCCATGTTGGTACTGCTTCGAGTGGTAGTGCATCAGACAGCACCTGTGTACGGCCTAGATTACTTGAAGCCCTCTTTAGATAAACTGATCGGTTGCCTGACTGTTATAGTGTCACCAAGAACAACACTTGGGAAGATACTCTTCAGTATGTGAGTAGTCGGGTAATACAACTAAGGGTATGGTCTATCCTCCTTAGTTAGTTCCCTGAGATATTGGGCCGAGTACTACAATTGGACCCCGCACGTATATCAGAGAGCTATAGCACAGGGAAAACCCTTGTCTGTAGAACCCTTGAATACCTAACCCTTGGGGACAGAAACATAAACAAATTAAAACAGACAAGATCTATTTCCACGCAACTGTGTTCAGGTTCCCAAGTAAATACACATTTATTTATGTTTAAGCATTTGGGCATTTCCTCTCTACAGTATTCTTCAGACTGGAGTATAACTCCGCAGGTGTAAAAAAAAAGTATGGAATTTTTTTCACCATTATTTGAGACCTATTCGATTGGATTCATCTCTTCTCCCTTATCACATTGATCCATATCATTTTTTGGAAAAAAAATTGACCCCGCCCACTCCTTTTCAATTCCCCCATCCTCATGGCCCATACCCATAGCCAAGACTTGGAAGATCACTTCAACACCTTCCAATATGGTCTCATAGAAACCCAACAAGAAGTGAAACAAATCAGTGCCAATGTTGTATCCATCAATACAACCATGCAGTCCTCAATGGAGGAAATCAAATAAGACCTCACCACCCAGTTTGAATCAGTCTTTTCGACACTCTTCACCAAACTGCATATCCCTACAGATAACCCTTCCTCTTCCTCACCTCCACATCCTGAAGGTGACCATTCCTCTCATTCAAATAACTTTTAGAACCATCACTTTCAATGTGACCTACACCTTTCGTGGGTAGATGTGACCAAATTTGATGGCTCGGACCCCACTGGTTGGGTAACCCAAATGGAAAATTATTTCTCTTTATACGGCATTACAAATGACTTGGCCAAACTTTGGTATGGTGTTCTCCATCTAGATAAAGAATCATGGAAATGGTGGCAATGGAGAAAAACTTCTCATCAAGGGTATATTGCTTGGAAACACTTTGTGGCAGAGATTTATGAACGCTTTGACACTGACACCAACCATTTGGGTCATTTGACAAAGTTGAAACAATTAGGAACAGTGGAATACTTTATAGTTTCCTTTGAGCGCCTGGATTTTAGAACAAAGGGCATGTCTGATGCCTTTTTTTGAGAGTGTTTTATCAGTGGCCTCAAGGATGAGATTCGGGCCCATGTCCTCATGGCTCAGCCTCAGAGTTGGGTGGAGGCTACTAAAAGAGCTAAAGAAGAACAACAGGTGGTATCCTCTCAAAACCAAAAACCCTCCTTTATCCCTCACCCTAAACCAATAAATCCCATTACTCCCTCTGCTCCACTAAAGATCCAAAAATTGACCAGGGATGAGATGGTTGAACTCCAACTCAAAGGCCTTTGTTATAACGATGATGACAAATATTTCCCGAGACACAACTGTAAAGAAAAAAATCTTTTTATGGCCATCTCCGAGGATATTTCAGAAGAGGATGTAGAAACTCCCCTTATGTCTGAGTCACCTGAATCAACTGACATAACCCTTCCCTCGGACCCTCCCGAAGTAGAACCGGTCATTTCCCTCAATTCTCTCACTAGCTTCTCTGCTCCCCAAACCCTCAAGCTAATCGGTTACATCAAGCATTGGAAGGTCATTATTCTGGTTGATAGTGGAAGCACCCATAATTTTATTCATCGTTGCATTACCCAAGAAGCTCATTGCTACATCCATGCCATCAATAATTTCCAAATCATGATTTCCAATGGTGGTTCCATGAAATGTGGAGGGTGTTGTGAAAATGTGTGTCTCCAAATTGGTGACTACCACCGAAAATCCCATATGTTTGCTATCGACATGGGAGGTTGTGACATTATGTTGGGTGCAGACTGGCTAAGGACTTTGGGTCCCATTATCATGGATTTTAAAGACTTAACCAAGCAATTCGATGAGGAGGGCCACCAATATAAGTTCCAAGGCATCATCGCCAGTTCACCTGAGATCATTAGTTCCCATCACATGGAAAAGCTACTCAAAAAAGGTCATTCTGGTGTTATCGCCCAACTCCATTCCATACAAGCAATAGAGACACCCTCGGTCCCAAAAGACATCCAAGCCATCCTTTCTAAACATCAATTGGTCTTTTCCACTCCCCAAGGACTCCCTCCTTCTAGTGGTGTTCATGATCATTCCATTCCCCTTGTACCCGGAAGCCTTCCTCCCAATATCCATCCATATTGTCACCCCTTTTCCCAAAAAAATGAAATTGAGAAAATGGTCCAGGAACTCCTTAATGAAGGCGTTATCCACCCTAGTACAAGCCCCTACTCTTCTCTTGTGGTCATGGTCCTAAAGAAAGAAGGTTCTTGGCTAATGTGTCCTGACTTTCGTGCCCTCAACAAACTTACCATCAAAGACAAATTCCCCATTCATGTCATTGATGACCTCCTGGATGAATTGAGTGGCACCCAATTCTTCACTAAACTAGATCTTCATTCAGGCTACCACCAGATACGTATGAAAGAGGCAGACATTCCCAAGACTGCCTTTAGAAATCATGAGGGTCATTATGAGTTTTTGGTCATGCCCTTTGTCTTGTGTAATGCCCCCTCCACCTTCCAAAGCCTCATGAATCATGTCTTCCATCCTTTTCTCCACCATTTTGTCTTAGTTTTCTTTTATGATATCCTCATCTACATGAAAACCTAGAAAAACCATCTTTCTCATGTGGATCGAGTTATCCATCTACTCTCTCAGCACCAACTTTTCTTGAAACAGTCTAAATGTTCTTTTGGCACCTCAAAAGTAGAATACTTGGGTCATCTGGTTGGCAAGGATGGCGTCAGGGTGGATCCTAAAAAGATTGAAGCTATGCAAGACTGGCCTCACCCAAAGACTCTTAAGAGCTTGCATGGATTTCTGGGCTTAACAGGGTATTATCACAAGTTTGTTAAGAATTATGGGAAGATTGCAACACCTCTCACTCCTCTCCTCAAAAATAATTATTTCACTTGGACTCCAACCACTGCTCAAGCTTTTAAAACCTTGAAGATGTCCATCTGCACCACTCCAGTCCTCTCCCTTCCCAATTTCTCAAAGAAGTTTGTGTTGGAATGTGATGCCTCAGGGAAAGGAATTGGTACTATCCTTATGCAAGAAGGTTGACCTTTGGCCTTTACCAGCAAGAAACTATCTGAAATAAATCTAGGCAAATCCATCTATGAAAATGAAATGTTGGATATTTTTCATGTCATTGATCTGTGGTGCCCTTATCTATTGGGGAAATGTTTCCAAATTAAGATAAACCATCAAAGCCTTAAGTATTTTCTGGAACAACGTATTTCCTCCCCAGAACAACAAAAATGGGTGACTAAGATCTTTGGATATGATTATGAGATCATTTACAAGAAAGGAAATGACAAGGTGGTTGTGGATGCACTTTCCCACAAATATGAAGATGAAGGATCCATTTTTTCTCTTTCATTCATTGTCCCAGATTGGCTTCAAGTCGTTCGCCAGGAATGGATACAAGATCCCAAAAGTTTGCAACTGATCCAATAATTACAGTCCAATGCTACAACTTTGCCAGGGTACTCATGGCTCTATGATGAACTTTGATACAAAGGTCATTTGTATTTAGGTAAACAATCAAAGCTTAAATCCATGGTACTTTCTGAGCTTCATGCTACACCCACAACAGGGCACTCTGGATTCACCAAAACCTATGACAGGGTCAAACGTTCATTTTTCTTGGATGGTATGAAACATGACATTTGTAATTTCTTTGTTGAATGTGATGTATGTCAACGCAATAAGGGAAAAATAGTCAACTCTCTGGGCACACTACAACCACTCCCGACTCCACCTGCTATTTGGAAGGATATCTCTATGGATTTTATTACCAGCTTACCCAAATTGGGAAATAAATCAATCATCATGGTGGTTGTTGATCGCCTTTCCAAGCATGTTCATTTCTGCACCCTTCAACACTCGTTTACAGCATCCACGGTGGATCAACTTTTCATGGATCAGGTCTTCAAGCTTCATGGCATGTCACACTCTATTGTTTTTTATTGCGACCCAACTTTCACAAGAAATTTTTGGCAAGAACTATTCAAGATACAAGGCACTGAATTGCATCTCAGCACATCTTATCATCCCCAGACTGATGGCTAAACGAAAGTTGTCAACAAGTGTTTGGAAACATATTTGAGGTGTTTTGCCTTGGAAAATCAAAATCAATGGGCTCAATGGTTACCCCTAGTTGAATGCTTGTACAACACTTCATACCATACAACTACACACATGACTCCTTTTGAAGCAGTATATGGAAAAAAGCCACCTTTAGTTCTGTAATACTTACCAGGTGCCTCGAAGGTCGAGGTGGTTGACCTGAAACTTACAGCTCGAGGGGCTATTCTCCATACACTCAAAGAGAATTTGGTCATGGCACATAATCTCATGAAGTAACAAGTAGATCAAGGTCACTCTGAATGTCAATTTATAGAAGGGGGTCAGGTGTTTCTTCGATTGCAACGTTACAAGCAAACTTCCCTCAAGGTCAAGCATTGTCAAAAGCTAGCGCCCAATTTTTATGGTCCTTATACCATTCTCAAGCATGTGGGACAAGTAGCCTATCAGTTATCTTTGCCCATCCATTCGAAGCTACATTCTGTTTTTCATGTTTCATGCTTAAAGAAGGTGATTGGAGCTAAGTGCCAAATTCAAACCAACCTTCTAGAGTTAGTTGAAGAAGGATCCATTTGGCTACATCCAGAAGCATTTTTGCACCAGCGTGAGCACACCTACATCAGAGAGCCATCAAGGAAGTGTTAGTCCAGTGGAAATATACAACTCCAGCAGATGCCACTTGGGAGCCAACTACCATTCTGCAACAATTTCCTCATCTCAAGCCTTGAGGACAAGGCTATTTTTAAGGGGGCGGACATGTTAGGTTCCTAACCCTCATATAGGTAGAACAATATATTCAGATGTAATAAAGGTCAATATTAATAAGGCCTTTCAATAAAATAGAATAAGGCGGATGTAAGAAGATCTAATAGAAGCTTCTGTTTCTAGAAGGATCTTCCTCTAGATGCTTCTTTTTAGTATAAATAGGAGTCGAGGGTATGAGAACCCTAGATTGGATATTATTGTAATAAAGATCTGCTCAACTAGAGGTTTCCCCCTCGAAGAGGCTCATGAACATTGCTTTCATATTCAAAGTGTTATTTCTGTTATTATTCTCTTATCATTTCAGTGCTCTTGTGGTGAATGTTCTGGTTATATTGTTGTTATTCTTCCATATCTATCATTTTATTCATGTTCTGCATACATTTTATATCTGGTATATTACATACATATCTAGAGAAGACAGTTAGCAAAAGTGCAAATTGAAAGATTAATCAGTTGTAGTAGTGAAGACTTCATGATAGTATAGTGATAAATGGGTCAGAATTATGGACAATTGTGCAGTAGATTCTTGGACAATATGGACCGAGATGGATTCGTAAGAACACTTAATATGTTTGGACGGATATATAATAGTAGAAGAGAGCATGGATTCATATATTGGTTAAGAGACTGGTTCAGAGACAAAGGAACATTATCATAATGGATGATAATTACCGAAGAAATGGATCGAAAAATGCTAATGGATTCCAAATTGACAGATATTTTTTTGGACACATGCAGTGCACAAAGCAGTTCACATTCAAAATATAGTAATTCTCATAAACAACATTGACAAAACTCCCTACGAACTATGGAAAGGAATACCAACAAATGTGAATCACTTCGGAGTATTTGGAAGAAAATGCGACATCAAAAGAGAAGATGGAGGAATGAGAAAGTTTGACTCTCATGTGGAAAAAGGAGTACTTGTTTCTTACTCAAATACAAGGAAAGCATACAAGTGTTACAATATGACGTTGAACAAAGTTGTGGAAATCATCAATGTAACAATTCATGAAACAGGTGGACGATAATTAAAGGAAGAATAAAATGAGTCAATGGAACAACTTTACGAAGAAGAAGATGAAGAAGATTAGACAGAAGTAGAAGAGGAATTTCATCAAGTTCCTCCAAAGACACCTAGAAAACGAGTATAGAAGAATCATCCTTCAGATCACATTATCTGAAACAAAGATGCAGGAGTTGAGACTAGAAGAAGAATTCATTCACTAGAACAAATGCACCTAACACTCTTATCTATGATTGAACCAAACAATTTTGAAGAGGCCAACAAGGATGAATTCTGGAATAAGGCCATCGATGAAGAATTGGATCAAATAGAGAAGAAGCACACTTGGGAATTGCTTCCAAGATCAAGTAATAAGAATGTGATTGGCACAAAGTGGGTTTTCATAAATAAATTGACTGAAGATGGACATGTTACAAGGAACAAATCTAGATTAGTATGTAAAGGATATGCGCAGGTTGAAGGAATTGACTTTAAAGAGACATTTTCCCCAGTTACCAGAACGGAAGCAATCTGATTGCTTTTAACTTATGCATGCTCCAAGAATATTAAAGTGTATCAAATGGACGTGAAATCAAGTTTTATGAATGGGGAACTTGAATAAGAATTCTACATCGAACAACCATAAGGATTTTAGTTGTCAGAGAACATAGATTATGTGTGTAAATTGAAGAAGGCCTTGTATGGTCTAAAACATGATGTTAGAGCATGGTACTCTAGACTGGATAAATATTTACAATAGGAAGGCTTCAAAAAAGAAAGTGCAAAAAACAACCTCTACATCAAGGTAATTCAAGATAGTATTTTATTAATTGAAGTTTATGTTGATGATACTATTTTTGGAAGTAATGATGATAGGTTAAGCCAACAATTTTCAAATGATATGCAGAATGAATTTGAAATTTCATTACTCAGAGAGCTACCCTTCTTTCTGGGTCTTTAGATATCTCAAAGCAACCAAGGAATTTTTGTTTCTCAAACTAATTATATCATAGAAATGCTAAAGAGGTTTGGAATGGAATATTGAAAACCAGTTACTACTCCTATGCGAACCAGTTGCAAATTGAGAAAATATGATGATTCAAATTCTATAGACCAGATGCAATAAAGGTTAATTATTGGTATATTACTATATGTGACAACATCTAGACCAGATGTAATGCAGGCAGTGAGATAGGTGACACGATTTCAGGCAGCACCAAAGGAATCACATGTCTTAGCAGTGAAGAGGATTTTTAGATATCTCAAAGGAACATATGAATTTGGATTATGGTATCCAAAAGTAAAGGATATATCACTTATTTCCTACATAGATGTATATTGGGTAGGTTGCACTGATTACGAATGAAGAACCAATGGAGAAATGTTCTACTTGAGTGAGTGTTTAGTATCTTAACTAAGTAAGAAAAAATCATCAGTATCTTTATCTACAGCTGAAGCAGAGTATATTGCGGCAACAAGATTTTGTACACGGGTTCTATGGATGAAACAAACTTTGCCAGATATACAGGTTGATTATGATGATCTCATTCCAATCTATTATGATAATACAAGTGCCATCAGTATCTCAAAGAACACAGTGATGCACTCCAAGACGAAGCACATTCCAATCAAGTATCACTTTCTATGGGAACAGGTTGTAGAGAAGAACATCATATTTGAATATGTGGGCACAAAAGAACAAGTGGAAAACATATTTACAAAACTGCTTCCAAGATAATCCTTTGAGTATCTTCGTCAGAGAATCAGAGTAATTTCTACTCCAAAATGAATTATTTTGAATGTTTATCTTATATGTCTTACATTTACATGAGGAATCACCCTAAAGAGAATAGTTCAGGTTGGGAGATCAGTTTTAGGAATATTTTAGTCCGTGGGATTATCCCTAAGAGCATTTTGGTTAGGGGGAGAAACCATGGATGGAAAGATACATTTTCCATTGATGACAAAGGGGGATATATTTATTAGGTTCAGGATAGAAATGCTTGGAGAGAGAGAAAAGAGGCATGGTTTCAAGGGGAGAAATGGTCACAAGGGGATCATGATTGATATGACTTCAATATTATATCAGAGTGTTTCCATAAATTCCAAAGGGGGAGATTTTTTTTTATTTCGGTTGGTTTTCATTGATGTCAACCCTTGAAGACTGTTCGGTAGCGAATTTTGGTAGCATAAAGGTTTGGGTAATGGACCCAAGTTTATTTGATGTATAATGGTATGAGTTTTAATATATTTTAAGGTAATACTATTCCATATGGATAGTACATGTCATGTCATTTATGATGGTATGTGGAACGTCACATAACTCCTAATGGTTAGATATTTATGGCCATGTGAAGTTGGAGAACCCTCATGAGTCATCTACAAGCCCCAAAAGGTCAAAGTAGTCAAATTGGTTGCAAATCATAAATTATTTAAATAACACTATTCTATATGGATAGTACATGTCATCTCATTTCCGGTGGTATGTAGAACGTCACATAAATCCTCACAGTTAGAGAGTTATGGCCATGTGAAGTTGGAGAACCCTCATGAGTCATCTAGAAGCCCCAAAAGGTCAAAGTAGTCAAAGTGGTTGCAAAGAAGAAATTATTTATATAATAAATTGAAGTGATTAGTGTACTATAAGTCAAAGTGGATACAAAATAAATTATTTAAATAATAAAGTTAATGGAGAAATTACTAAGTGGACAGGTGGTTAGAAGTGGGTTAGCCCTAAAATAAGGAAAGTGGGTTAATATGGTTACAAGGTAACCCCTTGAGGAAGATAAGTAAAAGTATAAATAAGAGGAAAGGGTCTCTCATTTTAATCACACTTGAGCATATTTAATATCTCCAAGTGACTGAGGTAACCAAAGGATATCTAAGGATAATTTCAGAGGGAAGGTGATGTAAAGAAGGCCAAAATTCAAGGGAGGATAAATTCTTTTGACGACGCTTTCTAAGGTATGGTATTTATATCTCATCTCACCATTTTTGCAATAACGTTTTTTATATAATGATTCACATAGAAAAATATGGAGGTCGTTGAGGAAACATATCCAAGTAGCTGTGATAAAAAAAATCATCTTGTGGGTCATTTTATTTTTGGAGTTACACTCCGTGGAAAATAGGGTTTGTGGTTAGTCCTGAAACTAGTCTAAAATAGGTGTTTCAGGTAAAAACGTCATAACTTTTCATAACAGATCCAAATTCAGTAATACCAAATTTATTATTTAGAATATAGTCTATAGTATTCTTTGTACCATTTTAATATCCATACAACAAATATTATGTGTGGGTCACGCTCTACAAGCTCGCTCTCTAGAATAAGACATAATTCAACAAGGTATGCCATTTTTGCTATAACTCCTTTTTTGAGAGGTTCCAAGCAGTGAAACCTGGAGGAATTCGATAAAACACATTGAAGAACATTTTGTACTATTCTCAAATCTTTATTCATTACAGGTACATAGTTATGATTATTTCAAGTTACACT
Source organism: Picea engelmannii (assembly GCA_009831015.1). Lineage (NCBI taxonomy): Eukaryota > Viridiplantae > Streptophyta > Pinopsida > Pinales > Pinaceae > Picea > Picea engelmannii. The sequence goes on along the minus strand of ML778295.1, from coordinate 1,356,409 downwards.
ACTACATATGACAAAATTTGCCACGGTTTTGTGTTACTATTGCCACACATATCCGTCACACTTTCCACGAAAGAAAAGAATATTTTTAGTGGAACTTTTTTCATCTATATATCCATGAAAGAGTTATTCATGGAAACAACGACGAAATAATCCCTCCACGTGTCATCATCCTCAAGATAGGTTTACCTTATAAAGCATGGAAATAGCAACGAAACTTCTTCGCAATACCAATGAAAATCCATGCCAAAGTAAAAGACTTAACAACAAATTATGACGCAGATGTCATATGTGTGACACAAAAATGTGGAAAGTTGCGATGAAAAATCATGGCAATAGTGACAAAAACATTTGGCAGTGAAAAAATTTATGACGCAGATGTTATATGTGCGATGCAAAACCATGGAAAAGTGCAATGAATGTTTGTCAATATTTCCATGCTTAATAATACACATTCATTACCTTGCGTTGGCCCTTGACCAAGTTTTAGGATTTTCTTGGTCATGTTGACCTATTTTGGGACTTCGACAGCCTGTCAAAGGAGGAGCACAAGACGAAGCAGAAATCACGGGATCTCGACCCCCTTTTGAGCCTCTTTTTGGGTTGTTGGGAATATGTAACGGGAAAGGGATGTCGGCCCATGGGTTTACCCATGTTTAGGCCTATTTTGTAATGTATAAATAGATACCTAGGTGATGTAGGAAAGGGTCAATGAGCTAAGTGCCAAGTGAAAGTAATAGTTGTATATGCTCTATGCATGCTGTGTGAGACTTGCAAGGCTAAGTGCAAGTGATTGTAAGAGATTGAGTAGAAGCTTTTGTGTTGTAACCTAACTCAGGGAAGGAGGATCTGGCGAGGTGCGTACAGATCTCATGTCCTATGTGGAGTGGGGTTTGTATGTCTCTGTGCATGTAGATGACTAATTGAAGATAATAAAGAAGAATAGTTGGTGGACGTAGCCCCAGGAGAGGGGTGAACCACGTAATCACTTTGTTATCTTGCTTGGTGCTTGTTTGAATATGTTTATGTCTTCTTTACTTAGTGCTTTGAGATGATTAAATAGATATTCTTATGCTCAATGCTAATGATGTATGGAATGTTAGATCTAATATACATGAATTTGCTCAATGCTTGATCAGTTATGTCCAACCTATTTTATTTATGCTAAGTGCTCATATATGGTAGATTACTGTGAGTACTACGAGCCTCTGTTTTATCAGTGAAGTAAATAATGATTGCATGTAAAGAACTAATGGTGCTAAGTGCTTTAATAAGTTGTATAATCACATATCTGTGTCCCAGCTAAGGTTGTAGACACTTGAGTCCTGCAACCACCCCTGCCTCTACCTCGGGTGAGACTTCATCTTCTTTGCAGGTGTTGCCGAAAGGGCCAGTAATTAGCGTTTTGTTGGTGCCCTCTTGTATAGTTGAAACCTAGGTCTGTCCCTGTGCCAACACCTTGCGACGAACTATCGTCGATATTTCCAGGCTTCCTGTAGGTTTTAAAAAAAACAAATCTACATGAGAAGTTGGATGTTGGGATTCATCATTGACCCATACTCAATATTTTCATGTGTGATTGACCCTTCAAAGGGTTTCTTATGTGAGAAGGGCTTATGAGAGGGTGTTTTGGGACTTATTAGGGTTCTTTCTTAGTGGACCAAAAGGGAAATCCATGCCACCTTGGGATGAAGGGGAAGATAAAATACATTCCCTTGAATTAATCGTTTTAATTGAGATATTGGAGCTCTGAACTAGAGGTCAAAAACAATTTGGTAGGGACGTAACCCAGGGGGACAACATGGGAGATGTATTTTTTTTAAATCTATCACTATCCTTGTGAGAGTGGGCCAACCCTTTACTTATCCACTTCAATTCACTCACAACCATTAATCGATATTAATATAGATTGGTCACAATAATTACCTTGAATATCAAATTTAACCTATTAATGTGAAGGGATAATCACAGAATGAGGTTAAAGGCATTCACACCCTTTCAACAACTATGTTTGTATATTTTTGGATGAGCAACTTGTAGCATTGTGGTTGAGTCATTCCCTTACCAAAAAAATTAAGGTTACTCACACTCATATGAATGAAAGAAATCAAAGTTGTTCCCACGAAAAAGTCGTAACTCTTTGAAAGAATGGTAGATCACAACAATGGAGAACTTGTTTAAACAAAGACACTTACACCTATTCAAGTAAAGGTAACTCAACCTATTCAAATGAAGGTACATGATACCATATAAATGAAGAGAAATGGAAATGTTTAACTCGAAGGGTATTTCACACCAAATCAAGTTAGTGTGATCACAATAATTTGAAACGAAGGGTGATCACACTACTCTAGGTGATAGTTTCTCACACCACCCTAAATGAAGGATGATTTCACTTGTTGAAGTTGAGGTACTCACATTAATGCCAACAAATGGTAACACATACCACTATAAATGGTAGGAATCACACATGATGAAGGGGAGATAGCAAATATTTCACTTGGAGTAATGCAATTTGGTGGGAAGTAGAATAGCCAGTAGTATATGTTATAGTCTTAATTTCCACCCTACATGCCATAAGGGAATCCGACAGAAGATGAAAGTCAAAATACATTTATTGCTCAATATTTAGGAATTTGTTTTAGGGTCTTCACGTGGAATATATGAGAAAACATGTGATGATAGTCGTTGGTCGTTTATAATGCAACAAGCGATGATCCCTGCAACCTTCTAGATTTTCAAATTTATGAAGAGGTAAGCGAGGGATCAGTTGTATCTTTGTGGAATGGGTCTATAAAATCAGAACATTTGAGTTTCCAGTGAGTTCCAGAAGATCTAGAAGCTTTCCCAAGCCTCTTCCAAGGATATATATAAAGAAGGAAAGTCTTGAGAAAGAGGGGGAAGAATATTTTGCAGAGTTATGATGTACAATTATAGAGGTGCTTCTCCAGTCACAATGGCCACAATCAAATTTCCTAGTCAGATTGAGAAGTTGAGGAGGAATTAGGAGTGAGGATAAAAGAGAAATGATTTCACATCCAAGGTGTTATCACTGAAATTTCGTCCACAAATGGTTACAAGAATTCAGCATCGTCAAACAGTTATGAGGTCACCCATGGACCAAAATTACCACAAAAGCATTTCCAAAGGGTCAAAAACTATAAAACCAATGAAAAAATTAAAGGGCACTATGAATACATAGGGTGCATGCACACATGCACAAAACAAAAACACATGAATCACGCACATGCGCCCGATGCGCGAATGTTGTCGCAAAAAGCCACACACCTGAGAAATGACGCATTTATGAGAGTGGTCGGCCTCCCACCCACTTCTAGTTCAACTTCCAAGTTAATTTGACACTCAAATATGGACTGGATTCGAATGGGTGGCTGGTCAAAGACCTAGAAATGCCCTAATTAGCCTCTTTACACACTACAAACTGGTTGGACAATACCTCAAAGGAATGCTATAAAAAGGCCATGGATGCACTTCATTTTTCAAGGAATTTCATAGCAAAGTTATGCTGCCACTATTCTCTTGAGGAATCCTCTATTCTTATCAAGAGTGTATTAGCATCATTTCATTGAGCAATCCATCTCACCCCTTGAGTGGATTAGCAAGGAATTATTTCACCATTTTTATTTTCATTTTCAAATTTGTAAGAAGAGCTTATCTGTGGGGGTCCAAGAGCCCTCCCTTGGAGGAAGAAGGGACTCATAGTCCCCTTTTTTCTTGGTGTATTCTTTCACTAATATCAACCTTACCATTGGTGACATGGGTCTTATTGTTTCTTTTGTCCTTATGTCCCTATGTTCATTAGTTTAGTTGTTTTTTCATTTCTTAGTTGTTCTTTTATATTTCTTTCTCTAACCCTTTTCCTTATAGTTGTCCTACTTAGCAAACCCAACTAAGCTTGTAAGCACCTCTATTTTGCTCACTAAGGTGGCAAAAGAGGCGCAAAAGATTGGTGAATCCACTGGGGAAAGGTATCAATTTCCTACCCCATTTGGGTTTTTCTAGCTCTTATTTTGGTTTATTTAACTTGCAAGTGCATTAACTGGCCCAAGCCGGCCTGCTAAACATCCAATTCCAAGTTGAATTGAGAGAATTCCATCCGAATTTTTTCTTCACGGTCGTGTGTCTATCGTGCGCGGGTTTTTTGGCCCACAGACATGCATCGTGTGCACATGCACCTAAGTCACAGTTATGTTCTATGCACATGCACCCAAGAGTTTGTTTCAGTCTACACACAGGTGCTCAGTGCGCCTCTGTCTCCACTGAGACCCATGCACCTGTGCAAAAAATACATATTGTAAGGTTTTTTGTTATTTGGGGAAGGCCCTTACCCTTCTTAAAAGTGATTTCATGCATGTTTAAGCCGCACCACACTTAGTCCCCTCTGCATATAAAGGGATTAGTCAAAACAAATAGGAACTTAGGGGTTAAAATCGTTATTTCCTCTTTTGCTTTCATTTTCGCCACATGGATGGCTTGTTTTGACTAAAAAATATAAGTTGGAAATCATTTGTAATCACATCTAACTTGAATTGGGACTAGAAGTTGGATAAAAATCGCTTAGTATGCTCTTCTCTCGCGCCTCCAAGCGAACTTGAGAATCAGAAAAAGATTGTGGGACAATTTCATCTCCCTTAAGAAGATTAAAACCTTTAGGAGAGGACAATAGCCCTTCTTGGGACTCCTCTTAGTTTATTTTTCAAACACATCTTAAGATTGTAACGGGCCCATACATGCCCACATGATACAAAGATAGGATAGTGTTGAAATTTACTTTCTTAGATAAAATGACTAGGGAAGTTTAAAGGTTTTGTAATGGGCCCACACATTCCCACATGATCAAAATCTAGGATAGTTTCAAATCTTTTCTTAGATTAAATCACAATAGGGAGTTAAAGGAATACTAACGGACCCACATGTCCACATGTTATCTTCTTAGGGAATTTTGAATTACGCAAGGTTGTACTAAAGACATTTAGTTAATTAGGTAATCAACACTTGTAAGGACCAAGAGAAGTCCACATGCAGCAAGGTGACACCTAATTCATTAAAACATTGGCACACTTTCACTCATTCACACACAAAAGTCACTTATCACTCACATAGTTTTCTTCTCGAAATGTGGAGGGAAAAGTAAGTTTCCTCCAAAGGGATTCTGAAACACCCCACCCTTTTCTTGACGAAACTATCCACTGCCATTTTAAATTCAACGAGGTTGGTTCACACCCCCAACCTCCCAAACAACCACATCTAAAAATTTTCTAAAAAATCACTAAGTTTTCCTCCACAGGAGGTGCCAAAAGAAATTTTTTAGTCTAGGTAGGATTTCAGGGATAGGCATCCAAATAACTCCTTGTTATCTGGTTCTCTCATTATCAAAAAAATAGAAGTTGTTAAATAGGGAATTGAAAATCCCCCAAGTCAAGTGTTCCTAACACCATAAAGCAGGGAGATACCCCTGAAGGGTTGAAGGTCGAGGTCTGGTTGTTCCGTGCTTCTACCCTTGAGGCACCCACCTCCTAGACGAGATCCAACGCATGACCCATTTCTTAGTCCAAAAATCTAAATGCCGCACTTTGACCAAGGTACCTAGTGACCAAATTTTAGGACATCTACCCAGGTGGCAATTGTGGGCTGCAATTGCACCTTGATCGGATTTTGTGTGGCTATTGGGAAATATCGCCAGATCTTTTCGGATATGCCCCCTTTACCTCTCATTATAACCGATTATTTCATCCTTCACTAGTTTCTCTTCCAGTGACTTCAGACCCCATTGTTGAGTACTATTGGAAGGTCCAGGGCTATTTGAGAGGAAGGACATTACGTCTTTTAGGACACGATCATTGTTGTTTTCTTTGATTCCCTACAAGGAAAAAACCCCCTTATCCACATATATGATACTTTTACTTTATGTATGATGCACTTCTGATTACATGTTGATTTAGATATATATTGTGCTAAGTTCAAAAAAATTACAACAAAGTCTCTTGTTTCTTTATTACTCCCACCACCATTTGCACACATTCACTCAGCTATTCGGACATCATAGGGGACCCATAGAATCCTCGTCGTTCCAGATGCTTTTTAAATCTTTGTCCTATCTTAGGAGTGTCTGGTCTTTCCCACTCATCAGCACCACCTTATCACACTCCAGCGAGTGCCACCATCTTAGGATCAACCTTGCTTGGTTCCACATTACTTGGGTCCACTTCCCAAGGTCCTCCGTCCACTCACTCTCCTTTACATGGAAGCAGGGGGGAAACTTCCTCTCAAGGGGGAAGTACCAACCCATCTAGCCCCCCTTAAGGGTTAGGTTCACAAAACACTCATACCATGGCTAGAGATCATCCTCAACCAACACTCCTGATGCCATATTTGGCCTCTCTTAACATACCATATCTAAGAAAACTTACCAATGATCCTATATTATATGACCCCACATGGCCTGCAATTCCCACCAAACTACCTTCAGACATCCCCAAGTTTGAAGGAAAGGTAGGGGATGACCTTGCCAATCATGTCATGACTTTCCACCTATGGTGCTCTTCCAATAGCATTAAGGATGATTCCATCAAAATTACATTATTTCAACACACACTCACTGGCCCATTAGCCAAATGGTATGTATATGAAAAATCGGGGTCCCATGCGACTTTCGAGTCCTTGGCCAAAGCATTTTTTACCTTTTTCCAATTACCAATCCGCCATGACAATGGTCTGTAACTACTCTCTAATTTCAAACAAACCTCAGCCACACACATCGTTGATCACATTCACGAGTGGCGTAGACGACATAGTTTGTGCAAAGAAGAAAACACCAAACAATAGTGCCTTGACTGGTTTCTTAGATCACTTGTCTGTCTCCTCGGTAAGGATGTAGCTTCCACCTTCCCTCAATTAGAAGAAGAAACCATCAGTAAGGCTCAACAATATGACCTCATCTATTCACAGTCAAGGTACTTATACACTGTACTCCCTGACCTACCAAAACCCTTGTCGTTTGGCCAAGATAAACCTGGGATGTCTCACTCAGTAGATGGACTAATTGGTAATACCCCTCACCACGGTCCACAACCCCAACAACCACCAATGTATGGAACACCTCAATATCTTCCAGCATATGGGGGTACCTATTATTACCCCCCACCCCCTTATCAACAACCATACCCTTTTGCTATGCCTCTACCCATCAGTGGGCCACCGCTGGCACCCCCCATACAACCAACTATTCAAACAAGTTCGAGTACCCCCTCTACCTCATCTTATAGTACTAGTGAAAGGGCCATGCCTTCCTATGTACCTTATGGATCATTACCCCCACAAAATCCATACTTTCCATTTCCTGGTCCCCCACAACTCATGGCTCCCCCACATCCTCACACTGGGGTGAATTTTTTTCAACCCTCTCCCGTTCATCAATATCAAAATTTCGAACAGTTGAATACAAAAAATCTGACCCACCCATCGAATAATTCCAAAAAGAAAGGAAGAAACAAGAACAACAACAACCCAAGTCAAAGTGGGAATCAACCCCAATAGAACCAACCTACAGGGGGCAACCAAAACCAAGGGAATCATAACCCCCAGGGGGGCAATAACAATAGGCATCAAGGGAGAAATAACAATACTATCAAAACCAACTTCCCTTGTGCCCTTTGCAGTGATTTTGGTCATTATACTCATCATTTCCCTCAAATCGCTGATTTCAAATGGCTGAAAGACTCAGGAAATCTACCACATCCTCCAGCACCGCCTGCCCCTCAGCAGGCCCCACAACAATGCATGCAACAACCACCACCAGTCGTACTACAGAATCCCATTCCACACCAAAGTGTGATGAACACTCAACAAGAGATACATCCTACCCCACCACAGTTGGGACAGTACCTCAATCCAAACAATCCAGCAGATCGTACAATCCCCCTCACCAGTGAGGAAGAAATCCTTCTGCAAACACGTAATCGTCAATACTAGGCACCCACTGAATCTCCTCCCATTCCCTAGAAACAATCCCCACACCAACGGGACCCCCGTTGGTGGTCCCGCACCCTAACACAGAACCACCGCTTGACATCCCTTGCATCCCATTGTGCCATAATGTCCACAACCCACAAGCTAGGGAAACCCATCACTATAGTTTGGTTGATGACTTAGCACAATCTATGGATTTCGTGTCAGTCTTAGAGGTCCTTCAAACTTGTCCCACTCAGTGGAAATCATTCTTTCCGCCTTGGGGGCAGTCAACCCCATAGATACTCGCCTCATCACATTTGATCTCGATAGTGGAGAACCTCGCCTCCCTGCTCTAATCGCTTTTCAAATACCAGTAAAAATTCGAAACACAACAATTCATCAGTGCATCATTGATGAAGGTGCATCCACATGCATTATGTCCAAATCTATATGGCAGAAACTTGGTTCCCCCGAACTCATACCATCTGTCATTACCTTAAGAGATTATGACGGGCGACCATCATCTCCTGAAGGACTCTTCCAAAATGTCCACGTAGAACTCGGGGGAAAGACCATTCTCATCAACATTGAAGTTATCAAAGCCCCACTCAATTATAATATCATGTTCGGTCATAGCTACATGTACAAGATGAAGAAAGTTGCCTCTTTCGTCTTTCGAACGATGATGTTCCCCCATAATGGGAAGATCATTACCATTGACCAAGTCTCACATTACGAGCCTAACCCTTCTGCCAACATCGATAACATTCTCCCTCTCATCCACATGAGTCATGATGCATACCCACTCATCGAAATGGGCCCCAATATTTTCAAAGACCCATCATTGTTAGGAACTTACCATGGTGCGCCACCGCTTCTTCATCCTTCCAATCAAGTATGCATCATGTCATCCAACAGAACTGACATAACGGATACCCTTCCTCCTCGGGAGGCTTCTATCATATCTGATGTCCCACTAGTCGCAGAGTTCTCCCCCCATGAGCCTTTTGTGAGCTCGTCGACTCCACAAGGTCACGAGTTCACCTCTCCCCAGGGCCATATCCCAGTTTGGGAAATAGTTCCCCAAGCCATTACTCAAATCCCTTTCTTTTACCCTCCACTAGGTGTACAAGATTTCCAGGTAGCCGCAATGCTTACCCTCCCTAATATGGTGTTATAAATTCTATTTTGGTATTTACATCCACCCAAGATGGTCCCTCGATCATCCCTTCCCCCCCAAATGGAAGGAATCCCAATGACGATTCCCATACTCACTCCCACCACACCCTCTACACCCCCACTCACTACTCTTTCTACCACAGCTGGGGGTAGGAGAAAGAAGAAGGAACCCATAGCTCCACTTCCTCTGCACGTCCAACCTCCTTGAGCGCTATGTGAGAAAGATGGACACCAAACCAACAACTACCCATCTCTACCGGAGTTACGGAATTTCATTCCACTCAATCAAACTCCATCAACACTTGCCACTGTCGCAAGTACTGCTGCTACCACCCCTCATTCAAGTAGTAAAGGGCTGTGAACCAAATTTTCTTGCGCTATATGTGTAGAGTATGGCCATTATACCCACCATTTCCTAGCACTTTCGCGCTTTCAGTAGACATTAGCCTCAGTATGCCAAAGCTTCCATAACAAACCCAACCCAGCTACAACATCCCTCCCCAAAATCACTGACATCCATTATTTCACAACTTCAGTCAATGAACGTATGAGATTCCCTTGCTTTCTATGTGAATCCTTAGATCATTTTACATACCAATGTCCTATGATCATTGAATACAAGCAATGCCAATTAACCCTGATTCAAACCCCGAAACCCCCTACAGAATCGATGGTTGACCTTACCTCGTCTCTAGATATTCTTCATATCATTTCTCCTGAACCCGAGGCACTCCTAATGCCTCCATGGTTCTTGGATGACCTATCCAAGGATTCACCCCGAAATCCCCCCAATTCTCCTATTCATTTCCCTATAGAAATATTACACCCAACTACCATAGGTACTCCTCAGTACTTTGATATTTGTTTTATGTCGAGCGAACCATTGCAATATCACTGCATCGTTCCCCCTGCTTCTTCTTCACCCAAGGACCACCACGCAACGACTGTCACCGATATCACTCTTTTAGACCCCTTGTATTCCCACCAATTTCACTGTGACGAGGACATACTCGAAAAACTAAACACCCCCGACTACCCATGGGATGCGCTCCACCATCGAGCGCTCTTCTTTTCACAGGAATCCTCCATGCCTCCTAATCCACACCCCATATACGCAGTCAAAACCAAAGATTTTATCCCATCAGGGCATATCGATTGGTTCAACAACCCCATTCCTGCCCCTGACACTTTTGAAGAAGGCAACATGACCAACATTTCCCCGACCATCAAACTCGATATTTCCATCAAAAATGGAGTCGTCGAGGAAATCACCATTGGCATCGCTTGCACTCCTCAAGAAATCATCTCCTATAAAGCCCTCTTCCAAGAATATTGGGATATTTTTGCCTGGTCATACATAGAAATGCCTGGCCTTGATCCCTCGATTGTCAAACATCGAATAGACACTTGGCTTGACATAACCCTAGTTCTTCAAAAACAGCGACCACTACACCCATCCAAAGTAGCAGCCATCAAAGATGATATTGACAAATTACGCATTGCCAGGTTCATCTACCCCATCGCTTATACATCATGGGTTTCCAACCCTGTACCCATTAACAAAAAACAGGGCACTATCCGCGTCTACACGGACTTTCATGATCTCAATCACGCATGTCCCAAAGAAAAATTTCTAACAACTTTCATCGATCAAATTATCAACGACTGCGTAGGCCATGAGGCTCTATCCTTCATGGACGGTTTCTCTGGTTATAATCAAACCCAAATCCACCTCGCTGATCCATACAAAAATGCATTCACTACCCCTTTGGGTACTTTTACATATTGTGTCATGCCGTTTGGCCTAAAGAATGATGGAAAAACTTTCCAATAGGCTATGACATATATTTTTCACGATCTAGCTCATATCATCCTTGCATACTTGGACGACCTCACAGCTCGATCCAAGAAATGCACCCAACATCTTGATGATTTATGGATCATCTTCCAACGGTGTCATCGGTACAATATCCACTTGAACCCCTCAAGTGCGTATTTTGTGTCACTGCAGAGCGCCTCCTCAGATTCATCGTTTCCCAAAGAGGTATTACCGTGGACCCCCTCAAAGTCCAAGCCATCACAGAAATTCCACCTCCTTGGAATTTACGTCAACTCCAGAGGATACAAGGAAAAGCTAACTTCCTACGGTGATTTGTCCCAGACTACGCCACTCAAGCACACAGTTTCCTTCGCTTACTATGCCATGACATCCCATTTCACTGGGATGAACATGCCCAAAAATCATTTTACGATCTTAAAATGGCACTCTCCAATGCCCCTTTAATCAGTGCACCCGACTACAATCACAACTATATCCTCTACATCTCAGCATCAACTGTCTCAGTAGTAGGAGTACTCGTTCAAATTGGTAATGATGATCGTGAGCATGTCATTTACTACGTTAGTAAAAACCTCTCAAGGCCACCCTTGAAGTATAAACACGAAGAGAAACTCTCCCTTGCAATTGTCCTCATAGTCTAGAAACTACGTCATTACATTCTGCTTTGCACAACTAAGGTCATAGAAGATTCCAACCCTATGAAATACTTGCTTAACCGTCGGCAAATTAATGTCAAATTTTCCCGATGGATCGTTATCCTTCAAGAGTACGATCTTGAATTCTCAACACCCAAGAGCAAGAAAGCCCTCATCCTTGCTGAATTTGTCACGGAATTCCCCTCTAACACTACCAGTTCCCCCATCAATACCGATTGCCCCGATGAACATCTCTTCCACATCACTTCAGATGACCCATGGTACGGTGACCTCCTCGTCTACCTCCAAACCCAAAAATTTAGTACCCATATTTCACAAGATGATCATCGTCGTATCCGCCACCATCCCCCCCGCTATCTCCTCATCGGAGACATCTTATATTGTCGAGGGGTCAACACCATACTTCATCGATGCTTGACTATTAATGAGGCCGATAGAGTCTTAAATGACTGCCATAGCGGCACATGTGGGGGCCACCTTTCGGGAATGTCCACTGCTCAGAAGATCATCCGAGCAGGGTATTTTTGGCCTACATTGTTTCACGATTGTGTTCACGCCGTGAAATGATGTGAGAAATGTCAGTTTTACGCCAACAAAGCACGAGAACCACCTTCTCTTTTTCACCTAGTCATTACTATCGACCCCTTCTGTAAGTGGGGCATTGACTTCATGACCTGTAATCCCCCCTCTAGAAATGGACACAAATACATTGTTGTCACAGTCGATTACTTCACAAAATGGGCGGAATCTATGCCCACCTTCAACAATACCACTGACATTGCAGTGCGTTTTTTCTTTAACCACATCATATCGCACTTTGGAGTACCACTCCAACTAGTTTCTGATCATGGAAAACACTTTGAGAATGAGTTTTTGGTGAACTCTCATCTCGGTTAGGATTCTCCCATGAGTTTTCCTCACCCTATTACCCTCAGTCTAATGGACAAGTTGAAGCAATTAACAAGTTCCTCAAGACCATGTTACAGTGCACGGTTAACAAACATAAGACCAATTGGCACCATATGTTATTTTCCACACTATGGGCTTACTGTACGGCTATGAAAACAGCCAATGGTTTCACACCATTTCATCTAGTCCATGGGATTGAGGCCACTCTTCCCATCGAGTGTGAAATTCCCACCTTACGCACTATAATTGAGCTATTACCCGACATTGTTCCAATGGAGCAGTGCTTGCTGAACTTAGAGTCCCTAGATGAAGATCGTCAATCTTCATTATAGAATAATGAGGTAGCTAAAAGATGGTCAAAGGCCACCTTTGATTGCCATGTCAACCTTCGCTCATTTCACAAAGGTGACCTCATCCTTTCTTATGATATCACTCATGATACCTTCGATCATGGAAAATTCGAGTCACTATGGCATGGCCCCTACATTATCCAACATTGTCTCACCAAAGACACATGCATCCTGGCCTCTCCCGAAGGCCTCTCTCTTAAAGAACCTGTCAACGGGTTATACTTAAAGAAATTTTATTCCTAAGTGTAGCCATTCTACTTTAGGTTATTTCTTTTACAGTGTTTTTAATCTTTTTTCCATCCCTCACGTCTAAACTATCATTTGTGCTATTGAAAAATGCGACCTCCACCAGCCTACCACATCGGTTACACTGATGGCGCCAGTCGTTGGACACAAAATCTCTCTTCAGCAACTTGGGCTCTCTATACCCTCTCACATGAAATGCTTCATTCGAGCGGCATATGTTTGGGTTCAACCACCAACAACCAAGCTGAATACACTTCCACCATTGGCCTCCTCACCGATGCCCAATGTCATCATATTCGTCACCTTAGCATATTTCTCGACTCTCAACTAGTCGTTCTCCAGCTCAACAATGTGTACCACGTCCGCAATCCTTTCCTTTTTCGCAAATACCTGTAGGTTAGACTTCTATCTTGACATTTTGATTCCATTACATTTACACATATTCGAGGATAATTGAATCAAATTACAAAAAACTTAGCTAACATTGTGTTAGAATGGCATATATCACATCAAGATACCTCTACACATACATAAACATATCAAAAACCTATCACAACATATATATATATTAGACATCATCAAACATTAAAAAAAAAAAAAAAACACATGTAGACATCACATAGATCTCAAAATGTATACTCATGTATATATAAGTCGGTCCACAGTTCCATCCAAATGTTTACATACAAAAATACAAGTATCTGCAAGCCAGTGAAGCACCTCGGTACAAAATGGGCTCACCAGCCTATATACAAAAATACAAAAATACATAGAGCACCACTCAAGGTGCCTCTAGAGCACCACCTCCTACCCCTCCCTCAGGAAGTGGTCCCCCACCCACTACTGGTCCCCCTAGATCGGGAGGTAATCGTCTAGTCATAGCAGCACCTTCTACTACTACTCTTCGTACTATGACCCGCCATAGCAACGGAACCCCCACACACTGCTCCAGGATGCCCTCATCCTAGATATGCGACCACATGCCCTTAGGCAAGTCCTATAGCACCACCTCCAAGTGGCGGCCAATATCCTCAAAATTTTCTCTGGCATCCATCGGAGGAGCATGTGATGGCCCGACACCTGGGTCATCAAACCGACATCTCCTCACTGCTCTCTCCCCCTCAGCTAGTCTCACCCCGACATCCTCATGTTGATGTCTTTCTCCTACCCACAGCCCTCCCCACAGTGGTCTCCCTGGCTCTTGGCAAACTGGCGCTCTCAAAAACTCAATCTCACGCCCGCGAGGTGCCACATATGCACATACAAACAACCAAACGATAGTATCAACATCTATACCATATACATATGTCATGCTATCTCAAAAAACATATATATATAACTCATCAACATACCTCGATGATCAAAAACCTCCCCTGGAGGTAACACCATGTCCAGATCATCTCAGAAGTCAACACCATCATATGGGAACTACAATATCACCTATGGCATCTGGCGCCACACCTATGTTGCCTCAGTTGTAAAGAAGTGGTCACCCTCACCACCACTGTGGCGAAGAAAAATAGTCGACCACTGCCTCAGTCGCGGCTCTCGCGCCCCAAAAGCACCCAATAAAATCCTAGGGTGCAACATAGGCACCCTCTCCAAAAACCAGGCCACTAGGATGGACCCAAAGGCAATCTCTCATGTATCAGTGGACCGACAACGGTCTAGCTGCCCTACCATCTTAGCATGCAGCGTAAGCCCCCAGGCAAAGTGCTCATCGACCAGCACCCTCTCCATCACACTCAGCTGACCACCACTGACCAGTTGAGTCGCAAGGGACCCATACACCCTCACAATCATCGCTACTATACAGCGATGCGCTAGAGCATCCATCACCCCGATGCTCACGACGGAGCCCGACATGAAGTTCACCCTGGAACAGAACCTCCAGCCCACTGTCACTAGCACCACATCCCCAGGTAACACCGGCTCTGTCGGTAGGGGTGTTCCCCGAAAACAGAGCCCAGTCAAAAAATATATATCCTCCACCATAGTGAAGACAATCTACTCTCCCCGCACCATAAAACAATGCAGGTTCAGACTCCACATCTGGATAAGAAACTGCAGGAGATACTCCTGCACCCGTATCAATGATCACTCAGAGAACTTCAGCTGCCCACAAGCTGCCAAAGTAGCACGTACCCCTAGATACTCAATCTCCACGGCATCCCTCAACTGGGACTAATCCCTCTCTTGCCAACCGAATGGCATCGTGCACAATGATCGCCTGCAGCCACATAAAACAATCCCAGGTCAGGCAACTTGACAATCACAAACTTTAAAAAGATAAGTTTTACACCCATCAACCTTGCCCCCAAGGCATGGTTGTTTAAACCACAGGCGCACACACATGCACGCCTGTTCACCCCACAGGCGCGCACGTATGCGTGCTTGTTCACTCCAAATGCACGCACTCAAGCATGCTTGTTCATCTCATAGGAACACATGCAGGTGCGCCTAATCACCCTACAGGGGCACCTCCATGCACCCCTATCAAGAACACAGGCACGCATCAAAGCGTGCCTGTCCACTACACAGCCGTGCACACATGCATGTCTATATAGTCAACAGGTGCGCACATAATGCGTGCCTTAGTCCCCCTTACGGGTTCCCCCATGCGCGACTATCTGGACAGCAAGCACACACTTGTGCGTGCATATTTCTGCATCACCCATGCACTTGGGGGCCCACATCCCTAAAACCCCCTGTACAACCCTCCGTACAACCCCTGCCCAAAAATGGAAAACCTAATTCTATGCAGGATGATCAGACTACTAACCTGAAGCTCGCTAATCCTGGATCGACTGCCTCATTCTCTAGGAATCTCCAAATCTCCTCTGAATACTTCTCGTCCAGTCACTCTGACAACAAATGCAAATGAGGTGGCAATGTGGGCCCTACAGCTATATATAAGCCTTTCCGCCAAACTTCCAAACACCATTCCGAGAGCTCCGGGTGTCTGTTCTTCGATTCGTCTTTAGCCATGGGATCAACATCCCATCATCTACATCATGATAGTCCCCGGGCCACTTTTTATCCTGAGCCCCCGAGGTGCCATTTTTTCATACCCCATTCAGGTACGCGTGCTCATGTTCAAAGTTCTCAAATAAATGCTCATATGTTCGATTCTCTTCAGATATTGTTCATTTCAGGTATTTGGTTTTCATGTGTGCAGGTATTTGGTCATCCTACATCAATTCCACCCCTTCAGGTATATAATCAGCACTGGCATGTAATCATTCCCTCTGAATCTCACTTGCATGTCTAGTCACACCCTCTAACATTTACCTCTATGATCCCCATCTCTGGCTCTATAGTACCAACACCTCCATTTGCATCTTCGGTACTGTCACCCGGTAGCACTCTCCCCCACATGAGTTGTCCCATTCATAGCACCCTTTTGCACATTGACACTCATGTTGTTTTTCAACCCTTTAGGGATGGGAGTCTCGATAGTCTTACATTATGTTGCGAATCAGCCACATACTCATTCTCCTCATTTTTATAGCTTTCCCACTAGAATCCTAGATTATCTTTTCAAGGTTCTATTTTTTACTGCACCTCCGTAGTATCATGAACCCTCCATTTCATCCACAATTAGTTTGCCCATCTTCAAATTTATCTTCATTTCACCTACCTCATATAGAAACTCACCCATGAGCCCCCCACCCTCCACTAGTTCTCCAAGCAAATTGTGCCCTACCTGGGCCAACCATATAACATTGGGGCACCTGTTTCTGTATTTGTACACTCATCCCAAATTATTCTTTATTTATTGTACAAACGCCTTTGTTTCCAGCATTTACATTACCTTTTTGTCGTCACCTTTGGTGACCTTCTTCCCTTTTTGGAAAACGCAACCCATGTCGCCCTTGGTTGGGGCACTTCTTATCATCTACCCTTGTTGACATCATCCATCTCCTCTGAGTATCCCACAGGTCACTTACCTCTACCCTCTGAGTTTGTTCACTTTGTCCCACCTCTGTCACAACTTATCCCACGTCTTGTTGTCCCCCTGACACTCAACTTAGTTGAATGGTTGCGACCACTTATACTTCGCATATACCCCCAACCAAGGGCAGTCTTGAATCTCCATACATCTTGAATTCAACCATGTACCTCCTCTAGTTCCTAACCTCACCTAGTGTATTTCACGAAGCCCTTTGCTTCTGGGAGTCGTGTCCCCCTTTTGTCGACATCAGCACAATTTTCCAGAAGGGCGACAGTATCTTGATTCTCATTACCTATCCAATGAGAAATCTCGGATGGCACAGGGAGAACCACAATTTTTCCCTACTGTCGTTGACCCCTATAGCATTCGACTTCAACACTTTCTCATGTTACGGTGGGTCTTACTTTGCGACTATTGCAGTTATTTCTTATATTTGTCGAAGACCTATGAACTAGGCTGGACTCTCAATGCTTACAGAAACCATGATATTTCTTACAGATGTCACTGCCTACCGTTCAGAGTATGTTCCTCTACAGAATTGTCTTCTACCTTTATCACGATCGCCCCTGAGGGTGTTGTAGTTGTCTACATCAACACATCATTCCTTTCTTGAGTTACATGACATGAGCATGGGGCATGCCTGTCTCGTTTGTACACTGTTTATTTTTACACACCTTATGGAAGGTCGGGTTCTACAGGTTCCCTTCTCCCTCCAAACAGGTAACTCTTGACAATCCCACTATCACTCTCTCTTACAATATCACTCTCATTAGAATAAAAATTGATGTATTTTGGCTATACGTATGCTCCTAACATCATCCATCGAGGGGCATCTGTTATCACTGAAATTTCGTCGGCAAATGGTTACAAGAATTCAGCATCGTCAAACAGTTATGAGGTCACCCATGGACCAAAATTACCACAAAAGCATTTCCAAAGGGTCAAAAACTATACAACCAGTGAAAAAATTAAAGGGCGCTATGAATACACAGGGCGTGTGCACACATGCGCAAAACAAAAATGCAGGAATCACGCACATGCGCCCGATGTGCGACTGTTGTCGCAAAAAGCCACGCACCTGAGAAACAATGCATTTATGAGAGTAGTCGGCCTCCCACCCACTTCTGGTTCATCTTCCAAGTTGTTTTGACACTCAAATATGGACTGGATTCGACTGGGTGGCTAGTCAAAGACCTAGAAATGCCCTAATTAGTCTCTTTACACACTACAAACTGGTTGGACAATACCTCAAAGGAATGCTATAAAAATGCCATGGATGCACTTCATTTTTCAAGGAATTTCAATATAGCAAAGTTATGCTGCCACTATTCTCTTAAGGAATCCTCTATTCTTATCAAGAGTGTATTAGCATCATTGCATTGGGCGATCCATCTCATCCCTTGAGTGGATTAGCAAGGAATTCTTTCACCATTTTTATTTTCATTTTCAAAGTTGTAAGAATATCTTATTTGTGGGGGTCCAAGAGCCCTCCCTTGGAGGAAGAAGGGACTCATAGTCCCCTTTCTTCTTGGTGTATTCTTTCACTAATATCAACCTTACCATTGGTGACATGGGTCTTATTGTTTCTTTTTTCCTTATGTCCCTATGTTCATTAGTTTAGTTGTTGTTTCATTTCTTAGTTTAATTCTTAGTTGTTCTTTTATATTTCTTTCTCTAACCCTTTTCCTTACAGTTGTCATGCTTAGAAAACCCAACTAAGATTGTAAGCACCTCTATTTTTCTCACTAAGGTGATGAAAGAGGCGCAACACAAGGTATTATGTTTGATGTGTTTCCTACATGTTAATGAATAGATCATTGGTTTCCCCTAAATGTGTTTGTATTTGATTTGTAAATGCTTAGATATGGTCTCGTGTTAAATAGATCAGGATAGATCTAATGAATTGGGTTTCCGTAACATTAGGAGAGAAAGTAGATCAATAGTTATTTGTATTCTCGTGTGTAGGAAGCAGATTATAGGAGTTGGAGCTGGATCTCAAGAGTTGCATCAGCCAAATATGTGAGGAAATAATTGGTCATAAGGTATGCTTACTATTCTTCTTGGTTAAAAGAAAAATAATTTGTTGGCATCTAGGGAAACCATTAGAAGTCTATCCCCATTGTATGTCTAGGATCAATAGGTAGGTCCTAGGGAGATCTAAGTTACCATACTGGTGATATTTCTCCAATAATAGTCTAGGTAAATTAAATGTTTGGAATGTAAAAGGCCACATGATTTGGCATTAAAAGAGTCTCCAAGGGGAATTACAAGAGACATAATCTAGCATATAAATTTATAAACAATGGATTCAACCATGGGAGTGGATGGGGGACATAATTAGAATTAGGGTAATAGGGCTCTATGGAATTAAGTGGATCATCTCCCACCATGATTTTATAATTATTATGAAGTGGGGTATATTGAAAGGAATTACTTATATCCTCACCATCCTTGATGTGGATACTACCAAAAGACAATACATAATACACATGATTGTAGAAACATAGTTACTATGAATGCTAGAAACATAGTTACTATGAGTGCAATAAATAGAAAACCTTCCATAATTTGGCCACTAAACCAATGCATGATTCTACTAGTATATATACTGGAAGATGAAGTCAAAGAATTTTTGAAAAGTTTTCTATAGATAATAGACAATTGCAAATCCATAACAAAGTTAAGGGAGGTCCTTGGGCCGATTTTTGAGTCACCAATAGGGGCACAATATAGGCCCTTAAACCATGTCTAATTAACAAGGTATGGAAAATAATTTATCTTAAATGCATTGATTCAATGATATGAAGTGTGAGAATTTACACCCAACTTCGGGTTGGATGTTAACATCCTACTGAAGTAATCATGGGAACTCATGGGATGACCAAATTGGGTCCACTTGTCGA
>ML778295.1:1297700-1333943 GCA_009831015.1 Picea engelmannii | reverse complement strand
AGACATTCATGCATAACTAGGATAGTCATCAAAACATATGAACATATAAACATTGAAGCATATAAACATATAAACATCGATAAACATCCAAATACAAGTCATGAATTTATACATCTAATTTTTCTTTGATTTATGTTTTTTTACATTCATAAAATTGACAATTAGGGTATCATAATCATCCAAGCACATTGTATTTCGTGTGCCCTGTCCTTCTACTATTTGTGTTTCCATGCACTCATGTACCATACTTCTGGTACATCTATGAGAAGGGCGTCGAGGCACCTGTTCAGGGTCATGAACTGCAACAACAAAAACGATCATATTGATATGTTGAAATATAATTGAAATAACAAATTCATTATTTTGATTAACATTACACTATTTCTCTTTACCTATATGTGTAGATGTGACAGTTGGTGCATTAATTTCTTGTCCACTTCGTTCCTCTCACAATTCACCTTCTTGAGCTACATGCTCTTCAATTTTGAGAAGATAATATATAAGTATAAGTCAGAAAATAAATATCTACAATCACAATAAATATTTATAATTTTGAAGCATACATACCAAAATCGGTTCTCTTCTCTCCACTATCATTGGACATGTGCACCCTTGTATGACATGGTGTCTGCTGAATATTGCTAGATTCATTGTTGTGGTAGCATTGTTTCTTGAAAACAAACATAAATACTTAGTTAAGGGTGATATAATAAAATATGAGCAGACTTTACAAGCATGCTACTGCGGTTTCCTTATTCATTTTATTTACTTGCATGGTTGGGGAGATAGGAGTCTGGCCCAAGATTTTTCTATATTCAATCACACTTTTTAAACCATGCTTGTAACCAATATTTAGGTCCTCTTCGGTGGCAACAATGTCGAACATATCTAACTGCAATGTATAACACGATTAAAAATACCAATAACAAAAAAATATATTTGTTCGCTACTGTTAAATAAATATTAACCGTAGTTAATCATTTATATCTTACGATTTAGGATTTTAGTTTTCCATAGCCACCCTGGCCTAGTTTATGTTTCCCATGTTTTTCCACTCCGGCCTTGGTTTCTTTGGAGGTGTCTCGTAGCTTACATATGGAACTTTCAAAAAACATTAGATATCACAATTGTTACTTAAAACAGGAAAAAAAAAATGATCATATTTCACTGATAATATGACATGTGTTGTACCTTTCTTGACCAACTCGTGGATGTCTTCCTTGTTTTCTAAACAAGTTCTCCTTTACATCCTCTATCAGGGCCTTCCACTCTTTCTCTGGAACCATGGGAGGGCACTCATGCTTGAGGTCTAATTGCAATTTCTCCCTATACTAGGCCCTGGTATATTTTAAATTATCGTCAGTTAACTTTGTAACCAATTTCTTCTTGAAAGTGTTGCTGAACAAGTTTACCATGTGGTCTATTAAATCATCTTTCTTTTTGCTATCTTGGTGATGCAGGAGCATCGTAAGAAGCTAGCCAAGCGAGCATGAAGGCAGAAGATAGTTGGAGGAGCGCAACACACATTTTGCACATTTTGAAATGTTTTTGATAGATTAAGAAGTGGATATTAATGTAGTAGTTCAGGGAAACGTACTTGCATGTTGTAAACAGATCATGAGCGATTTTCTCTCATCTGACAATGTAAAAGGAATTTAATCCCAATTAATGAAAGCAGGTAGATTTGAATTATAGATTAGACAGTTTAGAAGAGAAGGAGGGAAAACGGATATAAACACCCTCGTCTTTGTATTATGGGATTCATTAGAACGCTAGCATAGAGTTGTAGCAGAGAGTTGTAGAGAAAGACCCATGTACAGGAGATTGAATTACTATAAGAATCTTTGAATCAGATTTCATGGTGTTATGATGTTTTCTATTTATACATGGTGAATGGTATGCCTACAATTGTTTTACTCTCTTTGGTATGCATTTTCTTTAATACTGTGTTGAATGTATGATTTCATGTTTAATGTATGAATTATGAGAGAGAGAGAGAGAATGAGTTTCAATTGTTTCTCTTTCTGAGTGAGAGAAGTTCCTACAAGGAGTGCAATGAAACGTCCGCAAGGTGTGCGTTGACAAGGGTTCTGAGTTTTATCTCAAAAAGCTCAGGAATGATATCGTTGTTCTTATTCCAGCAGAAGTGCAGGTGAAGCACATAATTCGTGCAAGGTATGTGTAGGCTATTCGAAGCCTTAAAAGTATTACATAAGGAAAAGATTGAAGGATCACTGCTGTAAAGAGTGCACGGGGTCGAGAAATCAAATAACCAGGGGTTATTTGGAAGTTTGCTGCAAGGAGTGCCTGCAGGAGTCCTTTTGAGAGACTTGATTTTGCAAGAGAAAGCTCAGGAGGATTAGTACCTTTGAAGTGTTCAAAGGGAGGGAGAAAAATTATCGTGTAGAAGCTAAGTTCTAGTGGAAGGACACTGGTCCATTTCGCAGAAGTCCTAGAGGAAGAAATCAAACGGTAGAAAATTCTCCGTGGAGAACTCGCGAAGTTTTGAGGATCATAGGATCTATAGGAGATACAGGGTGGATAAGGGTTGGATAAACCCATTTTGTTGGTGTCAGGGATCAACGAGGATGTCGATCATGGTCAGTTTGGGTCGTCGGATCATTTCGTAAACTCGGGGTTCATCATTTTGGAGGTGGAATACCAAATTCTTGGAGTCACGAAGTCCCGAGTTGCGAGAAGTGGAGGAAGAGATCCAAACCATTGGATCCAAGCCAAGGGAGAATTGTCGGATTTGAATCTTCGCAAGGTATCACATATCAAGAGTTTGGAGGATAGACCAAATCCTTTGGTTGTGCGAATTCCCGAGTAGAGAGAAGTAGGAGAAACCATCGGATCATAACCTCTTTGCTATATTGCGTATCGCGGTTTCGGAGGTTGGGAGGAATTATTTTTGACTGCAGAAGTCATGAACTTGCGAGTTGCGAGAACTCGTGCAACACGTGGTACGTCTGCTTGGTGGGAACCATGTGGTTGACAGGTGGCACGATGATAGGACACCCAGAGGGAGGAAGAAGTGGTGACATGTGGTGGAGACGTGTCGTTTGAAAAGGGAGTCACCACTCTGTTGACTTCTCGTGCTTCGGGTTCTCGTAAGAAATGAGCACAAAGGCTCAACAACTCAAGTTGCGAAGTTGTGAGTTCTAAGAAGTGTTGAAGGAGTCAACCTTCTCTGACTTTCGCGTCTCGGGGTTACGTAAAAGAAGGGCCTGGAGGTTCAACCTTTCAACTTGCGAACTCGCGAGTTACGAGTAAGACTAGTACTTAGCCTAGATGGTGGTTACAGATGGAGGGCGCTAACAAGGAGGAGCCATATCCCATCGCATCTCGGGTATTGACGTTGGGTGAAGAAAAGTCGAGGGTCTTCATTAGAGCTCTGGATAGATACTTCAACTATGAGGATTTTGAGGAAGACAAGAAGGTCAAAAATGTCATTACTAGACTTAAAGTGCTTGCAGCACTATGGTGGGATGAACTGCAGGCTGATAGACGCTGCAAGGGAAAGCAGAAAATCAAGAGCTGGGATAGAATGGTTGCAAAGATGAAAGCCAAATTTATACCTAGGGATTATCAAATCACTCTGTTTCAAAGGATGCAGAATTTGAGACAGAAGTTGATGTTAGTGAAATAATAGACTGAAGAGTTCTACAAGATAAACATCATATAAGGTCATTGGGAAAGTGATGTTGAAAAGGTTTCCAGGTACATGAATGGTCTGCGATATGACATTTAAGATGAGATGAGCATGATGACCATTCGAACTGTGGAAGATGCTTATCAGATGGCTCTGAAAGCTAAAGAGAAGATGAACTAAAAGCAAGGTAAAATAGGTTAAGGTAGAAGTCAAGCCAAAGGCAAAAAAATTGCCCAAGACAGAACTCAGAAATCTAAAGAAGAAGGGAAGAAACCTCAAAATAAACCTGAGAAAGGGGGAAGCTCACAGGGAAGATAGTATGCTAATAGAAATAATTTTCCTCAAGCTAGAGAAAGAGGAAGAGGCAGAGAAGGTGAAGTGAAGTGCTTTGTCTATGGAAATATTAGACATAAATCCTAAGAGTGTCCAGATAAGAAGAAAGATGGTGGTGAAACTCACATTGCCGAAGCTCAAGGGTGGAATGTTGAGGCAGAAGATGTTGAGGGCGAAATATCTTTGATGATGATGAAAGTTCTCTTAACACCAGAAAAGGAGGCAGAGAACCCATCCCAACGAAACAATCTATTTCGGACTACTTGTAAAACCAAAGATAGGGTATGCAAGGTTATAGTGGACAGTGGTAGCACAGACAATATCATATCTACTGAGATGGTAGAAAATTTGGAGCTGGAGACTATTGTACATCCAAGCCCCTACAGAGTTTCGTGGCTACAAAAAGGACATCAGGTAAATATCACTAAACAATGTTTAGTTGAATTTAAAATAGGACGATATAAGGATGAAATATTATGTGATGTCATTCCCATGGATGTTTGTCATCTATTGCTAGGTATACCGTGGCAATATGAAATAAATGTGATTCACGATGGGAGAAAGAACACATACACCCTGGAGAAAAATGGTAGGACTCACATGTTGCTGCCAATTAAGGATAAAGAAGTGAAAATAGAGGTGAGAAACACTGTACTTCTCATGAGTGGGAAGGAACTTCTTAATGAGGTTAAGAAGAAGGAAGACACACAATTTATTGTGGTCAGGAAGCCTAGAATTGTTTTGACCAGTACAAGAGTGGATGATTTACTAGAGGAAATCCAAAAGTTGCTGGAAGAATTTGCTGATATAGTAGTGGACGAACTACCTTGTTCGTTGCCATCGATCAGGAGTATAAGCCATCACATTGATCTTATACCTGGAGCCAGTTTACCAAACAAAGCAACGTACAGATTTACGCCGCAGGAGAATGAGGAAGTTAAGAGGCAAGTCCAGGACTTAATGGACAAAGGATTGGTTAGAGAGAGTTTGAGTCCATGTGTTATTCCAACAGTGCTCAGCCCAAAGAAATATGGAGGCTGGAGGATGTGTACAAACTCAAGGGCAATCAATAATATTACCATCAGATACAGATTTCCATTGCCAAGGATGGACGACTTGATGGATTGCTTGAGTGGGGCAAGATTTTTTTCAAAGGTTGATTTGAAAAGCGGGTATCATCAAATTCGAATGAGGGAAGGTGATGAATGGAAGACAACATTTAAGAAGAATGAGGGGCTGTATGAATTGCTTGTCATGCCATTTGGCTTAACGAATGCACCCAGTACTTTCATGAGATTGATGAATGAAATCTTGAAGGATTTCATAGGAAAATTCATCATTGTATATCTTGATGATATATTAATTTTCAGCAAGACAAAAGAAGAGCACTTAAAACATTTAGCTGCAGTAATGAGAATATTATAGCAAGAGAAATTGTTGATAAACATGAAGAAATCATCATTTATGAGGACAAAACTCATTTATTTGGGTTTTGTTATCTCTGCAAATGAGTTGAAGATGGATCCAGAAAAGGTAGATGCAATTAAGAATTGGCCATCGCCGAGGAGTGTATTTGAAGTTCGAAGATTCCATGGTTTGGCAAGTTTCTACAAGAAATTCATTCAAAATTTCAGTGGAATTAGCGCACCAATGATGGACACGGTGAAAAAAAGACACAAATCTTTCATTGGATAGAAGAAGCAGAGAAAAGTTTCAATCTATTGAAGAAGAAGATCACAAAACAGCCAATTCTGGTTTTGCCGGATTTTAACAAGACATTCCAGGTTAGGTGTGATGTAAGTGGATTTTCAATTGGGGTGGTCTTGAGCCAAGATGATAGGTCGGTTGCATATTTCAGTGAAAAACAGAACGAAGCAAAGATCAAGTACTCAACATATGACAAAGAATTCTATGCGGTCATACAAGCGCTGAAGAAATGGAGACATTATTTGGTTCCTAAAGAGTTTGTTTTGTATAGAAATAATCACACTTTACAATTTGTGACTCAACAGGAGAAGTTGAACCAAAAACATGTTAAATGGGTTGAATTCATGCAGAATTTTACTTTTGTGATTAAGCATATTTCTGGAACTACTAACAAAGTTGTTGATGCTTTGAGCAGGAAATGTTTGCTTATGTAGGAATTCAGAGTCAAAACTTTGGGTTTTGATAACCTCAAAGAAATGTATAGGGATGACCCAGATTTTAAGGAAGCATATGAGGCATATGAGAATCTAGTTCTCAGGGACAAAAGACAATGGACCGAGTATATGATCCAGGACAAATTATTATTCAGGGGCAATCAGCTATGTATTCCAAAATGCTCCATGAGGAGGTATCTGCTGAAGGAAAAACACAGTGGAGGATTGACCGGACACTTTGTTCATGATAAGACGTTCTCAAAGTTGAATGGCTCATATTTTTGGCTAGGGATGAGGACAGATGTTAAGAAATTTTTGGACAGGTGCAGGATTTGTCAGCACACAAAAGGATAAAGGTAGAACGCAGGGTTATACCAACCATTTCCCATATGAGAAAGGCCCTGGGACGTAGTGAGCATGGATTTCATATTGGGACTGCCAAAAATGCAAAGAGGATGTGATTCAATATTTGTAGTGGTGGACAGATTTTCAAATATGGCACATTTCATACCATGCCAGAAAACCAGTGACGCAACTCATATTGTGAACCTGTTTTTCAAAGAAGTCATCAGACTTCATGGCTTTCCAAGGAGTATTGTTTCTGATCGGGATACCAAGTTCGTTGGACATTTCTAGAGGAATTTGTGGAAGAAGTTAGGGACAAGTTTGTCTTTTAGCTCAGTGTATCATCCTTAAATGTATGGACAGATAGAGGTCGTAAATAGGAGCTTGGGAGATTTGTTGAGGAGCTTAGTGACTGAACACCACAGTTAGTGGGATCACATTCTGCCACAGGAGGAATTTGCTTACAATGATTCACTCAACATAAGCATAGGGTAGAGTCCATTCCAGATTGTATATGGAATGCATCCAAGGGGAGTTTATGAATTGAGAGATGTGGAACAAACTAAATTCATAAGTGCTAGTGCAGAAGACTTTGCAGAAGCAATGAAGGAGATTCACAGCCAAATTAGGGAGCGATTACAGAGTTCAAGTCAAGAATACAAGTGGAGAGTAGATCAACACAGGCAAGAACTTCAATTTGAATTTGGTGATCTAATTCTTGCACATCTGAGGAAGGAAAGATTCCCAAGGGGAACATATAATAAACTAAAGATGAAAAATATTAGACCATGCAAGGTCATAAGGAAATTTGGGGCAAACGCATATGAGATTGAATTACCAGATGGAATCAGAATCTCACCGATATTCAATGTTGTGGATTTGTACCCTTACAGAGCTGAAGAAGCAGGACAAGAAGATGAACAGAAATAAATTCAATGGATAAAACAAATGCATGTAGCTGAAACGCCACAGATGGAAAGTATAATTGACAAGAGGATTAGCAGAAAAACTAGGAGGAAAGAGTATTTTGAATACTTGGTTAAGTGGAAAGGACATCCAGTTGAAGATTCCAGTTGGGAAGATGAAGTAGAAATTCATAAGCATGGACAGACCATGCAAGAGCTCATGAACAAGAGTTCATGAAAATTTTCAAGCAAGGGAGTATGATGCAAGAGCATCGTAAGCAGCCAGCCATGCGAGCATGAAGGCGGAAGATAGCTGGAGGAGTGCAGCACACGTTTTGCACATTTTGAAATGTTTTTGAAAGATTAAGAAGAAGATATTAATTTAGTAGTTAAGGTAAACGTACTTGCATGTTGCAAACAAATCGTGAGTGATTTTCTCTCATCTGTCAATGTAAAAAGCATTTAATCCCAATTAATGAAAGTAGGTAGATTTGAATTATAGATTAGACGGTTTAGAAGAGCGGGAGGGAAAACGGATATAGACACCCTCGTCTTTGTATTATGGGATTCATTAGAACACTAGCATAGAGCTGTAACAGAGAGTTGTAGAGAAAGACCCATGTACAGGAGCTTGAATTAATATAAGAAGCTTTGAATCAGATTTCATGGTGTTATGATGTTTTTTGTTTATACATGGTGAATGGTATGCCTACAGTTGTTTTACTCTCTCTATTATGCATTTTCTTTAATATTGTGTTGAATGTATGATTTCATGTTGAATGTATGAAGTTTGAGAGAGAGAGAGAATGAGTTTCAATTGTTTCTCTTCCTGAGTGAGAATTTCCTACAAGGAGTGCAATGAAACGTCCATAAGGTGTGTGTTGACAAGGGTTCTGAGTTTTATCTTAGAAAGCTCAGGAAGGATACCATTGTTCTCATTCCAGCAGAAGTGTAGATGAAGCACAGAAGTCATGCAAGGTGTGTGCA
Organism: Picea engelmannii; assembly: GCA_009831015.1. Taxonomy (NCBI): domain Eukaryota; kingdom Viridiplantae; phylum Streptophyta; class Pinopsida; order Pinales; family Pinaceae; genus Picea; species Picea engelmannii. Next base: position 1,325,580 of record ML778295.1, on the reverse strand, counting down.
GGCTATTTGAAGCCCTAGAAGTATTCCCTAAGGAAAAGATTGAAGGATCACTGCTACAAAGAGTGCACAGGGTCGAGAAATCAAATAACCAAGGGTTATTTGGAATTTTTCTTCAAGGAGTGCGTGCAGGAGTCTTTTTGAGAGACTTGAGTTTACAAGAGAAAGCTCAGAAGGATTAGTACCTTTGAAGTGTTCAAAGGGAGGGAGTGAAATTATTGCATAGAAGATAAGTTCCAATGGAAGGATGCTGGTCCATTTCGTAGAAGTCATAGAGGAAGAAATCGAACAGTTGGAAATTTTCTGCGGAGAACTCGTGAAGTTGCGAGGACCGTAGGATCCAGAGGCATTACAGGGTGGATAAGGGTTGGACAAACCCATTTCATTGGTGTCAGGGATCAACGAGGACCATCGATCGTGGTCATTTTGGGCTGTCGGATCATTTCGCGAACTTGGGGTTCATGAGTTTGGAGGTGGAAGATCAAACTCTTGGAGTTGTGAAGTCCCGAGTTGCGAGAAGTGGAGGAAGATATCCAGACCGTTGGATCCAAGCCGTGGGAGAACCGTCAGATCTTAATCTTTGCGGGGTATCACATATCGTGAGTTCGAAGGATAGACCAAATCCTTTGGTTGTGTGAATTCTTAAGTAGCGAGAAGTAGGAGAAACTGTCGGATCAAAACGTCTTCGCTATATTGTGTATCGGGGTTTTGGAGGTTGGGAGGAATCAGTTTTGACTACAGAATTCATGAGCTTGTGAGTTGTGAGGGCTCGTGCAACACGTGGTACGTTTGCTTGGTGGGAACCATGTGGTTGATAGGTGGCATGACGATAGGACACCCAGAGGGAGGAAGAAGTGGTGACACGTGGTGGACACGTGTTGTTTGAAAATGGAGTCAACACCTTATTGACTTCTCGTGCTTCGAGTTCTCGTAAGAAAGGAGTGTAAAGTCTCAACAACTCAAGTCGCAAAGTTGTGAGTTCCGAGAAGCACTGAAGGAGTCAACCTTCTCTGACTTTTGCATCTTGGGGTTTCATAAAAGAAGGGCCTGGAGGTTCAACCTTTCAACTCGCGAACTCGCGAGTTGCGAGTAAGACTAGTGCTTAGCCTAGCTGGTGGTTATGCATGGAGGGCGCTAACAAGGAGGAGACATATCCCATCGCGTCTTGGGTATCGACGTTGGGTGAAGAAAAGTCGAGGGTCTTCAACCCACGAACACGCGAGTTGTGAAAGGCACTTGTGTAGGGACCAGGTCATGGTCGTTTGGAAGTGTAAGGCTCGCCCTTGGGGTTATTTTCTCAAGGAGAGTTTTCACAAGGACCTGTGGATCGAATTTGTTAAAGGTTTCATTAGGGAGACAAAGAAGACGCTTCATCTTAAGGAGAATTTAGAATGATCCTGAGCAGATCTTGACCCGAGGGTTGGGGTCTGCGCTACTTGGCCATTACACCATGTGTGAATGGTGGGGCCAAGCAACTCCAATGCTTTGTAATTTAAGTTTCTATAGAAAACATTGTTTCCTGCAGAAACGTGTTATCCATTAATTTATAATAATCTCAACAAATGTCCATTTCAATTTCATGAAAACAATGAATCAATTAATTAACAATTACCTGTAATCTTCTGAATCTCTATCGGAACACATGTGTCATCCACGAGAATTGTCACATCTAGTGATCTGGTGCTTTTAATTCATTTTTCTCCATGCAGTTTCATCTCCATCTATAGTACGTTCCTCTCCGAAGTCATGTGGAGTCCCAGGCTCCGTCTCATCATGCTCCGGCGTGTCATGACGGTCAAAATCATTGTGCTCATAAATGGATTCGAGGGGAACCTCATAAGGCTCAAAAAACCACAGTTGCACTTTGCTATGTCGACATTTTTTTTGTATTGGACCATCACTGCTACATATAGCAGTTGCAGGATCAACATGTTCCCGACGCACAGGGCTTAAAAACTCCTACAAACGAAAAAATTTACTTTATCAGATCATATAGAAAATATAAAACAAAAAAATGGATAGGAAATTGTCATAGCTGATAAAAATATGTGAAGATGCCACTTACCCCAAAATTAGTTATTGTATTTTATAGCTCTACAATTCTTTCCCTGTCCTCCTGTGTCAGGGGTCTTTTTCTAAGAAAACTTAGAAATTCCACGCTATCCTTCTTCAAGACCTTCATTATAGTTTTCATTGGGTCAGTGGAATAAAATATTTTTTCCTCATCAATATCCTCAGTGGGAGCCTTCACACGTTGGCCATGCCACAATACATTGATGAATAAAATTAATGAGATGAGATTTAACATTTCATAAATTTAATTATTTTAGTCATAAGTTTTACTGTATTTAACATTTACCTGTTGAGGAACAACGAGTGCCTTTCCATGATTACACTGGACAGATGTAGCGGGTGATTTTCGGACACAGTCACCCTGGACAAAAGTTGACACAATAAATCAATCAAAAAAAGTTATGAAATTCACCTGTAACATTTGAAAAATGAAATATTGGAGTAATGTCAGAAAAAAAATAATGAAATTTCAGAAATTTAGTTGTTGTAGTCATACGTTGTTACTGTATTTAACATTTACCTGGTGAGGCACAACGGGTGCCTTTCCACAGTCACCCTGGACAGATGTAGAGGGTGATTTTCTGCCACGATCACCCTAAACAGATGTTGACACAATAAATCAATCAACAAAAGTTATGAAATTCACTTGTAACATTAAAAAAATGAAATATTGCAGTAATATCAGAAAAAAAATAACGAAAATTCAGAAATTTAGTTGTTGTAGTCATAAGTTGTTAATGTATTTAACATTTATCTGCTGATGCACAATGGGTGCCTTTCTAGTGTCACCTTGGACAGATGTAGCGGGTGATTTTCTACCACGTTCACCCTGGACAGAAGTTGACACAATAAATCAATCAACAAAAGTTATGAAATTCACCTGTAACATTAAAAAAATGAAATATTGCAGTAATATCAGAAAAAAAATCATGAAATTTCTAAAATTTAGTTGTTGTAGTCATAAGTTGTTACTGTATTTAACATTTACCTACTGAGGCACAGTGGGTACCTTTCCATGGTCACCCTGGAAAGATGTATCATGTGATATCTCACGGTCACCCTGGATAGATGTTGACACAATAAATTAATCAACAAGAGTTATGAAAGTAATTGTAAGATTAAAGAAAAAAAATATTGCAGTAATATCAGAAAATAAATAATAAAAAATGAAATATATGTAGTAAAAAATTGAAATATTGCAGCGATAAATTATAATAATGATTGATCAAAGGTTAAGTTGAATGATATGTAAGATATTTACCCCCATAGTCACACCCCCTCCATCTATTCGATTTAAGTTTTAATCGATCAACAACTCTTCACCTGGAACTATTATTTTTGTTGCACATACAAATATACGATTTCCTTCGCGTCCCTCAAATATGAAATTTGGTTTCTTAGTTCTTCCCATTGGTCGTGTACTATTTATAAAGGCTGCAATGTTTCCAGTAGTTTTTTTCCTTCCATCAATATACATAGTTTCCCATTTATTTTGATTTTTATCTACTAGTTGTATATAATTTGCGGCAACCCTGTATCTCCGTATACTTCACGTATATCAGACCAACATCAACTAGTGATTGTATTTTTATAATGGTTAGACATACTCCATCAATTCAGTTACAGTACCATAGCTGACCTTTATGTCATCCATGGAAAATAACCCCAATCCATGTAAGGACAAAGGATCAATGCGATACATCCTCCCACTAATGAAAAAATATGTGTCCACTTCAAGTATCTCCTTAGGTGCCCATCGTTGCACTAGATGTTTATACCTCAAGGGAAACACAATGTCACCTATGCTCTCAGCATCATAATTACATGACCCTCCATTGGCAATAAAAAATTGCATGTGTATAAGAAATATTTTCCTTACCTTTTCAGATCTAGTTGATCTAGAACCGGTAGATCTAGTACAACTCGTCTCACTTTCAATCTCTCTTAGTATATNGTTAAGTTGAATGATATGTAAGATATTTACCCCCATAGTCACACCCCCTCCATCTATTCGATTTAAGTTTTAATCGATCAACAACTCTTCACCTGGAACTATTATTTTTGTTGCACATACAAATATACGATTTCCTTCGCGTCCCTCAAATATGAAATTTGGTTTCTTAGTTCTTCCCATTGGTCGTGTACTATTTATAAAGGCTGCAATGTTTCCAGTAGTTTTTTTCCTTCCATCAATATACATAGTTTCCCATTTATTTTGATTTTTATCTACTAGTTGTATATAATTTGCGGCAACCCTGTATCTCCGTATACTTCACGTATATCAGACCAACATCAACTAGTGATTGTATTTTTATAATGGTTAGACATACTCCATCAATTCAGTTACAGTACCATAGCTGACCTTTATGTCATCCATGGAAAATAACCCCAATCCATGTAAGGACAAAGGATCAATGCGATACATCCTCCCACTAATGAAAAAATATGTGTCCACTTCAAGTATCTCCTTAGGTGCCCATCGTTGCACTAGATGTTTATACCTCAAGGGAAACACAATGTCACCTATGCTCTCAGCATCATAATTACATGACCCTCCATTGGCAATAAAAAATTGCATGTGTATAAGAAATATTTTCCTTACCTTTTCAGATCTAGTTGATCTAGAACCGGTAGATCTAGTACAACTCGTCTCACTTTCAATCTCTCTTAGTATATATTGATCATCACTCGAGGAATATAGATCTGAAATATACCTATTTGGTGGTACCTACGCTCGTTAAAACAAGAAGATAAGTTATTGTGCCAATATACATTTATGGTACCAGCACAGTTGCATATAGTTGCATTTAGTTGCAATATAGTTGTATATAGTTGCATAAGTTGAATTGTTGCATAAAGTTGCATATAGTTGCATAAGTTGCATATAGTTGCGTAGTTGCAATATAGTTGCATATAGTTGCATAAGCTGCATAAGTTGCAATTTTGCATAAAGTTGCATATAGTTGCATATAGTTGCATACTTGCATATAGTTGCATACGAAATTGTCATATAGTTGCATAGTTGCATGAAGTTGCATGTTGCATAAAGTTGCATAAGTTCCATAAATTTGCATAAGTTGCATGTTGCACAGTTGCATATATTTTCATAGTTGCATATAGTTGCATATTTGCATATAATTGCATACGAAATTGTTGCAATATAGTTGCATATAGTTGCAATATAGTTGCATAAGTTTCATTGTTGCATAAAGTTGCATCTAGTTGCATAGTTGGATAAGTTTCATATTTGCATATAGTTGCATAAAGTTGTTATATAGTTGCATATAGTTGCATAAAGTTGCATATAGTTGCATAAGTTGCATTTTTGCATAAAGTTGCATATAGTTTCATAGTTGCATATAGTTTCATATAGTTGGATATTTGCATATGGTTTCATACGAAATTGTTAGTATTTTTTTATCAACATATATCCCCCAATGCTCAGTGGAGAACTGGATTTGGGACCCTGCAAAGAGTTCAAGTGTGGATCGATAGTTTGGAAATCCATGATCCTGAAATTTCACATATTTGTAAATTCATCACTTAATAAGTTGCAACTACTAAGTGATGAATTTCCAAATATGGGATAACATACAAAACAATAGTTGACAAGGTCTACGCATCTATCCTTTGTGCATGGAGAATGAAAAAACTATTTTCCACCTCTTCATAGCTTGTCACTTCTCACAGGAATTTGGGCAACAACCAAACGAATCACATAGTTTTAAATATTTTCTATGGGCCATGTGGGTGGCATGAAATGGCTATAGTTTTAAATACATGGTCTACACTCTTCAATTTTTTTACAAGATTGAGATTGCATACAATTCATTCTTTTTTAGCCCCAAGCAAAAGAAATATAGGGTTGTTCATCCTCTAAATTTGGATGAATATGTTTCGTGGGGTTTCTTTAATGGGGCCTCTCAAGGGATTCTAGGGCCTATGGAGTAAGACCTATTTACATAACAAAACACCATTGGCGATGATGCAGGAGCATCATAGAAGCAAGCGAGCGTGAAGCCAAAAGACAGTTGGGATGAACGCCATCAAATTTTGGCACATGTCAAAAATGTTTTGAAATGTTTTTGAAATTTTGAATGCACAGACATTAATGAAATAGTTAAGAATGCGTACTTCCATATTGTAAATAGATCTTGAGCGATCCGCTCTCATCTATAGGATGTAGAGGCATTTATTCTCAGTTAATGAAAGTAGGTAGATTTAAATTCTAGATTAGAAAGTTTTAGGAGCTGGAGGGAAAACGAATATAGAAACCCTCATCTTTGTATCATTGTATCAATCAGAGATTGTAGGATTAAGCACATTAGCATAGAGGAGAAGCAGAGAGTAGTAGAGAAGAATCCATGTACAAAGGTTTTGAATTAATATATGAAGCCTTGATTCAGACTCATGGTGTTATGATGTTTTATGTTTCTACATGTTGAATAGTTTTCTTTTGTGGTTGTATTCTCTCTATTTTGCATTTACTATTGTGTTTATGGTGAATGTATGATTCCATGATAAGTGTTTGAAGTTTGAGAGAGTGACAGAATGAGTTTCAATTGTTTCTCTTCCTGAGTAAGAGTTCCTGCAAGGAGTGCAATGAAATGTCCGCAAGGAGTGCATTGACATGTGTTTAGAGTTTATCTATGAAAGATCAGGAGGGATACCGTTGTTCTCAACTCCACAAAAGTGTAGGCAAAGCACAGAAGCTATGCAAGGTGTGCGTAGGATGGTCAAGATCTTAGAACTTATAAACTAAGGTTGAGAGATTGAAGGATTGTTGTTGCAGAGTTGCACAGAGTCAAGCGATTCAAATATTCAGGAATATTTAAGAAGTGTTGCAAGGAGTGTGTGCAGAAGTCTTCTGAAGACTCAAATTCGCAAGGAAGCTCAGGAGGAGTAGTGTTTTCGAAAACATTCGAAGAAAGTTCAGGAATTTTGATCCCCTTGAAGTATTCAAGGAGAGAAATTGGACGGTCGGAATTCTCCGAGGAGAACTCCCGAAACAATGAGGATCGTAGGATCTACAGAAACTGCAAGGTGGATAAGGGCCGACGAACCCATCCCTTTGGTATCCAGAATCAATGTGGGTCATTGGTATTGACCTTTTGGGACTGTCAGATCATTTCGGGAATTCAAGGGTTCGGAAGTATGAAGTGTAAGCCAAAATCCTTGGCTGTTCAAATTCCCGAAATACAAAAGGAGTTTTCATGTGTGAAGGCAAAGAATGACAAGTTTGTGTTTTTCGAAACTTTAGAATCTGGGGTTTCGAGAGTCCTAAAATCCAAAATCAGAAGTTGCGACAGAGTATTTGTCGACATTTCAGAAATCGACGTTTCATCATTTCCATTGACAAGGAGTAGAGCACTCCACTTCAAAATCTTCAAAATCGTGAACCATGAAGAAGTTGCGGAGGAGTGTTCGGCATTTTGGCAAATCGGAGTTTGGGAATTCAGGGATCGTGGTGACATAAGGTTAGGGTCGAGAGTTTCGAACTCCTAGTACCCAGAAGCTCGAAATAGAGGGGTTGTCAAAAGGTGGTTCAAGTTCCGAAAACTGGAAAAAGTGGCAGGTGGAAGGAGTCCACGTCAAGAGAAAAGCATAGCTCGAGGAGACAATTGGAAAGTCAAGAATCCTCTCAACAAGATTCGCGAAATCCCAGGAGAGTCAAAACCATTTTGGCACTTCGGATATTTGGGTTCCGGAAGGTATAGGAGATAGAGAGTTCGAGAACAAGACTTATGAACTCCCGGTACGCGAAATCGCACTAACCATTGGATTAAGGGGAGAACCACAACCGTTGATCTCCTTGGAAGTGGAAAATTAGTGTTTCGGTATTTCGGTATTTTCCATATCAGGAATCCTGATGACAAGGAACGAGGAGTGGTGAAAGTAAAATCCTGAAGTCGCAAAGTGTAGCAGGACTGAGGGTGGACTTTTTGGGATTTTAGCATTTCAGATTTCGAGACTCAAGAGACCAAGAGACAGGGTTGCATGACATTGAAACTCCCAAAATCATGAAGAGAAAAAAGCCGAAATCTATGGTAAGAAGGGTCCAACATTTGGTATTTCAGGTTTCGGAGGTCAGAGAGGTAAGGCGTTCGACCACGGGATTTCAGAAATCGTGAAATCCAGTATCCCGAAAAGAAAAGGGAAAGTCCCAATGTCAGTCGGGGTTTGATCATGGAGTTCATGCCAGTGAATGATCACACGGGCATAACTCAGGAGGGCCTATGAATTATACTCAGATAAGGTGAGTGAATAGTTTCCCAAGAGGAATTAAAAAGAGTCAATCATACTCTAAGGGACCGAAGTCGAAAGATCCTGTGCAGACTCTGATCTGAGGGTTTGGGGTCTGTGTCAGTTGTGGTATCAGAGCATAGAAATATTTCTTTTCTTTCTATAGCAGGGAAAACAGGAATTTTTCAGCCATGTTGTTGAGAAGAAGAGACAGGAAAATACCTAATCCTCCAGAGGAAAGGGAAATGCCAAGAAGAAGAGACAGGAAATTACCTAATCTGGCAAGGGAAAGAGAGATGCGTGAATTGCGTGCCAGGCTTGATGCCATGGAAACAACACAGAGGTGCACAGTTGGTGTTGGGGACATCAGTGAATCTGAAAGTGAAAATGAAGCCAGAAATGAGGAAGTTGCAGCCGAATATGCAACAGATGAATGCCTATTCAGGGTTGTTGCAAGGATAGGTGCTAGAGAAAAAATGGACATTCCAGTATATGAAAGAAACTTGGATGTTGAAGAGCTTATAGACTGGATTAGAGCTTTAGTTAAGTATTTTGACTATGAAGATGTTGAGGAAGACAAGAAGGTCAAACATTCTATCACAAGACTTAAAGGACATGCAACATTGTGGTGGGATGAACTGCAGACCGACAGATGCTGCAAAGGCAAGCAGAAAATCAAGAGTTGGGATAGAATGGTTTCAAAGATGAAAGCCAAATTCATACCCAAGTATTATTAAATCACTCTATTTTGGAGGATGCAGAACTTGAGATAGAAGTTGATGATAGTGAAAGAGTACACTGAAGAATTTTACAAGATCAACATCAGAGTAGGTCATCGGGAAAGTGATGATGAAAAGGTTTCCAGGTACATGAATGGTGTATGATATGACATTCAGGATGAGATGAGCATGATGAGCCTTCAGAATGTGGAGGATGCTTATCAAATGGCTCTAAAAGTTGAACAAAAGTTGAGCCGAAAACAAGGTCAAAGAGGTCGATGCAGAAGTCAAGCTAGAGGCAAAACAATTGCCCAAGACAGGAATTAGAAACCTAAACAAGAGTGGAAGAAACCTCAAACTCAATAGAGAGGTGGAAACTCACAGAGAGGATAGTATGATGATAGAAATACTTTTCCTCGAACCAGAGGAAGAGGAAGATGCAGAGGTGGAGAAATAAAATGTTTTACCTGCGGGAAAAATGGACATAAATCTTATGAATGTCTAGACAGAAAGAAAGAAGGAGGTGAGACTCACATTGCCAAATCAAAAATATGGAATGTTGAAGCAGAAGATACTGAAGGCGAAAGATCACTGATGATGAGAAAATTTCTCTTAACGCCAGAGAAAGAGGTAGAGAACCCACCCCAAAGGAACAAACTTTTTCAGACTACCTACAAGACCAAAGACAGGGTATGCAAAGTCATCATGGATAGAGGTAGCATAGTTAATCTCGTTTCTACAGAGATGGTAGAAAAGCTGGAGCTGGAGACTATTGAGCATCCAAGCCCATACAGGGTCTCATGGCTACAAAAAGGACATCAGGTAAATGTCACTAAACAATGTTTAGTTGAATTTAAAATAGGAGGATATAAGGATGAAATACTATGTGATGTCATTCCCATGGATGTTTGTCATCTATTGCTTGGTAGACCATGGCAATATGACAGGAATGTGATTCATGATGGGAGAAAGAATACATACACCCTAGAGAAGAATGGGAGAACTCACATGTTGTTGCCAATTAAGGATAAAGAAGTGAAGCCAGAGGTAAGCAACACTGTACTTCTCATGAGTGGGAAGGAACTTCTTAAGGAGGTTAAGAAGAAGGAAGATACACAATTCATTGTGTTCAAGAAGCCTAGAATTTTTTTAACCAGTATAAGAGTGGATGATTTACAGGAGGAAATCCAGGAGTTGTTGGAAGAGTTTGTTGATATAGTAGTGGACGAACTACCTCGTTCGTTGCCGCCGATCAGAAGTATAAGTCAGCACATTGATCTTATACCTGGAGCTAGTCTCCCAAACAAAGCAGCGTACAGATTGATGTTGTAGGAGAATGAAGAGGTCAAAAGACAAGTCCAGGACTTAATGGACAAGGGATTGGTTAGAGAGAGCTTGAGTCCATGCGTTGTTCCAACAGTGCTCAACCCAAAAAAAGATGGAGGATAGAGAATGTGTACAGACTCAAGAGCGATCAATAAGATTACCATCATATATAGATTTCCATTCCCAAGGATGGATGATTTGGTGGACTACTTGAGTGGAGCAAAATATTTTTCAAAGATTGATTTGAAAAGCGGCTATCATCAAATTTGGATGAGAGAAGGTGATGAATGGAAGACAACATTCAAGACAAATGAAGGGCTGTATGAATGGATTGTTATGCCATTTGGCCTAACAAACGCGCCTAGTACTTTCATGAGGTTGATGAATGAAGTCCTGAAGGATTTCATATGAAAATTTGTCATCGTATATCTTGACGATATACTGATTTTCAGCAAGACAGAAACATAACACTTGAAGCATTTGGCTACAGTGATGAAGAGATTACAGCAAGAGAAGTTGCTGATAAATATGAAGAAATCATCATTCATGAAGACAGAGCTCATTTATTTGGGTTTTTTTATCTCTACAGATAAGCTGAAAATGGATCCAGATAAAGTGGAGGTGATTAAGAATTTTCCATCGTCGAGGAGTATATTTGAAGTTAGAAGCTTTCATTTATTGGATAGTTTCTACAGGAAATTTATCAGAAATTTCAGTGGAATTAGCGCACCGATGATGGACACGGTGAAGAAAAGACATAAATCTTTTCACTAGACACAAGAAGTAGAAAAAAGTTTCAATTTGTTGAAAAGGAAGATTACTGAACAAACAGTTTTGGTGTTGCCAGATTTCAACAAGACGTTTTAGGTCAAATGTGACGCTAGAGGATTTGCAATAGGAGTGGTTTTGAGATAAAATGATAGACCAATCGCATACTTCAGTGAGAAACTAAATGAACCAAAAGTGAAGTACTCCACATATGACAAGGAATTTTATGCGGTCTTCCAGGCACTGAAGAAATGGAGACATTATTTGGTTCCTAAAGAGTTTGTTTTGTACAGTGACAATCATGCTTTATAATTCCTGACTCAATAGGAGAAGTTGAACCAAAGACATGTTAAATGGGTTGAATACATGAAAAAGTTTACTTTTGTAACTAAACATATTTATGGAACTACTAACAAAGTTGTTGATGCTTTGAGCAGGAAATGTTTGCTGATGCAGGAATTCAGAGTCAAAACTTTGGGTTTTGATAACCTCAAGGACATGTACAAAGATGACCCAGATTTCAAAGAGGCATATGAGGCATCTGAGAATCCGATTCTCAGAGACAGAAGTAAGTGGACTGAATATATGATCCAGGATGGATTATTATTCAGAGGCAATCAACTATGTATTCCAAAATGCTCCATGAGGGAGAATCTGTTGAAAGAAAAACACAGTGTAGGATTGGCCAGACATTTCGGTCATGATAAAACATTCTCAAAATTAAATAGCTCATATTTTTGGCCAGGGATGAGGACCGATGTCAAAAGATTTGTGGACAGATGCAAAATTTATCAACACTCAAAAGGGAAAATGAAGAACACATGGTTATACCAGCCGTTACCCATACCTGAGAGGTCATGGGATGCAGTGAGCATGGATTTTATATTGGGGCTGCCAAGGACACAAAGAGGATTTGATTCGATCTTTGTGGTGGTAGACAAATTTTCAAAGATGGCACATTTTATACCATGTCAGAAAACCAGTGACGTGACTCATATTGCGAACATGTTTTTCAAAGAAGTCGTCAGACTTCATGGCTTACCAAGAAGTATAGTTTCAGATCGAGACACCATGTTCGTAGGACATTTCTGGAGTACTTTATGGAAGAAGATGGGGGAAAATTTGTCATTTAGCTCATCTTATCATCCCCAGATAGATGGACAAACAAAATTTGTAAACATGAGCTTGGGAGATTTGCTAAGGAGCCTAGTGACTGAACACCACAGCCAGTGGGATCACATTATGCCACAGGCGGAATTTGCTTACAATGATTCACACAACAGAAGAACATGGTAGAGTCCATTTCAGATTTTTTATGGAATGTAGCCAAGAGGAGTTTTTGAATTGAAAGATTCGGAGTAGAATGAAACTAGAAGTGTTAGTGCAAAGTATTTTGCAAAGGCAATGAAAGAACTTGACAGCCAAGTGAAGGAGCGATTGCAGAATTTGAATCAAGAGTACAGGCACAGAGCTGATCAACATAGGCGAGAACTTCAGTTTGAAGTTGGTGATCTGATTCTTCCACACCTGAGAAAGGAAAGGTTCCCAAGGGGAACATATAACAAACTGAAAATGAAGAAGATTGGACCATGCAAGATCATAATAAAATTTAGAGCAAATGCATATGAGATTGAATTACCCGATGTGATCGAAATTTCACCGATATTCAACATCTCGGATTTGTACCCTTATAGAGTTGAAGAAGATAGTGAATAGACAGAATTTCAGTGGACCAAACAAATTCCTTTAGCTAAAAATCCACAGATGGAAAGTATACTTGACAAGAGAGTCAGCAAGAGGACTAGGAGAAAAGAGTATTTTGAATACTTGGTCAAATGGAAGGGGCATCCAGTTGAAGATGCCAGCTGGAAGAATGAAGCAGAAATTCAAAAGCATGGATAGACCATGCAATAGCTCATGAACAGAAGTCCATGAAAATTTTCAAGCGAGCGAGTATGATGCAGGAGCATCATAACAACAAGCAAGGGCGAAGGCAGAAGATAGTTGGGATGAACGCCATCACATTTTGGCACATGTCAAAAACATTTTGAAATGTTTTTGAAAGTTTGAATGCATAGACATTAATGAAATAGTTAAGAAGTCATACTTCCATATTGTAAATAGATATTGAGTGATCCGCTCTCATCTGTAGGATGTAGAGGCATTTATGCTCAGTTAATGAAAGTAGGTAGATTTAAACTCTAGATTAGACAGTTTTAGGAGATGGAGGGAAAATGACTATAGACAGCCTCATCTTTGTATCATTGTATCAATCATATATTGTAGGATTAATCACATTAGCATAGAGGAGAAGCAGAGAGTAGTAGAGAAGAATCCATGTACAGAGGTTCTGAATTAATATATGAAGCCTTGATTCAGACTCATGGTGTTATGATGTTTTTTGTTTCTACATGTTGAATAGTTTTCTTTTGTGGTTGTATTCTCTCTGTTTTGCATTTACTATTGTGTTTATGGTGAATGTATGATTCCATGATAAGTGTTTGAAGTCTGAGAGAGTGAGAGAATGAGTTTCAATTGTTTCTCTTCCTGAGTAAGAGTTCCTACAAGGAGTGCAGTGAAACGTCCGCAAGGAGTGCGTTGATAGGTGTTCAGAGTTTATCTCTGAAAGATCAGGAGGGATACCATTGTTCTCAACTCCACAGAAGTGCAGGCAAAGAACAAAAGCCATGCAAGGTGTGTGAAGGCTAGTCAAGATCTTATAACTTATAAAATAAGGTTGAAAGATTGAAGGATTGTTGTTGCAGAGTTGCACAGAGTCAAGAGATTCAAATATTTAGGAATATTTGAAGAAGTGCTGCAAGGAGTGCATGCAGAAGTCTTCTAAAGACTCGAAGTCACAAGGAATCTCAGGAGGAGTATTTTTTTCGAAAACATTTGAAGAAATTTCAGGAGGGTTGATCCCCTTGAAGTATTCAAGGAGAGAAATTGGACGGTCAGAAATCTCCAAGGAGAACTCCCAAAACAACGAGGATCGTAGGATCTTCAGAAACTGCAAGGTGGATAAGGGCCGATGAACCCATCCCTTTGGTATCCAGAATCAACGTGGGTCATTGGTTTTGACCTTTTGGGACCATCAGATAATTTCAAGAATTTGGGGGTTCGGAAGTCCTAAGTGTAAGCCAAAATCCTTGGCTGATCAAATTCCCGAAACGCGAAAGGAGTTTTTGTGTGTGAAGGCAAAGAATGACAAGTTTGGATTTTTTAGAACTTTAGAATCTAAGGTTGTGGGAGTCCTGGGGACGAGTGATCAGGACTCAGCAGGGAGGAAACTGCGAAATCAGAATTTGTGATAGAGTATTTGTCGGCATTTCGGAAATCGGTGTTTCGGCATTTCCATTGACAAGGAGTAGAGCACTCCACTTCAGAGTCTCTGAAATCGCGAACCACGAAGAAGTTGTGGAGGAGCGTTTGATATTTTGGCAAATTGGAGTTTGGGAATTTAGGGATCGTGGTGACATAAGGTTAGGGTTGAGAGTTTCGAAATCCTAGTACCCAGAAGCCTGAAATAGAGGTGGTTGTCGAAAGGTGGTTCAAGTTTCAAAAACTGGAAAAAGTGACAAATGGAAAGAGTCCACATCAAGAGAAAAGCGTAGCTCGAGGGGACAATTGGAAACTCAAAAATCCTCTTGAGAAGATTCATGAAATCCTGGGAGATTCAAAACCATTTTGTCACTTTGGAGATTCGGGTTCCGAAAGGTATAGAAGATAGAGAGTTCGAGAACAAGCCTTACGAACTCCCGGTATGCGAAATTGCGCTAACCGTTGGATCAAGGGGAGAACCACAGCCGTTGATCTCCTTGTAAGCGGAACATTAGTGTTTCGGTATTTCAGGATTCGGCATATCAAGAATCCTGATGACAAGGAACAGGGAGTGGTGAAAGGAAAATCTCGAAGTCGCGAAGTGTAGCAGGGATAAGGGTGGACCTTTTGGGATTTCAGCGTTTCGGATTTCAGGACTCCGGAGACCAAGAGATAGGGTTGTGCGGCATCACAACTCCCGAAATCATGAACAACGAAAAGCCGGAATCTGTGGTAAGAAGGGTCCAACATTTGGTATTTCATGTTTCAGAGGTCAAAGAGGTAAGGCGCTCGACCAAGGGATTTCCAAAATCACGGAATCTGGTATTCTGAAGAAAAATAAAGGAAAGTCCCAATGTCAGCCAGGGTTTGATCGTGGAGTTCATGCCAGTGAATGATCATGTGGGCATAACTCAGGAGGGCCTATGAATTATACTCAGATAGGGTGAGTGAATAGTTTCCCAAGAGGAATTAAAAAGAGTCAGTCAGACTCTAAGGGGCCACAGTCGAAATATCCTGTGCGGACTTTGATCTGAGGGTTTGGGTTCTGCATCAGGCGATCCTTTGAGTAGGGAGTGACATTGATCATAAAAAAGACCAACTAGTGCATTCACAAAGTATTGCTACATAAAATAATTTATTCTACTCTATTTATCCAATAACAACCTTAACCATATTTGAGATAACCTAAACCCAAACTACCTCCTTGCTAAATCAGGTTACTCACCACCTCGGAAGTTCATGACTTAATAAAAGGTGCTTCAATCCGACATCATATAAGCTACTTTGTTGCACTTCCAACACTTAGTAATGATGATACAATTGGAATACATGTGGTGGTTGATGGGAGGTTACTTGGTTACTCTAATATAATGTTTTGATTGGCAATGCATCACAAAGGGATTTATGAGTATCTAACATTGTATATGCATGATTTAGTGATTTCAAGGGTATAATATTCCCAGATAGCATCCCACTCTCGAGTTGCATAAGGTTGCATAAATTTGCATAAAGTTTCATAAAGGGTGCAATGTTGCATAAAGTTGCATAATGTTACATAAGTTCCATAAGTTGTATAAGTTGCATGTTGCATAGTTGCATATAGTTGCATACGAAATTGTTGCAATATAGCTACATATAGTTGCAATATAGTTGCATATAATTGCAATATAGTTGCATAAATTGCATTGTTGCATAAAGTTTCATATCATTGCATAGTTGCATAGTTGGATAAGTTGCATATTTACATATAGTTGCATATAGTTGCATATAGTTGCTTTATAGTTGCATAAAGTTGCATATAGTTGCATAAGTTGCATTTTTTCATAAAGTTGCATATAGTTTCATATAGTTGCATAGTTGCATATAGTTGCATATTTTCATATAGTTGCATACAAAATTGTTAGTAGTTTTTTATCAACATGTATCCCCCGACACTTAGTGGAGAACTGGATTTGAGACCTAGCAAAGAGTTCAAGTGTGGATCGATAGTTTGGAAATCCATGATCCTGGAATTTCACATATTTGGAAATTCATCACTTAATAAG
This sequence comes from Picea engelmannii, assembly GCA_009831015.1. Taxonomy (NCBI): domain Eukaryota; kingdom Viridiplantae; phylum Streptophyta; class Pinopsida; order Pinales; family Pinaceae; genus Picea; species Picea engelmannii. Next base: position 1,309,088 of record ML778295.1, on the reverse strand, counting down.
TTTCAACTATTAAGTGATGAATTTCCAAATATGGGATAACATACAAAACAATAGTTGACAAGGTCTATGCATCTATCCTTTGTGCAAGGAGGATCAAGAAACTATTTTCCACCTCTTCATAGCTTGTCACTTCTCATAGGAATTTGGGCAACAACCAAATGACTCACATAGTTTTAAATATGTTCTATGGGCCATGTGGGTGGCATGAAATGGCTCTAGTTTTAAATACATGGTCTACACTCTTCAAATTTTTTATAAGATTGAGATTGCATACAATTCATTCTTTTTTATCCCCAAGCAAAAGAAAGATAGGGTTTTTCTTCCTCTAAATTTGGATGAATATGTTTCGTGGGGTTTCTTTAATGGGTCCTCTCAAGGGATTCTAGGGCCTATGGAGTAAGACATATTTACATAAAAAAACACCATTTTTGGTCCTTTGAGTAGGGAGTCACATTGATCATAAAAATGACCAACTAGTGCATTCACAAAGTATTGCTAGATAAAATAATTTCTGCTACTCTATTTATCCAAGCACAACCTTAACCATATTTGAGATAACCAAAACCCAAACTACCTCCTTGCTAAATCAGGTTACTCACCACCTAGGAAGTTCATCACTTAATAATAGGTGCTTCAATCTGACATCATATACATTACTTTGTTGCACTTCCAACACTTATTAATGATGATACAATTGCAATAGATGTGGTGGTTGATGGTAGGTTACTTGGTTACTCTAATATAATGTTTTGATTGACAATGCATCACAAAAGGATTTATGAGTATCTGGCATTGTATACGCATGATTTAGTGATTTCAAGGGTACAATATTCCTAGATAGAATCCCACTCTCGAGTTGCATAAACTTGCATAAAGTTTCATAAAGGGTACAATGTTGCATAAAGTTGCATAAAGTTGAATAAGTTGCATAAAGTTGCATAAGTTGCATGTTGCATAGTTCCATATAGTTGCATAGTTGCATATAGTTGCATATAGTTTCATACGAAATTGTTTCAATAAAGTTGCATATAGTTGCAATATAGTTGCATAAGTTGCATTGTTGCATAAAGTTTCATATAGTTGCATAGTTGGATAAGTTGCATATTTGCATATAGTTGCATAAGTTGCATTTTGCATATAGTTGCATAGTTTCATATAGTTGGATATAGTTGCATATAGTTGCATATTTGCATATAGTTGCATACGAAATTGTTAGTAGTTTTTTATTAACATATATCCCCCGATGCTCAGTGGAGAAATGGATTTGAGACCCAACAAAGAGTTCAAGAGTGGATCAATAGTTTGGAAATCCATGATCGTAGAATTTCACATATTTGGAAATTCATCACTTAATAAGTTGCAACTATTAAGTGATGAATTTCCAAATATTTGAATTTCCAAATATGGGATGACATAAAAAACAATAGTTGACAAGGTCTACGCATCTATCCTTTGTGCAAGGAGAATGAAGAAACTATTTTCCACCTCTTCATAGCTTGTCACTTCTCACAGGAATTTGGGCAACAACCAAACGACTCACATAGTTTTAAATATGTTCTATCGGCCATGTGGGTGGCATGAAATGGCTATAGTTTTAAATACACGGTCTACACTCTTCAATTGTTTTACAAGATTGAGATTTCATACAATTCATTCTTTTTGAGCCCCAAGCAAAACAAAGATATGGTTGTTCTTCCTCTAAATTTGGATGAATATGTTTCGTGGGGTTTCTTTAATGGGGCCTCTGAAGATATTCTAGGGCCTATGGAGTAAGACCTATTTACATAACAAAACACCATTGGTGATCCTTTGAGTAGGGAGTGACATTGATCATAAAAAAGACCAACTAGTGCATTCAAAAAGTATTTCTACATAAAATAATTTCCGCTACTCTATTTATCCAAGCACAACCTTAACCATATTTGAGATAACCTAAACCCAAACTACCCCCTTGCTAAATCAGGTTACTCACCACCTAGGAAGTTCAACACTTAATAAAAGGTGCTTCAATCCGACATCATATAAGTTACTTTGTTGTACTTCCAACACTTAGTAATGATAATACTATCACAATACATGTGGTGGTTGATCGGAGGTTACTTGGTTACTTTAATATAATGTTATCATTGACAACGCATCACAAAAGGATTTATGAGTATATGACATTGTATATGCATGATTTAGTGATTTCAAGGGTACAATATTCCCAGATAGTATCCCACTCTCGAGTTGCATAAAGTTGCATAAAGGGTACAATGTTGCATAAAGTTGCATAAGTTCCATAAAGTTGCATAAGTTGCATATAGTTGCATAGTTTCATATAGTTGCATATAGTTGCATACAAAAATGTTGCAATATAGTTGCATATGGATGCAATATAGTTGCATATAGTTGCATATAGTTTCATATAGTTGCAATATAGTTGCATAAGTTGCATAAGTTGCATAAGTGGCATTGTTGCATAAAGATGCATATAGTTGCATAGTTGCATAGTTGGATAAGTTGCATATTTGGATATAATTGCATATAGTTGATATATAGTTGCATAAAGTTAAATATAGTTGCATATAGTTTCATATAGTTGTATAAGTTGTATTTTTGCATAAGTTGCATATAGTTGTATAAGTTTCATTTTTTCATAAAGTTGCATTTTTGCATAAGTTGCATTTTTTCATTTTTGCATAAGTTGCATATATAGTTGCATAAAGTTTAATATAGTTGCATATAGTTGCATATAGTTGTATAAGTTGCATTTTTGCATAAAGTTGCATTTTTTCATAAGTTGCATATAGTTGTATAAGTTGCATTTTTGCATAAAGTTGCATTTTTGCATAAGTTGCATTTTTTCATTTTTGCATAAGTTGCATTTTTGCGGTCAGCTGAAATACATGCCATGTTCCGTGTCTTGTGTCAGTGAGTGGTGATATTGTCCCCTTGTTTGGGAAAGTCGGTGTTGGTTGATGCAGGGTGTGTGCAACATTTCATGAACTTTTTTTTCCCATGGATTTTCCATCTCGGTGGAGGGATTTGGCTCCAACATGCGACCCCATCTTAGGTCAGAACACCCGTTGAGTTTAAGAATATAATTAAGTGGAGGAAAATAAACTTACAAGGATTCCCCTAGTACCAGCAAGCAAACTAGGAAGAGCCTAGAATGAAAATCGGGTTGCAGCGCCGTCTGAATTGTAGTCTGTATAAGCGTCCTTAGCAGTGGACCAGGCCCAAGTCCCCTGGAAGGGGGTGCCTGAGAGGGTGACATCCCTATCGAGTCAGGACCCTATCACACCACGAGGCATTGTCGACGAGTTGGTTTGTTTGGGAATGCAGCCCTAATCGGGTGGTAAATTTCGTCCAAGGCTAAATACAATGGAGAGACTGATAGCGAACAAGTACCACAAGGGAAAGATGAAAAGGTCTTTAAAAATATAGTTAAATAGTGCTTGAAATTGTCAGGAGGGAAGCAGATGGAGGTTGGCGATGTGTCTCGATTGGATGCAGAATGGATCAAGCTGGTTCGACGCTCGACTCGAGATGAAAACTAGCACAGGTCATCGCATTAGCACAAGCGCAGGTGCAGTACTGCCTGTTGGTTTTCCGTTGTGGTGGTCGAGGAGAGAAGAAATCAAGGGATTCCACCAACATTCATTTAAATTTATTTTTAATCGCCTGCCAATACTTCTTTTAGTTTGTTGATATTGAGATCGCACATGAGGTAGTTTATATCTATGAGGATTTAGGATCAATTTTTCAATCCTGAATTTGATGTGTAAATATTTATGAAGGTATTGGATCCCTTAATGACTCCTTAGTACTATTGATGAGTTGAATAAGTTTTGAAATCACCAAGAAACCATGCAGGAAACTCAATGTTGCATATAATAAGAGTTTAATTGTTTTTATGAATTTAAAAGTTAGTAATTGAACCTTCATCATTGAAGTAAGAAAATAAAGGTGTCAATTTTTTTGTATATTTGGATAATTTAGCCAAGAAAAGGAAACCTTCTAGGTTGGGAGGCCAGTGAGTCTCCAAACCTAGTGACTAAACCTTCTTTAGCCTTAAGGTATATGATTTGCCCCCAAAAATAAAAATCACTTATTCAGTGAGGTTACTCATTGTCCAACCCAACTGATTGAGGTTATTGACCCTTGCACTCAACAAATTTCCTCCTTGGGGTAAATTACTCACTTGTCCTTATGATCTCTCTTGGGCCTTGTGCACTAGTTGGGGTATTTTCTAGGTTGAGGAGCCACCCTTGGGTCCCCAAACTTCCCTAATCCATTAGGGTGCACTTTTCATGACCAAGGGGTAAGTTAAAGTCAACATGGGTAGTCATAACTGCAATATTGACTAAAACAACCTAATTCGATAGAAAGTTAGATATAGTTCCTACTGATTCACATTGTATACCATCAAAGGTCTATGAATTGTTCAAGGTCGAATGAGAATGGGAGAACCAAAGTGTTGTTATATTGAATTAGATATATGAACTATCTCCATGATATAAGAACTCATTTGGAAAATGAGACATAGTTGAATGTTGCTAAGTCTTAGATAACTAGAACATCGAAGTTGGCATGTTATGAGGCCAATTGAATCTAAATAAGATTGAATGACATCATAGAGCTTGTGAGTGATAGATACAAACACCTAATTACTTTAAGTTTACTTATAAATTGTTATTATTATTGTTTCTAATATAAAGATCTAAACATGGTTTTCAACATATGTGGTTCATTTTGATGTCATTGGGATACATAGTGGTCATTTCTTAAAACTAAACCCACGACTTCATCGTCAAGAATCATGTGAAGTGTGCATGTGATTAGGGGATCATGTGTTTCTACCATATGATGTTGTAATTTGACATGGTATCTTTGGACAGTCTTCACAAGTTTTGAGAGGGGTGCATGATCTTCCATCAATTTCACTGCCTTTTTACAAAACTCTAAAACCGAATTGATGAAGGTCTCAATTGCATTGTGATTTGTGGTTTTTTAAGGAATAGGTTCTTCTAACTACCTCGTACACACATCAAAACTACCTACCCTAGTCTCGATGCCCAAAAGTGCAACATCCATATTTTCAACTACTAGCTTATTTTTTAACATTAGTAATGTCATTGTAAGGTATTTCACTTTTTGTTTCCAATGTCCTTCAATTGGATTATCATAATAGGTTAACTTATTCTCCTACAATGAACTTAGGTTTTCAAGATAACATGAGAGCCAAGGTTTACCAAACCCAGGGATGATTTTAAGGATGGAAATTTATTTTAAAATGTAGAAACCTTGGCAAATCTTACTAATCCTTCATATGCCAACTATAAATGTTTGGTGATATTTTTGTAAAAATATTCAAATTTATAAGGATTTTATATGGTTTTTATAAAATTTTGGCGATTTTGAAGGTAAAATAATTTTATCCTATAGAATTTGGGAGAATCATTTTTAAAATAGTGAATCTTGTTTTTGGAAAAACCATGGAAAATTANAAAATATTCAAATTTATAAGGATTTTATATGGTTTTTATAAAATTTTGGCGATTTTGAAGGTAAAATAATTTTATCCTATAGAATTTGGGAGAATCATTTTTAAAATAGTGAATCTTGTTTTTGGAAAAACCATGGAAAATTAGCCCATGAGCGAAATTTAGCCCCTAAAATCATCCATGAGTTCCAAACCCTCACTTCCTTGAATTTTTAATGTAGTTTCAAAAATATTGGTTGGATACTAATAAATTTATCATGGAGGTATTAGGTTAGCATCCCTTCAGTTTTCTTAGGAACAATGGTTAGTTTTGCTTCATATAAAAAGACACAATCATTATATATAAACGCAATGAATCGATAAGGCCATAATGTTCACCTGTAATGACTTCAAATGCTAATTTTTATAGGGTACTCACCATTCATGGTGCCCTCATGTGTTCCCTCATGTTCCCTCGACTACTATCTCCTCATAGACTGTCTCTCTCCCTCGCAGACTATCTCCTCCCTGGCTCCTCGCAGACTATCCCCTCGTAGAATATCTCCTCACTGTTCTCCTCGCAGACTGTATCCTATGAATTTCTCCTCCCAGACTATCTCCCCTTGGTCGTGTTCTCCACTATCTCCGCGCAAACTATCTCTCTCCCTTGCAAAATATCTCCTCCCCGGCTCCTCGCAGACTATTCCTAGACTATCTCCTCATTGTTCTCCTCACATATTATCCCCTTTCTCCTCACAAACTTGTGTCCTCCCCTTGGTCGTTTTCACACTCTTTCCTTTGGAAAACAACTCATAGAAATTAAAACATAATAGATAACTCAATGCAAGTCCAAGTAAAAGTTTGACCTCAAATAGAGAGGTAAATGTTGTAATATTACCACACACCATACTAATATTCAAGGTATGCAAGTCAATAAAATCGATGAACTTTACTATATAAATGAAGGTTATGTGATTTAAGGCTTGTGCACTCAAGGTTCAATTCTTGTATTATAATGTTGTAGTATTGCATGGTTTAACATTGTTTAGTACACAATAATATATCTCCAATGGTTACCTTCAACATTGTTTAACATGCATATGACTTCAACATGGTTTAACATGCATATGACATTGAGAAACATTTAAAACCCCTATTAACAACATTCCAATTCAAACATATTCGTTAAACATGAGGGGTTTTATAGTGTTAAATTCAAACACTTATTAACGAATATGTATTGATCATAAATAGTTTTAATAAAGTATAAATATAAAATTATTTTAAACTAAAAAATTAAGAGTAATAAATGTATTACTTATTTCATAAGTCAAAATGTATAAGAGTGCATTAAACTTGAATAATTTTTTATTTATTTATGATAAATCTTTAAATATGGTTTTTCTTAATCCTATTGAATATGAAACTTAAAAAATAAACAAGATTCGCAACATAATTTCATGATATTCAATGGAGATGAAGTTATATATTACAAGTTAGTAGAATCTAATAAATTTATTAAATTTTATGGAAATGTGAAAGTGTAAGGATTTGGATATATTCTTGAGTTGACTTTTAGAACTAGTGATCAATGTTTTATATTAGAGAAAACATTTTCAACTTGTCACAAAATATCTTTCGTGAAACTTCTTCTATATGGAATCAAGATTGGTAGAAGATAGAGTACTTAGGATTCGAAGGGCAGGACAAGATTTAATGGGAATCATACATAGAAAAACTTAAGGTAAGTCATGTTCAAATTATTGAAACAAAAGATAAGTTGGTTTGGTTCAAGAACCTAGTCTTAGAGACTTATACTCCAAAATTAGGTTTTAAAGAGATGTATGCTCTTGGTAGGCCAAAGGAAGTTCAACGTTGATGGAAGATAAATGTAAAATTAGATCCCCTTTAAAGACTACAATTTTTATGTGGTTGACAATAAAGAAACAAAGCCTTAACTTAGGAAATTCTATAAAAGAGGAAGAAGTCTAGACCGAATACGTGTATTCTCTATAAAAATAAAGAATAAAATATAAGTTATATGCTTGTATTTGATCTGTAATTTAAAGAATTTTGGAGTGAGATGGATTCTACAACAAGTAATAAGCATAATTGGCAAGGGAATTTAGTAGAAGAATGTCTAAGGAAATGGATACTAAAACTTGAACTCAAAGACTTTAAATGTATTCCTTTAATAGTTAGCTTAGAATGTTGGAAACTTCCAGTATAAGTACATTCCCCCTTTCCAATGCACTTCTCAAGAAATTCCATATTTTTTTAATTTCAAACATGGAACCAAAGTCTATGTGCAAAGAAATCTAACTCATACCTCAATAGAAAAATCGGAGCTTCATGTAATTTTGACAGATCTAGTCAAGATGCACCTAAAAATAATGTATTTGGTGTTATTATACATCTAACACACACACCATTGGGTTCAAGGATATATTAGGGAAAGGGTCCAACAATTTTGACAATTTTATTTCTTTAAAAAAATGGTTTATGGTTTACATGATGAATTTATGATGGAAGAAAGTGCGTGTGTGAGTCAAATTAATGTCTCTTGTTACTATTGGGTTATAAATGCTCATGATCCCAATGCCCATATGCCTCCAACCTTGTGATCTAATGATTGTTGGGTGACAAGTGTCATGAAGGGTGATGACTAAGACTAGGGGAAACTTTGAAGTCAAGGCTAGGAATGACCAGGCCCACATCAAGTGAAGGAAGAAAATTAAGAAGGTACTTTTGTTGTCCCATTCCATGTCAACAACAACACATCCATTCATTGGGAACAATAAAACCTGAAAAATCGATGACTCCACTAAATTAGGGTTTATGGTTTACATGATGAATTGATGATGGAAAAAACTGGGTGTGTGAGTCAAATTTGAGTCCATAAACCCTCCCATATTATTAAGGCATGTAAATAGTCTATCCATGTCAAATTCCAATGCAGACAGAAACAATTCGAAAAAATTTCAATGTTGGCCCCATTCGCAGGTCATTGTTACCCATGTCTAGTCCTAGTACAATTTCCTTGTAAAATTTGTATAAGATATTTGGAGAATGATCATTTTGAAGTTGTTAGGCCTATTCCTACACACCACAGCCAGATCACCTCTCATTGAAAAACTGTGTATTGATCCCTTTTAATTTTGGGTTGTTAGTATTTTCAATTGCACACACCTTTCAATCTACTCAACATCTGTATCAGGATCTGGTTCAGAATCGATATTAGTGAAAGGCTCATTCCTATCAACATCATCATCAATGTCATATTCGCTAATATAGTTATCGATATCATCAATGATATCATTGTATCCTACATTTGGATGATCAACTTCTTCAACTTCTTCGTCTGACACATCGACTACATGAGACACCTTCTCCTAATCTGCATAATCATGATCTTCTTCCTCATTGTTATCTTCATCCTCAGCTACATTATTATACTTTACTAGTCTTCCTCTTGGATCATATCTAACAACGTATGACCAACCTACTTTACCAGGTACCTCTGAGTAAAATACTTGCTCACATTGATTTGGAAGAACATAAGGCTCTGTCCCCAGTTCAAATTACCTTGTATTAACCATGGTAAATCCATTATCATGCTCAATAACAGTTCTTCAGGATCGCGTTCATGCATCTGTAGCTTGTACCATTTAACCTCAAACAAAACTATTTTAAAGGAATTAAAATCACACTCAATTATATCCTCCAAATGGCCATAGTACCTATTCTCAGTTTCTTTCAAATTTCTTTCACTTCTAGAGGAAATGTTGGTGACCTTAAACACTAAAGTTATCCCACAATCCAAGCTTTTCATCCTATCATCCAACATTTTGATACGAAATTTACAACCATTACACCACATAGCCTTGTGATGTTTCAATTGCAACATGGACAACAAGTAAAAAATACATTACCAATTAATAAACCCCATATAGGAATTAGTAAATATATATTTCAAAAATTAAACAAACCAAATACATTGAAAAATTGGGAAAAAACTAGGAAAATGTGGGCAAAAATTTTTACTTTCCTATTTATCTTTTAAACCAAAGGATAAATTAACTTCCCTTGATGTAAAATCAGGAAATTGATCTCTATGACGATGCACTGTTTCAATCATCTTACTCACCTCTTCCCATGATAACCTACCAAAGTATTCTTCAGTATATTCTATCCAATGCTCCATCCAATCAAGGTTGTTTGCAATGTATAAATGTAAAGCATCCCACTCTTGAGCAACTATATGATAGCATAAAAATTTAATATCATTAGTTAGCTATTTTTAATAAAGGAATAATTTAATAAATGTGTAATATATTAAATCTACGTCAACATCTAATAATTACCTTTCACATTCCTCATTTTACCTCTCCCCAATAGGACCTCCCCTTCAAATTTGTTGATGGAGTCGAGATGCCAAATGTGAGGCACATTCATATTTTCTGCTAATTTAGGTAGATATTGACTAATATACACCATGTATTGATATACCATATATCCCTCAACCATAGAACCCTCCAGACATGCTCTTTGTCTAACAAAATACTTCAGTGACTTCAACTGCCTCTCCACCATCCACATTGACCTTGTGTGTACTGGTCCACATAATTCAATATCCTCAACTTGGTGTATGAGGTAGTTTTCTTGTGCATTGAAAAATGTTGGAGGTAGATATTGTTGCATTTGACACATTAATCAGGGAATTTATCTGTTAAGCCCTAATATTGGCTCATTACCCCTTAATTGGGGCATATTACATTAGTAATGTTATTTTATTTATGTTGGTTTTATTCCATTAGTTGTAATTATACCTCCTAGTCTCCTATATATACCAAGAAGACATTTTCATTTGGAATCATCTTGTACTTGAACATTTAAGTGGGGTAAAAGGAGGTTGCCCCCTAGAAGAGGCTTACTATTTGAAATTATTTCTTTTTCAAGGCATTGAGTACCTTTTCTGAGGTTTTTCTATGCTATATTTATATTTGGTTCTTAACATATGGTATCAGAGCTCAAGGTCTTGGGGTTTCGTTGTTACATCTGATACACCTTGCAATTTTCACTATCAATTTTTTTATACAACGTTTTAGAAGGAACTTCTTGGAGGATATTTAGTAGACAGATCAAGGTACATTGGGTTAAAATTTCAGCTCTTGAGGCCTTATACTTTTGGATATACAATCTGTACAAGATAGGGTTTTGGAATCATCCTGAACTGAGTCATTCCAGAATTTTCGCTATAAAAGAAATTATGTAACGTTTCAGACCCTAAAATCTAGAGGCTATTCACACAAATTAGTAAGGTATATGTGGTAAAAGGTTAAGCTTCTGGGTCATCCTAAATTTGTAGATACACCCTGTGGAAGATAGGGTATATAACTAGTCCTATTGACTAGTGTCAAGAAGGTGTTCTAGGTAAAACAATAATAATGTCTTCCTAGAGTATTCAAATCGAGTGGGACCAGTTTCATTGGATAGTGGACATTCTTTAGTATTGTGGGTACGAGTTTCAAAATTTTATATCAATTATTTTGTGTGGAGCACACTATACAAGTGAAATCTCCTGGAAAGGACAAAAATCAGCAAATTGTGGGGAAGTTACCCTAAATTCCACTTGGCACATCCAATTTCGATCAGACCTGTGGAATTGCAGAGAAGAAATATTAGAGAACTACATAAGAGAAATTTTCATACCCAGAAGGGCCGAAACTTGGGAGATATAACTAAATAAAGATTGTCTAGTAGAACCAGCTCAAAATCAAGGTTCAAAAGTGATACTTGGCCAACATGCCACCCAAAAAGGGAAATTCTACACCAAATAAGCCTCCAAAAAATCCTACTTGGACTCTTGATGAAGGTGAAGAAATGCATAGGGACATAAATTATTTACAAAAGAAGATAGT
>ML778295.1:1247007-1260059 GCA_009831015.1 Picea engelmannii | reverse complement strand
ACGAGATGGAGATATTGAATACGATGTGTTCATAAATTATCAGAAGAATGAAGATTCGGCAAATAGATTTGTGGACAATCTGTACGAAGTTCTGAAGTCTTGTGGAGTGCTGGCGTTTGTAAATGGTGGAGAAGAAGAAGAAGAAGCTTTGGATGGCAGGACAAATTATGCCATCTCGAAGGCTACGCTTTGCCTGGCAATCTTCTCTAAGGAGTACGCTCAGTCCCCCAAGTGTTTGTCCGAGCTGTATGAGATGGTGAAAAATGGCAAAAAAGTAATCCCTCTGTTTTTTGACGTTGAGCCTTCGGATGCCCGGTGGATCAAACGTAGCTATGCAGAGGCTTTCCAACGGCATGGCAGGCAGCAGAAATTTCATATTGAAACGCTTAACAACTGGAAGGAGGCATTGCATGCTGTATCGCTCGTCACCGGCTGGGAATTGGCCCAGTTCAAAAGGTACGGAGATTCTGATCCAAATACCCTGAGCTACATCCTTATATTAGTCTTAAAAACAAAACTGAAAGATCACTCTCCGGAGTTTCAATCTTTGATGTATCGTATCTGGACTCAAAAGAGATTCAAATGTATTCAATGATCAGTAGTATGTGACCTCAAAGTAATAGGTTTTTGTTCAAAAGCTTTGTCATAGGTTTTTGTTCAAAAGCTTTTTCCTGTGCTGTAGGTTAAACGTTTTAGTTTTGGTTTTTTTGGGATATTCTTCTGTGATATTTGATTGAAATTGGTTTTTTTATATATATTATTATGTGATATTTGCTTGAAATTGGGTAAGTGATTGTTGCATCCGTAGATCTAAGTGTTATTTCTGTATAATTTAGGTGTTTTATTGTTTTTTTAGTAATTTGAATTCATTTTTATATTTTAAATTGCAATTCAAATAACAAAAAAAATATTATTCCATACAAATTTAAATTCCAGAATTTAAAAAAAAAAACAACACATAAAACAGAAACAGTTAGAAAACACCTCTTCTTAGTTTTTATATAATCAATTAATTGAGAAAAGGTTTTTATCTAATCAATTAATTGAGAAAATGTTATAGAAGGATTATAGTCAATTAATTGAGAAAAGGTTATAGAAGGATTATAGTTTTTAAAGTTATTTTTCTCTTTATATTTTATGGAATCCAAACTTGTTAACGCCGATGAGATGTTTTTATATACGGGAATAATGAGAGATTGGCCTGATTGGATGACCAAGATTCATTTAATTGTGTTGCGACTTTTAAACTCTCTATCCACGATGTAATTGGGATCTTAGTTCCTTGTAAAACTTTCAAACTCATCAGAAACTCAGACAGAAGTCAAAGCCATAATAAGCCCTAGAGTTACATTTATGCAAGTTTTAAACCCACAAACACTAACAAGAGGAAACACGCTCCAGTCCTATAAACATTCAGAAATTTCAACACGCTACAGTCCTATAAACATTCAGACCATCTAATATTAAATTGGTTTGTCAATTGAGTTTTAGTTATATAGATACTCTTAAGATTTTAGTTATAAATCCCACCTACTATCCCATCATCATTTTCATTAACATTAATCTTGCAATGGCCCAACAATATTCGAGCTCCTCAAGGAACATCATAAGGATTTCTTCAACTGATTCTGAATATTCTTACTCAAATGCGAGATTACAATATGATTTTAGCTCATCTTCCTCATCGCCATCAACATTTTCTTCTGCTACTCCCACTAATCAACACACTCATTCTTTTCTTTAATAAATTCTTCTTCAAAATAAGTTTCTTTATTTGCTTCTGCAATTTTTGAGAATTGCTTACCTTCTTTGTCTTCGATAACTCTTTCCTTGACGTTGCTGCTGCTCTGCAATCTTAGAATTACTTTATGACACCCTTCATCAATATCTTCGTCTCTTGCAACTTTAGTGCTGCCATCAACACCAACACCTTTGAAACAACATCACCATCAACATCCCTCAACATTATCCTGAATTTGCGGTTTGCATTCAGTGTCATCCACTTCATCTTCATTTTCGTTTTCTTCATTTTTCTTATTCTGCTTGCCATCTTCAACACTTCATTAGAGCGGCTTTTCTAATCGGTATTTGCATCTCTAAAACCGCAGCACAATCACAAACAGCTAAGTGATTAAATCAAATAAGTGTTTTCCTTATGTTCTCTTCATTCTCTTGTAGCTTGGACTGCTGTGCATGCAAATTTAAAAGTTGCACTTTCCTGAACTATAACTTCTGCTACAGCTATCGCAGCCTTTTCATCTTTTTCCACAGTTGCTAGGGTAGTCTTCATCTTTTTCCACTATAGCTAGGGTAGTCTTCATATATTATTCATGTACATCATCACAGTGGACCTCATCTTCATACTCATACTCTTCATGATCATACTCCACATCTTCACAATCACTTACCAGGTCAATACTTCAAGTCCGCCTTCAACGTTTATGGCCTCCAAAGCCACATCTGCTACAACGTTCAACACTACAGGTCCTTCATCAACGCCAACTGTTACATTCTTCATGGTTGTGGGGCCTTCCATCATGAGCTCTCCTTTCATCATCTTTTCAATCAATTTAATTTCTCCACTAATATTCATCAATTATTCTTCTTGGAGCTCTTCCCCCATTATAAAATACTCGAAATTCAATGGTCTCTAATTGTGTATCCAATTCCTTGGTTTCATCACTTCATGCACCTTCATCTTGACTTGCAATTTTAACTAATATGCTTCAATCTCTTCAAGAGATTGTGTACTCCTCCAAAATCTCTTCTAAACTCAACCTCATCTTCAACTTCCATCACATCGTTTTCAATGTTATTCTCTTCCTCAAGTTATTCATCGTGCTTAACAACAATACCATTGTTTCCATTTTTCTTCATCTACAGCATCTAGAAGGCTGCCTTCATTCTTCATTGTACCTGCACATTCAGAAACATAAAATTATCTATAGCATCTACAAGGATGCCTTCATTCTTCATTGTACCTGTACAATTAAAAACATAAAATTTGTCAAAGAGATTTTCCTCATTGGGCTTGCTCTCTAATTTCGTCATCAATTTCTCTCACAGACTTTCCCAATCTTATGGTCCATCCGCTACCTTTGCACAAAACTCAATAATATCATCATAATAAGCTAAGGAACCTGTTCCACTTTGCTATTCCGTATCTACAACTCTTCTTTTAACTTCTATTGCTTCCAACTCAACAACTTTCTCTTCATCTTCACTGTGTCGCAATTAAATTTAGAACAAGAGGAACACACAAGTGAGACAATGCTCACGAAACTTGAATTATTGGGACAATTTGATTACATTTATAGTCAAATAGAGGATTAGATCACATTCTTATCATTATGGATCTCAAACCACCCACAAACTAAATCTGTGTGCTTGTGAAACAAACCCAAAACAACATTCTAAATTTATAATGTATTCTAGAAGTTTCTACATTATTCTAACATCCCCCTTTAATGGAGAAACAAATTTTCTACAACACCTAACTTGCTTCTAAAAATTTCAAACTTGAGTTTACTAAGAGGTTTGGTAAAAACATCAGCCACATTATCATTTGTATTACAAAATATCGAACCAATTCTGTTTGATTCAATCTTCTCTCTCACAAAGTGATGTTGTAGCTCGATGTGTTTTGATCTTGCATGATATATTGCATTGTGTGACAATTTGATAGCACTTTGATTGTAACAATTGATGCATGTTGGACCATTTTGCTCCTCTTTGACATTTGGAAGAATTCTCCGCAACCAAACAACTTCACAGGTAGCACTGGTCAAGGCTGTATACTCAGATTATGTTGACGACAAAGAAACAGTAGGCTAATTCTTGCTACTCCATGATACAACCCCCAATCCTATATGAAATGTATAGCCTAAAGTAGATCTTCTATCATCAAGATTTCTTGCCCAATCCGAATCAACCTGTTAGTTCAACATCAAATTCATCAGTATACATAATACCAAAATTAATTGTTCCTTTCAAGTATCGGAGTACTTTCTTTGTATCTTTCTAATGGCTCTTAGAAGGCTTAGCCATGAACTGGCTAAGGATGTTGACTAAGTATGCAGTTTCTGGTCTCGTAGTGGTGAGGTAGTTCAAACTTCCCACCAACTGACGATATAACTATGCATTTTGTTCTAAGGGAGTTGACATAGCTTTACATTCACTCATATTGAACTTTCTAAAAATTTATTTTGTGTATTTACTTTGAGTGATCAATGTCTTACCAGGCTCTCTCCAAACCTCAATTCCTAAACAATAATGAAATTCACCAAGATCTTTCATTTGAAATTCTTGAGACAACTAACTTTTAATCTCTTCAATTAACTTGCATGCACTGCCTATAATAATGAGATCATCCACATATAAAAATATTAAAGTAACATTTCCTTCCTCATTTTTCTTAACATACATGTTAGGATCATTTTTTATTTTCCCAAACCCATTCTAATAAAAGAAGGTATCTATCTTTACATACCATGATCTCGATGCTTGTTTCGAACCATATAAGGATTTCCTTAACCTCTAGACTAGATGTTCCTGCCCCTGTTTGACAAACCCTTCAAGCTGAACCAAATAAACCTATTCCTTTAAATCACAATTTAGAAAAGCAGATTTGACATCTAATTGATGTATTTTCAAATTATGTTTTGTAGCTAAGGCAACCAATACTCTAATTGTATTCAATTTAGCTGCTAGTGAAAAAGTATCTTTGTAATCAATTCTCTCGTTTTATGAATATCCAAGTTTGCAACTAATCTTGCCTTATATTTATGAATGTGACCATCTACTTTAAATTTAGATCTATACAACCATTTTCTTACAATAGGGACTTTGTTTTCAAGCAGTTCAACTAATTCTCATGTTTGATTTTTCATAAGGGAGTCATATTCATCATTAATAGCATTTATCCACTCTCCATGTTATTTAGCTTAAGCATACTTTACAGGTTCTACAACATTCATTACATGAAACATCAATGCATAATATTTATACCTTATAGGTGGCTGAGTTTTTCATGATGACCTCCTTGGTCCTTCACTGCTATCATCTTGTCTCCTGCTCTATGGTGACTCTTCTCCACTTGATGTATCATGACTGCTTGAAGTGTCCATACTGCTTTCATTCCATTTTCGAACATGTACCCGTTTTTGTTCCTATTTAACTATTGCATCTATTTTGACATGCTCATCGATATCATTATGCCAATAATTTGCATCATTCATTGTATCAACTCTATCTGCATTCTCATGAAACATTACATCTCTACTTGCAAACAATTTGTATGTTTTTTTATCAGTACAATACTCAATAAAAACACACTTGATTCACTTTGCATCAAGTTTTCGTGTCTCATCCTTTGGAATATGTGCAAAGACAGTGAATCCAAATACTCTTAAATGATTGACATCAAGTTTATAACTATAAAGAATCTCAAAAGGAGTTTGGAAATCTAATTTCTTAGTTGGACTTCGATTCTTTAAATAAACATCAGTATTAATGGCTTCTTCACAAAAAACCATTAGAAATGTTTTTGACTTGAAGCATATTGTGCGCACACTCCACCAGTGTTATGTTCCTTCTCTTAGCAACACCATTTTGCTGAAGAGTATGAGGTACTGTAAATTGTTGCTGGATCCCATGAAATTGACAATAACTTTTAAATGCACATGATGTATATTCACTGCCCTGATCAGATCTGAGAACTTTAATACATTTTTCGGTCTATTTTTCAGTCATAGTTCTGAATTCTTTAAAATATTCAAACACATCACTTTTTCTCCTTATGAAATAGACCCATGTATATCTAGATCTATGATCAACAAAAATAAGAAAGTAGGAAGCACCACCAAGTGACCTAGTTTGCAGAGGTTCGCATACATCAATATAAATTAATTCAAGTATATGTGTTTGTATTTTCTCTGTATGTATAGGAAACTCCTCTCTATGTTGCTTACCAAGTGCACATGCTTCACATGGAAAATGATCATTCTTCATAACAGGAAGACCTTCTACCATTGTTTTTCTTTGCAACAACATGAAATCATAGTAATTTAGGTGCCCATACTTGTGGTGCTATAACTCTTCTGTTGACATTGTTGTGGATGTCAGTGCAACATGACGGTTCATTGTCGCATCCAACTTATACAATCCACCGACCCTTGTGCCTGTGGAAACAATCTTGTAGTGATCTTGGATATCTTTTAAAACACACCTCAACTTACCAAATTCCACTATTAGATTATTATCAGTGATAGTTGAAACATATATTAAATTCTTTTTAATACCAGGAACATACATCACATCATGAATATGTATCAATCGTCTATTAGGTAAGTTCACACTTATTACTCCATAGCCTTGGATTTATGTGATCTGTTATCACCTATGTAAATGTGTGTTCCATCAATTTTCTCATAATATTCATCATACCATTCTTTATTATAGGTCATATGAGATGATGCACCATAATCTATGAACCATGCATTCTCAACATCAGTTTCAGTAGACAATGCAGCTTCAGAAATAAACAAATTAAGATTTTTAAATCCATCATTGACCGAAGTGTCTTTATGCACAAAATTTCCACTATGCCTTTATATCTCTGATTTGACTCATGATTCTTTATTCTATAACAACCTTTAGCAAGATGTGTAGGTTTTCCACAATATTCACATTCAATATTTCTCTTAACATAAGAATCAAGATGTTTCATACATTTTTTTCTTTGCTTGAAACTGGCCTCTGTTCTTGTCCCATGGTTTACCTCAGTATGATCTTTTGCCTCTTGCAATCAAAGCTAAATCTGAGCCACTTGAGTCCAAATCCTAATTCTTCATTCTCTCTTCCTCTTGAAGAAGAATACCAACCAATTCATCAAAAGTAGGGGGCATTTGTCTAGCTGAGAGTGTTGAAATAAAGTCTTTATAATCATGCACTAAACCCTTCAAAGCGATTGTTACTAAATCCCTACTGGAAACCTTTTCACCAAAGTCAGCCATCTTATCACTTAAATCTTTAATTCTGGATATAAAATTACTTATGTTTTCATTGGCTTCCATTTTGATAGATAATAGCTTAGTTTTTAAGAATAAAATCTAGTTTGCATTAGAGGTTTCGTACAAACCTTTGAGAATGTTCCACGTCTCTTTGGAAGTTTTACAGTCTCTTATATGAGGAATGATGTTATCCTTTATGGACATACGCAACAACACTTTCTCTTTCATTTCCCATCTATCCCAATCTAGAATCGAGGCAACATCAATAGGTTTGGGATCATCTCCTTTGACAATCGTCCATAGACTATATGCCTCTAAAATGGTGGTCAGCTTAAACTTCCAGTTTAGATAATTTTCGCCATCAAGTTTAGTGGACTCATTTAAATAAGAATCAGCAAGAGGGTTTTCCATATTCTACCACAAATAATTCAACGATTATCCGCCAATTTAAAGAAAAAAACAAAGAACTAGCTTATACCTTACAGGGTCCTTCTCTGTTGTAGACAACACTTCGAGTTACAAGTGCACAGATATCCAATTCACTGTAGATGTTGCCTTAGTTTTCGTCTCAAAACACAACTAAGACGTTATTGTATTTCCTGTGATAAGAGGTCCAGGACGAAGGTGACATAAGCATAATATATTGGTGTATGCAAGCGACCAATGATATATATCCACTCTGAGATGAGATGATATGTATCCGCGGTGAAAATGCTCGAAGAAGCATAGCACAAAACCACATTGCAAGGAGACCACAAAACCCCTCAGAACATGGTAAAACTGCACCTGATACAAGTAAAATTATGATGACACCATTACTTTTACAGGAATTGCGCTGGAATCGATCACCAAAAGGAAGCGTTTTGCGCAAATTATAGCTCATATGATGCCCTTATTAACTCGTGAGATACATATCTTGAATGTAAAAACATGGCAGAATTAATGGCAACGTTAACACACATGGTGCAAATAACACTCGTTATTTGGCACTGTTTACTGCTAGCGATGATCACTCTTCCACCCACAACTCCATGCACACCCTTTATGATGGCAACAACATCCACTTTCAAAACATTGGTAGTAATGGTGGTGTGGTTCCTCACAATGTAATTGACCTCAGCTTTCATACCAAATTAAATTTAGAATAGTAGGAACACACAAGTGAGACAGTGCTCAGGAAACTTGGTTTATTGAGAGAATTTGATTACATTTATAGTCAAATAGAGGATTAGATCACACTCATATCATTGTGGATCTCAAACCATCCACAAACTAAATCTGCGTTCTTGTGAAACAAACCCAAAACAACATTATAAATATATAATGTATTCTAGAAGTTTCTACATTATTTTAATAGTCGTTGCTTTCACTTTCCTCATCGAACTCCACATATGTTCCCCAAGGAACATCGTCCAATAATTCCCATTCATTCTCGTTCTTCTGGATGACACACCATAATGTCTCCTTCCTCATAATCTCCATGTCCATGCTTGTAACCTCCATCATCATATTCATCACCTTCTCCAACATTTATGAGGTCTTCTTCTGAATCTTCCTCTATTTCAACCTAATACATCGATTTCTCTTCATTGCAAGCTTCATAACCAGTGCAATCCATCCTCAACTTAATCTTCTATGCTCGCTAACGATCATGATCTCATCTTAATCACGATCTCATCTTCTATGAGGGGTCTTCTTCTTTCCATCAAAGTATTCATTAACTTATCATGACCCAAGGATTTTTCAATTCGATGTGCTCCCTCTAATGCTTCTACCATAACCATAAAAATTTTCAATCCTTCACATATTTCATTTAAGGCCTCTTTTTCATAGGACCTCCCACTGTCCAATATTCAAAAACCTTACACTCTTTTTATATTTGATCTTTGCAGTTGCTACATGCAATATCTTTACAAGGTTAAATGTTTCTCAACTTCTTCCATAACTTTACCCAACACACACACACACACACACACACACACACACATAGTTAGAGTTGTCTTCCTTCTCAAACTTCACTTAAATCTCCTGCAACAATTCTACCCATCTCCCACTCTCGTTGGAACAACTAGAGTCTAAAATTTCTCAATTACAACTCTTCCCAAAGCCATTGTAGTGGCATTGTCTTAATACTTGCAGAGTTCAATCTCCACCCAATTATTCCAAACCTGAAATGGGTTTGTTCATTGTTGGTGATGCCCATAGAGAACGTTAACCAACTTCATTGTTGGTGCTTCCCATAGTCATTCAACAACATGTACCCAACCTGAATTGGCATTGTTCGTCTTGCCCTACAACTCTACCAACAACATCAACAATGGAGTTGACCCCTTCAGTGGAATTACACCTACATTATAAGTTGTAGAACACTCTTTCTTTAATACCAATAGATGCGAAAAGGACCTCAGTGCTTTGCCAAAATTCAAACTCACCACAAACTCAACTACAATACAAGCGGACAATAGGTCTTAGAATTACACTTCTACAAATTTTAAGCCCACAAACACTAATAACAAGAAATAGACACTACAAGCTTGAAACTCACAAATTCAAAGCTTCTTAAACAACAAATTAAACATTAAAAAACTTACACATGGAAGAGATTAAAATTAAACATTCAGAGACTTAAACACACGCAAGAGATTAA
Source organism: Picea engelmannii (assembly GCA_009831015.1). Taxonomy (NCBI): domain Eukaryota; kingdom Viridiplantae; phylum Streptophyta; class Pinopsida; order Pinales; family Pinaceae; genus Picea; species Picea engelmannii. The sequence goes on along the minus strand of ML778295.1, from coordinate 1,250,402 downwards.
AATGAAGCTTCTAAAACAACAAATTAAACATTAAAAAACTTACACATGGAAGAGATTAAAATTAAACATTCAGAGACTTAAACACACGCAAAAGATTAAAATGTAATTGTTTTAAGAAAATTAACAAATATATAGTACATAGACTCTTCTTTAGCATTTACAAAGTGGTCAAAGTACCTATATATTTCTTATCTATCAACCCTTTTGGTCCAAGTCTTAGCAAGGCAGTTACAATCATTGCCAACTAATCTCTGAAGACGAATAATATGCCTATAGCTAGTGCATATTTCATATCTATCAACCCTTTTGGTCTAAATCTTAGCGAGACACTTCCAATCATTGCTTACTAATCTCTGAAGACCAATAATATAAGTATAGCTGTGTAAATTTTCCTTTACCGAAGTTCGTCCTATTTTCTTTTCTGTTACGTTCTTCCTTATCTTTCTTCTTCACACACCACTTCTATTGGTAAGCCCTCTCTCCTTCATTTTCTATTATTTCACCTTTTTCCACCTTTCTCTAGAATCTTGTCCTTTGTATCCCTTTTCATCATGCACAAACTCCTACCAAAACATAATTGGCCTCCAAAAATGATTATCCTCTCTGCCTTGCATTCATGGCTCAATAAATATAGGCGGGTTCCTAAGAGACGATGTCACTGATCTTAGCTCAATTCATCACATTTCATTTCATTTATAAATAGTGTAGTCCTCTCTCAGAGAAGATGTCACTGATTTTAGCTCCACTCATCACATTTAATTTGATTTTTTAATTTTTTTTACATTTTTTTCACTAATTTTATAAGAATTTGGATCATAAATTTAAAAAGATTATTAGAATTGAAGATTTCAATTTTTACACTCCAAATGATAATGATATAGACGTCTTTCAAAGTGCTGAATAGATTTATACATTTAAAAAATGTAATTAAAGTAATAGAAAATTGTCATCTCACTATCAATTACATAGCTAAATTTTAAATAAAACATTTAGAATTTTCATTTATAAATATATTATGCACGACATATGAAAGAGTGAAAGAAGAATTAGTCAAAATTTATAATGTCTATTTAACTAATAAAAAATGGAACGTTGACCGTGTTAGCCATCCCCATATGACAGCGTGCAAGAAGAGTTAGTCAAAATTTATGATGTCTATTTAATTAATAAAAAATGAAACATTAACCGTCCGATTGGAGAGAGGCAGATCGATGGTATCGAGGGATTGCGCGCCAAAATGAGATGACGTCACCTGGACCCAGCTTTCGCTCGTAATTCATGTGAACCGTCCGATCTTGGGATTTAAGATGGACGGTGAGGGCCAATAGCAAGTCGTTTCGGTAGGTCACCTCGCAGCCCCTCTGGTAACCCACACTAAATTATGGCCGTTGGATTGGCAGGCCACATCCAACGGCGGAGATGGCAGCGGCGCTCCTGCGTCAGTCTAAACATGCCGACGCCGTAGCAGTGGGCTTCGACGACGCAAATATAGTATCTCTAACAAGCTCTGCCAACATCCTTCAGAGGGCGCAAATCTACACCCTGCGACTCCCTTATAAGACCGAGGAAAGTCCGAAGCTTGAAATTTAGCCGCCCGGTCGAGGAATCGTCCTAAATAAAAGCAAAAGCGTACAAATTATTTGTCCACATTTCTAAACGAAAAAGGCACAATGGAGTCCAAACCATCAGAAAAAATCTATAAATGATGAAATTAACCTCAAAATTTTTCCGATGATGTCAAATTCGGGTCAAAAGTGTCAAAGGTATGCCGGAATCGGTTCGTATTTCGGGCAAAAGCTCACATATCGGAAAATTCTCACTGAAAACCTGGACAGAGCCCAGAATTTTCAAGATTTATAAAGAATCGGATCTAGCAATTGATCTCCAATACTCTGGATGAAGAATGGAGATTGGAGAGTTGTGAGTATTGATATCAACGGTGCACACTAAACCTCCCACTGTTAGTTATAACCTCAAGAGCGTATGCCTGTACACTGCCAGCTGTTCTGGCCAGCGGTACCAGTTGTTAGGATTTCTTCTTTCGTTCTTGATTCAGTTGTTATGTTTGTCGCCTATAAGGTTTAGCCTATCATCTAATACATTTACGCTCTGCACATTCTTGTTCTCAACCTGTCTTCTCTGTATTATCTTCTTCATTTTTTATTTTGTCATGGTATCAGAGCACACGGGAGGTAAGACTCTTCACAGAACTTGGAGAGCAGTGCACTTAAAAGAACGATGGAGACATCACATCGCGTGAAGGCAGCCCTGCAGAAGGATGAAGTGTTTAAAGATATGTGAAATCCCTTCCTCAGGACGAAAATACAGTCGTACCAGAGGAGAAGCTACAACAGTCGTTGGACCGGCCGTGGGAACAGATCTGGGCCATTAGATCAAGCCCAGACAAATCAAGGAGCACGTAGAAGGAGAATAGATCCCAATCGTCAGATTTGAGCGAGTGGATCGACAGTCATCGGATCTGAGCAAGTGGATCGATAGTTGTCGGATCCAGGTAAGTCACACGGTGTTTAACCCTTAGCTTCCTTTAGACTTCGGAAGTTGGGAGGTTTTCTATTTTTAGCCATAGAGGAGACGAGTATTCCGAAGTCTCGAAGTGAATCAAGACCGTCCATTTGCAAAGGACGTGTGTCAACGGATCTTGGAGTCCGGAAGGTAAGCACTGCGGGAGGAAGCAAGTGCTAAGACTCACGAGACGCCTGAAGCTCTTAAGAGCAGAGCACATCCAGACCGTCGGTGGAAAGGTCACGTGGAAGCATATTAGAAGAGGTCTGGAGGTCCGAAGGACTGGGAGACGGAGTTAATCCAGGTTGTTGATTGCACAATGGACACGTGGCAGGAGATCCTGCGCTCCGGAGGATAGCCACTTCAGTAGGAACTCGAAGGTTTGAAGCGAGAACTCCTGGAGGCCTGAACCCCAGGGTTCATTTGGACCGTCCATCAACGAGGACACGTGGCACCAAATCTCTTACTTTGGTGATCTGGATTTATGTAGGAACACAATGAAATAGAGAAATACACATAAACGCAGAGATGCAGCGGAAATAAGACTTCATTTCATTAATAACAAATGACTGAAATATGCTTACAGACAGAATCGAAATAAACTAGCTAGGGCGTTGGTAGCTTATCTCTGAGAAGAGATGTGGCTGCTACTCGCATTCGTGAGAAGATAATTACAATGAGGATGTAGAGGCCTTTTTACAATAGACGAGAATGCCAAAAGTCATAGACATCCAAAAACCTAACCCTAGGAGATGAAGCACCAAAAGTCATGTGGGCCCCGTTTGGGTAAGTTAGTACATCAACTTCTCGGGGTCGTAACTTTTGCATACGATCTCCGTTTTAGGCGTGTGATAGCTCGTTGGAAAGGTATC